>SJYT01054661.1:0-11581 GCA_006410635.1 Cephalophus harveyi | reverse complement strand
AAAAAAAAAAAAAGTGAAATTGTCAAGACTCCTTAGCTTCATTGCTGCCTGATACTATCTGATTCCAAGCAGATTTTGCTATGAAATCAGAAGATGGTGCTGAGAAAAGGTGAAAATGGACCAGGTCAGGTCATCAGTTTCAGAAGATGTGCTTGGATTCTGCAAAGCTCCATGTAATACTTATACGTTATTTGGAAAATATATAGGATCATTTCAGAGGTCACTTTGAATAAGCTTTCTTTTCATTATCATCATCTAATCATTCATCCTAGAGTCATTAAATATAAAAATCTCTAAATAAATAAGTAGAGTTGTGATTTTAAAAGCTCAATTTGGACCACTAAAAGAAGAAGTGATTACCAGTTTTGATCAGTAAGCCTGAATTATAGCATACTTAGAGGAGAGACATGCAAATGAATGAATTAAATTAGGAACACAAATCTCTTCTTAAATCAGCATTTTTGACTGTCAGAACCTGGTCTAAAGTGCATTATTCTTAATAGAGTGTGATTTGTATTGAAATAGGACAATGAATCTGTTTATTGAAATATATTTGCCGCTCATTGTTGGGTTGTTCTGGCTCCCTGCAGGAACAGGGTGCATGTAATACGCAGGGCTGGGGGTTCAGCAGGATGCCTGCCATTTTAGTAAGTGATCACATACTCTGCAAACTGAAGACTGATTAGGATTAGCATGGGGATGGGATCAGATTCTGCACTTGCTGTTTTACTATGTAGCGATTTGCAGGGAAACCCAGCACCAGTAATTAAAGAATCTTAGGCTTCTCTTCCATGGCCAAATTAAAGAAAAAGAAAACAAACTTACCAACTTTGATCCTCATAGTAAAATCTCTCATCTAAACTTCAGCCTCATCCCCTTTAAATCTGTATTATCTATGGTTATTTCATCCATCTTTCTTTTCATTTTAACTTCATGAAAGCATTCTAATGATAGGCTTATGATGTGTTGATTCCATTTGACATTAGAGGGTTTCACATTTTTCAGGCTGACTCCAGCCATCCTTTTTGTTTTGTGTTCTGTGGCTAACATGCAAAAAGAGGAACTGGAAAACGAATCATAGTCTGCAGCCCTGGATCTGCCACAGGCCCCTCTGAAAGACAGAAAGGTTGCTTTGACCTTGTCTTGGTCTGCATGTTTTCAGCAGGCTCTAATCAGGAACTCTTTCATTTTTTATAAAATGAATTCTACATAGATGTGCACTAGTAAAATACAAAATGATCACACAGCTTTAGTAAGAAAAAGTAGAAGGTAATAAAAAAAAAAAAAAGACCCCAATGGAATTTCAATCTCTGGTGTCTCCTAATTTGAAAGAATGTGGGATGTAGGGAGAAAATGAAGAGATGATCATATTTGTTCAAATATAGTTATATATCCCATTTATAACATTCAGGGGCAGGACATTTTCCACCCTTTTTACAGCTTTTCTGCTCTAATTTTTCTTCCCCACCCTTAGCATTATCAGTTTGACAGCTTTTCTCCTTGCTCTCAGAGCTAATGAGACCCACCTATACTAGCAGAGCATTAATCAGCGATTACGAGTCATTGCGGAGATACAGAACATTCTATCCATGGCCTAGTTCCATTCTGACTATCTTAACACTCTCGGTCTGACCTGCATACGCAGTGGTGATGACAGTGACCTGCCGTTATCAAGTTGCTCTTGCCTTAAAGTTGAATCTCTTTGTTTTCTTTGATCTTTCACCAATGCTGAACTTTGAAAAAGAAAGAAAGAAAAAGAAAAACAAAAGGTTGATTAACCCATGCAAATTTGATCTTGGACAAAGATATAAAGACAGTTCAAAATAGGAATAGCTAGGCTACACAAAACTATGAACCTAGGCTTGGACCTGAAAAAGCCTCAAAATTTAATTCAAAGTGGATGAAAGAACTAAATACAAAATGTAAAACTACAAAATTTCTGGAAGAAAACATACAAGGAAAATCTGTGTGATCTTGGGTTCGGTGATGAGATTATAGATAGAGCACGCAAAGCACAGTCTGTGGAAGAAACATTGGTAAGTTCGATTTTATTAAGATTAAAAACTTCTTTTCAAAAAACACAAGTCAGGCACCAGATAAGGGACTTGTGTCTACAATATAGAAAGAACTCTTACAGTTCAACAGTAACAAAAGAGGTTAACTTAAAAATGAGCAAAAGACCTGAATAGATACCTCATTCAAAATATACAGATGGAAAAAATGCCCATATGAAAAGATGCTCAACATCATGTGTCAACAGAGAGTTGCAAATTAAAACAGAGCCACCAACACACAGCTATTAGATGGGTTAAATTAAAGAAGCTCATACTGCCCTTCCTAGAGCACATTCTAATAGCCGTGTGGTAGCATCTCATTGTTTTAATGAGATGTTGAATGTCTTTTCATATGCTGTGCCCCAATAAGAGAAACCAGAGTTCCTTGAAGAAATGGCTGAGTCTACTGGGACGAGAAATGTACAAGATGATCCTGGAGCATCTTGTAGTGTCAATAAAGAAGAAAATGCCCCTGCCTAAATCCACAGTAATGGGGGTATGGCAAAAAGAAACAGGAACTGACTCACAGAGCTTATGGTAACCAAAAATGGATCACTTTGAGCAATAAAGTAGTGTTGACTATAACACAAAGAATGAAATAGTTATATGTGAGTAGATATAGATATAAATAAATGGAAGTGGACAAATCGATGGAGAAAAAGTCTAGATAATTTTTGTAGATATTCTTCGCTCGAGAAAGTGGGGCATAACTCTCCATTCCTTAAGTATGGAATGTTCATAGCGTGTTCGTCCGAAGAGAACAGTTTGAAAAGGGCAGAAAGTAGTAAAAACTTTAGTGAATAGAAACCTTAAAGATGCTACCTCAGCCAGATGACTCCAGTCAGCATCAGAGGTGATAAGTCACGTTGATTGTGTGTACCCTTGATGAGACGCGATGGCAGTAGAACTTTACCTTTGTGATGAAGCCGCTCAGTCGTGTCTGACTCTTTGCGACCCCATGGACTGTAGCCTACCAGGCTCCTCTGTCCATGGGATTTTCCAGGCAAGAGTACTGGAGTGGGGTGCCATTTCCTTCTCCAAGGGATCTTCCTGACCCAGGGATTGAACCCAGGGCTTCTGCACTGCAGGCAGACGCTTTACCCTCTGAGCCACCAGGGAAGCCAACCTTTGTGATGCTCTTCCCCAAAACCCATAGCCCTGATCTAATCATGAGAAACCCATTGGACAACTCTCAAGTGAGAGACACTGTACAAAATATCTGACCATTACTTCTCAAAACTACCAAGGTGTAGAAAAGGGATGTTGAATATACGATCTTAGCCAATAGGAGGCTAGGGAGATATAATGATCAATATTAAATGGGATATCATGAAGAAAAAGGGGGTGTATTAGGTTAAAAACTAAGAAAATGTGAATGAAGTATGAATTTTAGTTAATAATAATGTATTAGTGGTAGTTCAATAATTGGGAGAACTCTAGGTACAAATGAAAGATGTCAATAACAGTGGAAACTGGATATAGGGTATATAGGAACTCTGTACTGCCTTCACTTTTTTTTTATTTTTTGGTAGTTTTAAAACTAATATAAAAAGCTTATTAAAAAACAGAGACAGCAAAAGAGACACAGATGAATAGAACGGACTTTTGGACTCTGTGGGAGAGGGAGAGGGTGTGATGATTTGGGAGAATGGCTTTGAAACATGTATACTATCATGTAAGAACGAAGCACCAGTCTATGTTTGATACAGGATACAGGATGCTTGGGACTGGTGCACGGGTATGATGCAGAGAGAGGATATGGGGTGGGAGGTGGGAGGGGGATCCAGGATTGGGAGCTCGTATACACCCGTGGTGAATTCATGTCAATGTATGGCAAATCCAATACAGTATTGTAAGTAAAATAAAGTAAAAATTAAAAAAAAAATAAAATAATTGGCAAAAAAAAAAAAACAAAACAGAAAGAAAGCAAGCAGGTATCTAGGATCATAGTCGAGCCTAAAAAGAAAGTTTTTTTGTTTTTTTTTCCTTGCCCATATAGAAGTGATTGGACAAAGCTGGGCTTCATTTGAAAACAGGTTTGGGAGAGAAGTGTTAACATCATTTAATCACTGTTTTACAACTAAGACATTGTCAGTTTTTGAAAACAGTGGGTGGAACATTGGACATTTGAGCCTTTGGAATGTTCATTGAAAAGTTCTCAGGGGGTCTGTGGACCCTTTGTTCAAGTTTCTGGAGTATTTGGGCCTATCTGTTTTGATTGAGGACAATGTCAGTCAGACTTGTTGGTGATGATGCAGACCCTAAACAAACAAAACAAAAATGCTTATCTCCCCATTTTTCTAGATATTTTGCTTTTCAGTTGGTTGTGTTGAAGACGATGCTTTCTATGAGAGACCATGAGAGAGAAAAGACTGTGTCCTTTTTTCCCTTAAATGAGTCCAGAAGGTAGTTCTTGATAAGATCTCCTTGAGAAGAGAGAAACTTCCTTCAGTATTTTCTTTGATTTTAATATTCTGCTTTTTATGCATACCCCTCCTCCCACAACATTCCTAGAGGATAACAAAATAAATAACCTACTGACTCTTTTGAGCAAGTTTTATAAAAAGATCTTTCCTGGTGGCCCAGACGGTAAAGATAAAGATTCTACCTTTAATGCGGGAGACCTGGGTTCAATCCCTGGGTCAGGAAGATGCCCCTTGGAAAAGGGCATGGCAACCCACTCCAGGATTCTTGTCTGCAGAATCCCTTTGACAGAGGAGCCTGGCAGGCTACAGTCCATGGGGTCGCAAAGAGCTGGACACGACTGAGTGACTAACACTTTCACACTATGAAAGAAAGAACGCCAACCAAGATTTTGCCTACTATGACTGCACGCATCTAAATATGAATGAAGACGGTCTGCTGGCCTCTCCCACACTGTCTGAAGTTGCAAATAGGTGCAGCTGTGACAGAACCCATCATTCATGGAGTTGTTGGCTTTAGGTATATTCTGAAAACAGTTGATGCTTCCTTGGAAGCCTGGAGGAATACAACGCAACAAAATATTTCTCTTGCACTGAGGATTTTGGCTGCCATTTATCTATACCCTCACCTATTTCTGATTTTAAAAAATACTTTATTGTTCTTATTTTATTTTCTTGGCTGTGCCACACAGTGTGTGGGATCTTAAGGCCTGACCAGGAATTGAACCCACATCCCCTGCTTTGGAAGCACAGAGTCTTAACCACTGGACCACCAGGGAAGTTTCTGATTATTATTATTTTTTTAATCATAGTGGTGGGTTGGGTTGCTGAGACCTATCCATATGAGGAAAGTAAGAGAAACTAGGGTACCATGAAAGGTTGTGTATCAAGAATAGAATACATGTCATGTTCCTTTTGGAGTGAGACACAGAATAAATTAATCAATACCAATTAAAATATGAAGGGTATAATAGTGTCAGAGTGAAATACTATGGTAATTCTTTATAGGCTATAAAGAGCTATGGAAATAGAAACTAACATCAATAAATGCTGAAGGAATGCTTTGAAACATTTTAACTGGTCAATATGAGAGCAAGTCACGACTGTATCGACTTTTAATTTCCATTATTACAAAGAGGCTTTGTACTTAATCATCTGTCTTTACCAACAAACTAGCCTCTGCTCCTCTGCTCTGAAGATGTCACTGGTAACAGGGATGGTTCAGCCTCTTAGCTATATGTCCCTTAGGAGTCCCTTTACCTAAACCTACGTTTTCCCATCTTTAAGATGAAGATAATAATCTGGAATCTGTAGAATCATTATGGAGATTAATTATTTTATTCATAAAGCTCTTTATTTCATGACTTCATGTAGTTGCTTTGTAAGGAGCTCATCACTGTGGCAGTTTAATTGACAGTAGTTTAAAAAGGAAGTGATTTTTCTTCCTAAATCCTATTTTAAAATAGGAAATAGAAGAAATTTTAGGATTGTGAAGTAGAAGCAGTTGCTTAGTTTGTTTAAAATATACAGAGTATTTTAGATTTTGTAAATGCACTCTAAAGTAATATCAGGATGCTCGATGCTCTGTATTTAATCCTGAAACCTAGGCATTTGGAGAGGAATGGTGAAGATTATGCTGGGTCTGCCTGGATGCAGACTTGAATTCCAGATTTCACATTTGGTCATTTATTTGGGTTCTGAAAAAGAAATGTTCATTATTTTTTTTCTGAAAGAACATCAACACCAACTCAGACCTGAAACTTCTCTGCATTCTTACAACATATTCCCTGCTTTTCTAACAGAGAATTAAAAAAATAAAACAGATGTCCTT
Organism: Cephalophus harveyi; assembly: GCA_006410635.1. Taxonomy (NCBI): domain Eukaryota; kingdom Metazoa; phylum Chordata; class Mammalia; order Artiodactyla; family Bovidae; genus Cephalophus; species Cephalophus harveyi. Next base: position 5,273 of record SJYT01054661.1, on the reverse strand, counting down.
TTGAATGCCCAAAACAGAACAAAAAAAGAGTCAAAATCAAAATGAAACTATTAGAAACAGTACTTCACAACATTTCTTCCAGAGTAGAAAAAATAGTCTTCGGCAGATCCATTCTCTGCTTGATATTGTCTCGGTGAACTCTCCTTCAGCTCTCTTTTCAAGGCTGGGACTAGGATGAGGGTGAAATGTGTAACAGCAGGTGGCCCTTAATTCTGACAAACCCCAACCATCCTGTCATGTTTTAATGATTCTGTTGCAGGTGTGAAAAGTTTTTCCCTTCCTCCTTTTTATAACTTGAGCATACGTTGAGTTATTTTTGTTGCAACAGCATGATAAATTTCTCTACTTTTCATTTGAAACTAGAGTCACTTCACCCCCTCCCCACCCCGATCTTTCTAGTTAAAATTTACTTGAATATTACCATGGGCATTTTGTATTGAAGGGCTTATGGGCTTGGGGGCAGATCGTTATAGATTACCTTGGTTGCTGTAACAGGCACTGCCCCAACCTATCTGGGGATTGCTTTTTCCCATTCCATTTCATGGATTTTCCATTGGCCATGTATAGAGTCCCTATGGAAGATGGCACCAAAGTTGGGGCCCTCCCTTGAATAATTTAAAATTGTGGCTCAGATTCTATTTCCACTTGGTCTCACATATGAGAATGGAGATTTGCTAGAGAGTTAGTGATGAGTAGATGAAGGAAAGTGGTGTAGGGTGACACAGATATCAGAAGGAAATGAAAGATGGCTTGAGTTTTCTTTAGTGTTCTAAAATCTTGTTGTACCTTAGGCCAGACTGTTGCCTTTTTTCCTTATGTTGGGTTTCTTAAACCTAAAGTATCCTTTTGCCTGTTTCTTGTAACTGAAAGAAACTTGTACTGCAAAATGATATCTGAGGTTCTCTAGCAGTATATTTTAGTTTCTACAGCTTTTTCTGTCTTGGCATGCCATTCTTTAATAAATGGCATGTCCTCCAAAAACCTCCTATTGATTTACTTTGGCATGTTCTAACAAGACAAGGTCATAGAACAAGTTGGATTTCCATTTAAATGGTTTTCTTCATTATACTAAAGGGGACATTTGGGAGCAGAGGGAAACCACTAACAATGATGTGATGTCACACAGGACAGCTCTTTCAGAATGTTTAGTTTTATAGAAATCTGTATAATCCATGGAAAGATGATACCTGTGTGATACCGGAAATGGAGTGTAAGGCTTTAAAATTCCTGCCTTGTCATCTCTTGGCCATATGACCTTGAGTGGGTTGCTTGGCATTCCTGAACTTTGGTTTCCTCTTCTGCAAGTAAGAGAAAGTTGATACAAACCACAGAATCATGGTGATGATTTACACCTTTGAGAATGGCAGTAAATGGAATTCCAGTACACAGTAGATGGGGTGTAGATCATCTTTCTTGTTCCTGTTCTTGTTTTCAGAAGATCTCTTTCTTGTTTGCCCATAAACAGCTAAGTCTGAGGAATATTTGGCCTCTTCTACTCTCTCTTTGCATACCTACTATGTCTTAAGAGTCTTACAGTGTAATTATCTTAGTGGCACTTCAGTATATCCTGAATCTCCCATGGTTCTCTAGATACACAATAATAATTGGACTTTTATAGAGAGAATAAAGGAAAGGTGGCTTCAAGACCAAACACTTTGGGAGAATGTTGAAGCAAAATCTGATTTCTTTACTTTGGAACTTCTCAGAATTTTTAATATGCTCTTTCCTTGGTAAATATCCTGAAAGAATTTAGTAACCGAAATTCCCTACCATATTTGATCTGCAAGAGCCTTTCTTCAAGATACATCTTATGGGACAAGAATGGTGAAGAAGAAGAGTTTTGTTTTTGTTTTTTCTTAGGGGAAAAAAAAATCTTTGTGAATTAAGTGTATATAAAACTCAGAGTTGATGAGGTATATTTGGCCTGACGTATCCGTGCTTTTTAAACTAGTGATGGTTTTCTCCTGGTAACCCTTTTGGAACGTTTACAATTGTTAAGTGAAAAGATGGACTTCACCACAAGTGGTGTACACTGAATAAGCAAGTGGAATCAGAAACTTCAGTTGCATCTTTGGCAGTAATCAACCCCTTGCTGCTAAGTCACTTCAGTCGTGTCTGACCCTGCCATAGATGGCAGCCCACCAGGGTCCCCCGTCCCTGGGATTCTCCAGGCAAGAACACTGGAGTGGGTTGCCATTTCCCTCTCCAATGCATTAAACTGAAAAGTGAAAGTGAAGTCGCTCAGTCATGCCCAACTCTTCGCAACCCCATGGACTGCAGCCTACCAGGCTCCTCTGTCCATGGGATTTTCCAGGCAAGAGTACTGGAGTGGACTGCCATTGCCTTCTGCTAATCAACCTCTTGCCCTTCCTCAATTCACTTAAATTCTTCCTTAGTAGAAATGTCTCCTTTTGATGTTCTGTAAAGTAGATCATTGGAGCACTTTATGTTAAATCTAAGTCTACAAGGCTACAACTTGGTGTGAAACCAAATCTAATCTTCATTCCCATAGCTCAGACTGTTTGTCTTGAATGGTACTGTTAACTCTGAGTGGTACATTAGCAACCAAACATGCTTGGGGACTTTCATTATGTGTCTCCTCTCAGATTCACTGCCCTGACTCAGTCCAACTTGTACCAAAATGTAACTGGGATCCAGCAAAGGAAATAATGCTATTTTTGTTGGAATCATTTCTAGGCGGGGAAAAAAAAAACCTTGGTCAAAAGAGAGCTTTTGATGTGAACCTGCAAAAGATGAAACTGTCATAGGTTTGGCATAATTATGTCTCAGCTGACATCGTTGCATGCACAGTCATATAGTATCACCTTAGGAAGTGATTCAAAAATCACTCATCTCAAGGTGCAGAACATCAGTGCTAAAGTCTGTACTTTCAATAAACACCTTCCTCTATGGCATGTTGTGAGGTGGAATTTGTCTATTTCCCAGCCCTGGTAAGCCTGTTCTGTTCTGACCTACTGCTGTGTGAAGGGACTGCATTTAGAAGCATAGCTTATCTTTCAGGTTTTGTTTCATCGTGTTTTTTAATTGGAAACTACAGTGTTAGGGAGCAATTGATTATAAGCGATTACCGTGGGTTACAAATATCTCTGTTAATACATTCGGTTTTGTCTCAGTCCATTGTGCAAGTACCTTTGTCAAATCATTTTAATTTTTTCTGCATTAAGCAACTCACTGCTGTCAGATTCTAGGTCAAGCTTCCTAGCCTTTGTTTTGTTTTTATTTTGGTCTTGGCTTCTTGTATCATTTTCCTCTCCTTTTATTTTATAGCAAGTGTTTAGTTTTCTGTGTAGCCTTTCTAGTTCCTGGGATGCATGTAATTTGTGATTTTGTACATAAGTTCACAGAGGTCCTTGTGAGCTGCTTGGGCATGCTTTCTCCTTCTGATTTTTCATCATCTTCTCCCTGGGAGCATCCCATCTCCTTATGAACTTTTCATTGCCTCTTGATATGTTATTTTTTAATTTGTTTCCTGTTCCTGGCCTTCTCCTTTGAATCGCTTGCTCTTGCTTTGCCTTCCACATTTTCTTTCCATGACCTCTCTTCCCGTGGTTTGAAGACTCAGAAAGCAAGAGGGATTCTCATTTCCAAGGAACCAGTTTTATGACTTGACATGGAAGTCCACAGCTGGATGTCCAGTGACACAAGATCACTACAGCTCTTTACGTTAAACCAGCTTCCTAAATATGTGAAATGTCTTAACGTTCCTGTTCGCGTCTACCCATACTCATCTCTGTTAGGTGGCAGCCTCCTGGGGAAAGCTGATGCCTCAAGCCTTTTGCAAATCCCTGGGACTCCAGCCACCAGCCTCACCATGAGCTCTCTGGTTTACTTGACTTGCATTTTCCTCACCTTGATTGCCTAGAGGATTGTCACTTTCCATGTGGCAGTTACCATATGTTTATTTATGCATTAAAAGGGCTCACAATTTGTGGAATTATCATTTCAACACTTTCATAAGGCTATTTTGATTGTCTTTATGAAAAACAATTAAGTCTTGCTTGAGAGTATTTCCACTTCTTTGCTTGTTAATATCTGACTAGTCCACAGAGATTATCCCCTGGGCTTTGTCAAGGTCACTGTTTCTCTCAAGATTCTCTGTCTAATATAGTAACTACTCATCACATAGTACTGTTTAAATTTAAACCTAAATAGGTAACTATAGAGTAAAATAAATTTTTTGTTTAGTATCATTAGCCCTATTTCTCATACTCAAGATATACATATGTCTAGTGGCTATCATTTTGGACAGAACAAATATAGAATGTTTCTGTTATCACAGAAGGTTCTGTTGAAGTGCTCTGCTAAAGACTGAGTCATGTTTCATCTGAGTTGAATCAAGTAATTAACATTCGTCAAGTCCACTGGCTTCTGCTTTAGGGTATGCCATTGTTAGTTGTTTTGAGTCCTGTTAATACTTTGACTTCTAAGTCGGTGACTGCTTTGTTGGTGATTCCCTGTATGAAAAGGCAAAATGATCGGATACTGAAGGAGGAACTCCCCAGGTCAGTAGGTGCCCAATATGCTACTGGAGGTCAGTGGAGAAATAACTACTCCAGAAAGAATGAAGGGATGGAGCCAAAGCAAAAACAATACCCAGCTGTGGATGTGACTGGTGATAGAAGCAAGGTCCGATGCTGTAAAGAGCAATATTGCATAGGAACCTGGAATGTCAGGTCCATGAATCAAGGCAAATTGGAAGTACTCAAACAGGAGATGGAAAGAGTGAACGTCGACATTCTAGGAATCAGCAAACTAAAATGGACTGGAATGGGTGACTTTACTCAGATGACCATTATATCTACTACTGCGGGCAGGAATCCCTTAGAAGAAAAGGAGTTGCCATCATGGTCAACAAGAGAGTCCGAAATGCAGTACTTGGATGCAATCTCAAAAATGACAGAATGATCTGTGTTCGTCTCCAAGGCAAACCATTCAATATCACAGTTATCCAAGTCTATGCCCCAACCAGTAACGCTGAAGAAGCTGAAGTTGAATGGATTTATGAAGACCTACAAGACCTTTTAGAACTAACACCCAAAAAAGATGTCCTTTTCATTATAGGGGACTGGAATGCTAAAGTAGGAAGTCAAGAAACACCCGGAGTCACAGGCAAATTTGGCCTTGGAATGTGGAATGAAGCAGGGCAAAGACTAATAGAGTTTTGCCAAGAAAATGCACTGGTCATAGCAAACACCCTCTTCCAACAACACAAGAGAAGACTCTACACATGGACATCACCAGATGGTCAACAC
>SJYT01054655.1:57005-78082 GCA_006410635.1 Cephalophus harveyi | reverse complement strand
CATCACCAACTCGATGGACATGAGTTTAGGTGAACTCCAGGAGTTGGTGATGGACAGGGAGGCCTGGCGTGCTGCAGTTCATGGGGTCGCAAAGAGTCAGACACAACTAAGCAACTGAACTGAACTGAACTGAAAATTCTAAAGCCTAAATCTCTTCAAAATATGGATCTACTGAAAATGCCTTAGCTATAGAAACGATGCGGAAACTAACATTTGTCCAATATTTAGCTCATGCCTTGGGATTTTAAAGGAAAACATTTATTGTGGTTACAGAAATTCAAGCTTATCCCTCACGGTGGGCAGAACCCTAAGAATGGGTTCCAATGACCCTTACTCTTGTGTAATCTCTTGCGCTTGGAGTGTGAGTAGAACCCATGAACAAGTGAATATGTTATCTTTCTAAACAAAAGGGAAATTACCCTGATGGGCCCAATCTAACCACATGACCTCTTTACAAGAGTGGAGAGTTTTCTCCATAGGTACACATGATGTACGCATTTGGCTTTGGAGATGGAGAGGACCATGTGAGAAGGTTTATGGGTGGCTTTGGCTTCCCAGGTGATCAGATGGTAAAGAATACACATGCAATGTAGGAGACCCAGGTTTGAGCCCTGGGTTGGGAAGATCCCCTGGAGAAGGACATGGCAATTCACTCTAGTATTCTTGTCTGGAGAACCCCACGGACAGATGAACCTGGCAGGCTACCATTCATGGGGTCGCACAGAGTTGGACATGACTGAGCAACTAACACTTTCACTTTGAACATTTTCTAAGAACAGGGAGTAGTCACTGGCTGATGGCCAGCAAGGACCTCACACCTACAGGAACTGGATCCTGCCAAACACCTAAATGACATTAGAAACTAATTCTTCCCCATTGCATCTAGATAGGAAACCAACACAATGAACCTGTAGATCTGAGCCTTGTGGAACCCTGAGTAGAGAAACCCCTCCCACCTCTGACCACAGAACTGTGAGATAATGAATGGGTGTTGTCTTAAGCCCCTGTGTTTAGAGTCATTTGTTATGCAGCAACATCCCTATACTGTTCTGTCAATAAAGAATGACTTTCCAGAAGCAGAGACACAGATGTAGAGAACAAATGTATGGATACCAAGTGGGAAAGCCGGGGCGGGGGGGGGTGGGGGGGGGCGGAGAACTAGGAGATTGGACTGACACATATATACTACTGATACTATATATAAAATAGACAACTGATGAGAACATGCTGTATAGCACAGAGAACTCTACTTAATGCACTGTGATGTCCTAAATGGGAGGGAAATCCAAACTGGAGAGGATATATGTGTATGTTAGAGAAGGAAATAGCAACCCACTCCAGTATTCTTGCCTGGGAAATCCCATGGACAGAGGAGTCTGGTGCACTCTAGTCCATGGAGTCGCAAGAGTCAGACATGACTTAGCAATCAAACCACCACCACATGTATGTGTATTGCTGATACATTTTGCTGTATGGCAGAAGCTAACACAATATTGTAAAGCAGCTATACTGCAATAAAAATTAATCTTTAAAAAACAACTTTTTAAATGAAAAATATATCCAGGCAGGGTCATTTGAAGGAACATTTAGTTCCATGAGAATAAAATTTTGGAGAAGGTATTTGCATTTTGAGACCTGAAGTCATTTACATTTCACAAGATTTTAGTTCTATGAGTTGGCCAAAAAGTTAGCTCTTCAACAACTTTTTGGCCCACCCAATATGTTTTCAAAAAGCAACAGAATATTTTATATAGAGAGTTTGTTTTGTTTCACATTTCATGTTGAGATAAAAAAATTTCCCCAAGAGACCGTTTCCAATCCATTATGCCAATCATGGTGAAAACAAATTCATGATCTGAAATTTGTTTTACAACCAATTTGGGGAAGAAATAAACCAATATCATGAAATAAAGCACACCTGAATATACGTATCTTTAAAAAAAATAAAATTTTGAGAATTTTTTAATTTCAGTTGTGGAGCAGACTAATAGGAAAGAGAAACAATTCTGAAAACCAACACTTAACCCGAGTCCTAATTACCAAATTGACTTTTCTGCCAGTCACCCCTTGGAGTCACCCATCGTAGGATATCAGCTACCCATCCAACGACTCTTTAAGGCCATGTTCTACATTGACTAGCTTTGTTAATGCTCTTTGGGGCTTCCCTGGTGGCTCAGACAGTAAATAATCTGCCCATAGTGTGGGAGACCCAGGTTTGATCCCTGGATTGGGAGGATCCCCAGGTTTGATCCCTGGATTGGGAGGATCCCCAGGAGAAGGGAATGGCTATCCACTCTGGTATTCTTCCTTGGAGAATTCCATGGGCAGAGGAGCCTGGTGAGTTATAGTCCATTGGGTTGCAAAGAGTCAGACATGAGTGAACAACTAACACACACACACACATGATGCTCTTTTAGATTTCCTAAACTTGCAGGTCTACTCATGGCTCTTTCAACTTCTCAAAACTAAGCCTCTCTAGAAGAAAACTGCACTTCACACCAAAAGCAGCTTAAAACAATGACTTTTGTTTCCAAACCTCTAAATCCATTCCTCAAATTGCAATTGGAATCCACTCCTCACTGTCTAAGCCTATCCCAGGAGTAATATGCAGAAGATGGACTAAGTGATCCCTGAGATCCCTTCCAAATTTAATATTTGATGGATCAGGCTTTCAGTGTAATCAGCAATAAAGCTAGGATATAAATGCGTTTCCACAAGATTTCAGCTGGGAGATCAAGAGGATAACAGATGACCACTGTCATAATATGATAAAATGTCCTTTGAAGACCCCAGGAAACATGAAGCCAATACTGGCCAGTCTTTGACCATAACCACCTACAGGCTTCACAACACTTCTAGCATCTCCTACTCCAACTAGATATGTTCCGGCTCCAAGAAACTATCTGAGCTAATAACCATCCGTTTTATTTTAGGTACATTTCTTTCAAATTTCTATTATCATCAAAAGGCAGGCCAAAAGAATATATATTCACCTGTTCCCAAACCTAACCAAGGGATGTAACAAATTTTCCACTGGAATTTTAATTGATCTTTCCACAAAATGAAAGAGGAAGGTGTCTATTAGCTCCTTTCATTTCATTTAGCAGTAAAGTATTAAATAGACCAGAGAGAAGGATTAAAAGCAATAAAAGACAGCAGAGGAGCACAATCAGATTTTAAGATGTAGAATTTGGATGACTTGTAGATTTATATTCCCAGACTTTAGAGAATTACCATATAATGATTGATACTTTGGGGAAATCATCAGGATATGAAGTTAATTTCTTAGCCTAGAACTTTAATTTGGCCAATGAAGAATTAAGACATAACTAAAATCAAATATCTTTTATTAGCCATAATTCTTCTTAGCAAAATTACTTTGTACTCCTGCCCACCAAGCTTCATCTCCACTCTTAAGATTTTGATTCACAATGTGATGTCATTACCTGCTTTTATTTTTAAATTGGAAGAATTAATGTAATTAAACCTAATTTCATTTGCCACTCCTACCTAAAGAATCATGTCTGGAATTATAAACAAGAGTGTGGAACACCAACAGGATTTTAAAAGGACATATGTAAGGATATAATCAGCAAATTGTCAAACTGTGATTTCAGCCTTTTAAGGGTTGTTTTTTCTTCACAAGATATATAATTTTATGCCTCCAGGCTTTATAGTCAACTGATCCTCAACCCCAAAATTCCCCATCCTGAACCCTATTTTTATTAATCACACATCATTTCTCCTTTAAAGCCCAGTCTAAATGCCACCTCTTTCTGGAAACTTTCTGTCTCAACAGGTCAAAGGTCATTTGTCCTAGTGCCTACTCCTATCTGTCTTCTCACTGCTCATAGAATAAACCTAAAGTCTCAAGAGAAGTAATTTAGGTACAATTCCATTCATCAAGAAACTATGTAAGGGAGCCTTATAATATAAACCAGAGAAGGAAATGCTGCCTTAACGCATAATAATGGTAAGAAATACTTTACATGTTTTAATTAATATTTTTAACTACTAATAATTAACATTAAAACAGTAATTTCTTATTTAGTGGGGAAGAAAAAAAACTCTTTGATAAATAGGCACCTGTTTCAAACTCGAGGAGAAAGACAGCTGCCAAAATGAGTAAAAACCGCTTGAGTTTTCTCTCCCTATCCTATACCCAGTAGAGGGCTTGTCCTCCCCCATCCACTCTGCAAGACCAACAGAACTGAGCAGAAGAGGATGTTCTGACATCCATCTGACAGCAAAGGCAATGAAAATACAATGAACGATTAGATGGATTTAGACTCAATTTTTTGAGAGGATGGAAGGGAAAAGTCTGGAACATCCCAAGATATATCTAGGAGAACAGAAGGGCACTGAGGACACCTACAGGGAACAAGTTAAAGGGAAAATGAAAAAGAGGAAGAAGAGTTAGGGAACAGTGAGCAGCTTCCATGCAGGACGGCCCTCAAGCTTTAGGCAAGGGGTCTTGTTTTGTAGGCTGCAAGAGAACATTGCTAGATGTACATGATGAAGCTAGAGCTGAATTTCTTCCCAACTCAGAGTGGCTTGGGACAATTACCTGGACCATTCAGTAGAGAACTGCTTAAACTTTCATCCAAGTTCATAGGTATAGCTTTCATCCAGGCTTATTAGAGAAGCCAGGGGAGGCACTATCCCAGATAGAGAAGGTGAAAAACTGTTGCTGTTGTCATCTAATCAGCTTCCTCTCTGAAGCCCACTGAACAACAAGGTGTATCAACCACAGAATAGGACTCTACAAGACAGCCAGCAAAATTACCTCCCCTGCAGCCTCATGCTCCCAAAGGGAAGAATGCCTTGTGATTTGGTATTTGTGACTTCATACCACATTTATTTGTTTGCTTGTCTGCCTCCCCAAACTTACAGAAGTTCTATTTCCTCTTGGTGTCACACCCAGGCATTTGCCCATAATAGTTTTTGGCAGTGAACACTGTTCATTACCTAACCAATATCCACATCCTCCTTCCTTTCCTAACAGAGTGCTGACTTCATTTAGGTAACTCCAGAGAGCATCTTGATTCATTTCTAAGCCAATCAATGTATTGTATTCCCCGAGATGACCAGTTAGGTCTGGGGTCAGAATGTAACCAAAGTTGGTACAATCAGACTAAAAGAAAAGACTTGTATTCTATGCTTGGGATGGGGTAGGGAAGCATCCCTTTCTCTTTATTTTGCTAGACATGCACCAGGAAATACATGGCTTACTGACACTGGCAGCCATCTTGGAATCACAAGGGACATCATGCTTTAAATCAAGAAAACACTGAAGAAGGCAGAGACAGACACTGAAGACACTCTGGACATTGTCGTCATCACTGAGCTCATGACCTCATCTTGCCTGTGCCCTGGCAGATCTCTGGGCTCCCAGTTATGTACACAGTATTGTGCTATGTTTTGACTCAGTCACAGCTTTCAATACTTGACTATAAAATAACAAATGAATTTTTTAATTGAATAACAGTGAACGGCAGTTATTTATACATATTTAATCATACTGTTACAGAGTTGTGTTTTGTTTTGTTTTGTTTTTAAAGTAAATGTCACAACAAAGGAGCTGTGGGAGCTTGGGGGTTGGACAGATCATGCAGGATTGAATGGAGAAAACATTAAACACTAGACCCTTAGGTATAAAAAAGATAGATGGCAAACACAGGAATTGGGTTTTAAGAGACAAGCTTTAAGATCCTACAATGATGAGATGGAAAAACAGGAAAGGACTGGGATACTGGACAGAGAAGCAAGACAAGGATTTAAGCACAGAGACTAAAGGCAAACTTAGTTACAGATCTTGGGCTACAAGTAAATGGCTTGGTTAGATGTTTTGCAAGACATATTTCCTTGAAATAAAATATGATACCAAGAGAGTTTTCATTTATTCAAGTGACATTTGAGAAGCTGCCCTGTGCCAGGGAAGATGCTAGATGCTGGAAATAGAATGGTGAGCAAGAACAAAGTCCCTACCCTCATGGATCTTATCATCTAGCAAGGAGGTAGGCATCAAAGTTGTAAAATGTAAAATGACATCAGAAATGTGAAATTAAGGAGAGCTACCCACTCCTGGGAGAACATTTAAGCTGGGGATTGACCTGAGCTGATGGGATGGCGGTTAAGAAAGGTTTCTCTGAGGTAGACACTCTTAAGCAGAATTAAGATCCATCGGCAGGAATTAACTAGGTAAAGATAGGAAAGAAAAGAGCATATGCAAATACACAGGGACAGAAGGAAACAAGGATGCTTGAGCAAGACTGGAAAGAGCCTACTGTTACTGAAGAGAAAGAATGAAAGGAAGCATGGTAGGCGAAGAAGCTAAAGAAGTATTTAGACAAGCTGGCAACACTAAGTCATGTAGGTCATGATCTTTATCCTAAAGGCAAGAAAATCCATTGGAGCTTTCTTAGCAAACAGGATTGTCCATTAAGAAGTGATAATTGCAGGTTGCCGAAGGACACATGTAGTTGAGTAGAACATGGTAGGAAGCAAATACAGTCAGCCAGGAAACACATGATGTCTAGAGTAGTAGCAGTGAGTGACAATGGTGAAAAGTGGATGGTATGAAATATATTTAGGTGGTAAAAAGGGTATATGTAAGTATTAAGGCAATGGCACACCACTCCAGTGCTCTTGCCTGGAAAATTCCATGGCTGGAGAAGCCTGGTAGGCTGCAGTCCATGGGGTCGCTAAGAGTCGGACACAACGGAGCAACTTCACTTTCACTTTTCACTTTCATGCATTGGAGAAGGAAATGGCAACCCAATCCAGTATTCTTGCCTGGAGAATCCCAGGGACGGGGGAGCCTGGTGGGCTGCCGTCTATGGGGTCACATAGAGTCGGACATGACTGAAACAACTTAGCAGCATAGAGCAAGAATGAAAGAAGACCAATACCTAGTGAAAGAGAAGAAAATGCAGCCATTCTTTGCAAAAGAGGTGCACAGGGCATAGGCTAACAGGATTGAGTTTATTTTTTGTCTTTAATGAATTATGAATTCATCAGTGGTACTAACTTGAATGTCAAGATCTGGAGGCATGTAGTACCTCCTCTCACCATAGAATAAAATCTGATTATTTCAGTTATAGTTCAGTTCAGTCATTCAGTCGTGTCCAACTCTGCAACCCCATGAATTGCAGCATGCCAGGCCTCCCTGCCCATCACCAACTCCCGGAGTTCACCCAAACTCATGTCCATTGAGTCGCTGATGCCATCCAGCCATCTCATCCTCTGTTGTCCCCTTCTCCTCCTGCCCCCAATCCCTCCCAGCATCAGAGTCTTTTCCAATGAGTCAACTCTTCACATGAGGTGGCTAAAGTACTGGAATTTCAACTTTAGCATCAGTCCTTCCAATGAACACCCAGGACTAATCTCCTTTAGAATGGACTGGTTGGATCTCCTTGCAGTCCAAGGGACTCTCAAGAGTTCTCCAACACCACAGTTCAAAAGCATCAATTCTTCAGTGTTCAGCCTTCTTCACAGTCTAACTCTCACATACATACATGACCACTGGAAAAACCATAGCCTTGACTAGATGACCTTTGTTGGGAAAGTAATGTCTCTGCTTTTTAATATGCTGTCTAGGTTGGTCATAACTTTCCTTCCAAGGAGTAAGCTTCTTTTAATTTCATGGCTGCAATCACCATCTGCAGTGATTTTGGAGCCCAAAAAAATAAAGTCTGCCACTGTTTCCACTGTTTCCCCATCTATTTCCCATGAAGTGATGGGACCAGATGCCATGATCTTAGTTTTCTGAATGTTGAGCTTTAAGCCAACTTTTAGCTTTTTAACTTTTCCAGTTATAAACATAATAATTTCTCCAGACTGAAATGTTCACTCATGATGGAACTCAAGTTACCAAGTCATACATACACTCACCTCCAGGCTGACATGTTCCCTCCATTTATTCAGCTCTCTTTTCTTGTTGTCAACTTTGCTTGTTGTCCCCTGATCTCTTTTTGAAACTTCTTGGAAGGCATTAGTGAAAAGCTCTAGCTCTGGAATCAGACTGAGTTTGAGTTTCATGTCTACCAGTGTGTGAGCACAAGTAAATTTCTCTTTGAGTCTCATTCTCCCATTTATCTATAAGGTAGATTAAAGTGTCTATCATAGGGTTATTCCTTGAATTTAAGGAAATAAAATAAGACATTTAGTGCATTGATGGCACACACCAAATGTTAGCTATATTTATTCCAAAGAGCAAAACAAGCTGTCCTGTAACTGGTACCTATTCATTCACATTGGTGCATGAATGGCTTATTGGAAAAGCACAGGGTAACTCTTACAGGGTAATGAAGCTCTTAAGAATCATCCCATTTTTACTACTGTTCTCATATAGCATGACTTCCTGCTCCCACACATTGTTATTCAGTAAGAGATGGACTACAGGGATCACTATATAATTGGTTTCTATTAGCTTGTGATATAAATAGATGTTAAGCCAGGTTTCCCTGATGCCTCAGTGGGTGTAAAAAAAAAAAATCTACCTGCAATGCAAGAGACACAGGAGACATGGATTTAACCCCTAGGTTGGGAAGATCCCCTGAAGCTCTTTTTACCGTTGGGTGAGGTCATAGGAACGGACTTTTTTAGGGTATCTGTCTCCTCGGACCACCCGGTGTCAGGATTCCAGTGTTTCTCAACCTGTGTTGACTCACTGATATGTACGTGTGTCTTCACTTCGACTGAGTCAAACATTAAGTAAATGTTGACTGAACCCTTAAATTTACGTTTGTGAATTTTTGTTTTAACAATTTATAGAGGAACGAATTTCTTATGTAAGTGTTCCTGGGACTCTACTAGGTGTACTGTCTGACGTGACTTCAAAAACACCTCAATTTTCAAGAATAATCAAAAGTTTCGTCCGTGATTTAAATATAATTGACGGGAGATCTCTCCCAACGAAAACAGATTACTGTGCCATAGCCGTATAGTGGTGTCTGCCGTCGAACTTGTTTACATTCTTGCACCTAGAGAAGTCGATAATAACCTAAGACATATTAGGTGGGGGTACCTCAAATATATACTAGTAAAGTACACCTTTTCTTTCAAGATTTAGTCAGTACAAACAACCGTAGTCTTTTGTTCGGTAAATATCTTTCTTAAGGACATTCGTGTCTATAAACACCTTGCCAAGGACTTCAGGTGATAATTTTGACTAACATTTCTGACTTTCTACTTTGTTAGCCAAGAAATATGCAACAGGTGTCATTTTATCTTCCAACATCTGATTAAAAGTATTGCTCCAGGTAGATACCAAAGTGTGAACTGCATTGGGAGTTCTGTATCTGGTTGCACATTAGAATCACCTGAAGAGCTTTTTAAAAATATAAATGTCCAGGTCTCACCCTAGATGGGTTTGGTCAGAATCTCTGTGGTGGTTTTTAAAAAGCTCTCCAAAGCATTCTAATTTGAATTGAAATTAGATGACCTCTGAGGTCCCTTTCATTGTTGTCGTTGTTTAGTTGCTCAGTCGTACCTGACTCTTTGCAACTCATGGACTGTAGCCCACCAGGCTCCTCTGTCCATGGGATTTCCCAGGCAAGAATACAGGAGAAGGTTGCCATTTCCTTCTCCAGGGGGTCTTCCCAACACAGGTGGATTCTTTGCCACTGCCCACAGACAAAAATTACTGGAGCCCATAGACAAAAATTACTGAAGCCCAAACTATTGCAACAGAAAATCCTAAATTCAATCAGTATGTTCCAATAATTTTCACGTTGTCTCTCAGAAGTCACACAGATCTTCCTAACACAGCTGTCCACTAAAGTTTTCAGAAATCAAGAATACACTAAGGGGAAAACACACATATTGAAGTGGACCAGGATGAAGAGCAATGATGCCAGTATCATACTTTGAAATGCATCAGAAACAGGAGTGATGTATGGATAGATGATGTAGCAAAATGACAAAATGTAGAACCTGGAAGGAGAGTCTCTGTGTGCTCACTCACGATTCTTTCAATGTCTCAGCATGTTTGATTTTTTTTTTACTGAAGTATAGCTTTTGACCTGTGGTGCTGGAGAAGACTCTTGAGAGTCCCTTGGACTTCAAGGAGATCAAACCAGTCAACCCTAAATGAAATCAACCCTGAATATTCAGGACTGATGCTGAATACTTTGGCCACCTGATGCAAAGAGCTGACTCATTGGAAAAGATGTTGATGCTGGGAAAGACTGAAGGCAAAAGGAGAAGAGGACAGCAGGGGATAAGATGGTTGGATGGCATCACTGACTCAAAGGACATGAGTTTGAGCAAACTCCAGGAGATAGTGAAGAATAGGAAGGCCTGGCGGGCAGCAATCCAAGGGGATGCAAAGAGTCAAACATGACTTAGTGGCTGAACAACAATAGTTGATTTGCAATATTATATTATTTTCTGGTATATAACACAGTGATTTGATATTTGTATAGATTATATTCCATTTAAAGTTATTGTAAATAAATATTTTATATTTATTATAAATAAATATTTTAAATAAAATATTGGGGAGGGAAGAATGTCCTAGAGAAAAATCTGGATGCATCTCACAGACAGAATGATAAGTGGAAGAAGCCAAAAAGCCAAAGAGTACATATTTTACAACACCAATTACATAAAGGTCAGGAATAGTGAAATAATCTGTAGGAACATAAGCCCGAGTAGTGGAAATCTCAGGAAAATATTGATTGAGAAAGGTCATTAGAAAGCCTTCTGCACTGCTGGAAGTGTTCTGCATCTTGATTATTTCTTGTTTTATTTTTGGATGCCTGGAGATAGATAAATAGATAAGTAGTTAGATAGAAATCATTAAGCTGTGCATTATACAGCAGTAGGTTGTATCTTGATTTTTTTATGAAAAAGCTTTAAAGAATTTACCAATAAAAAGTAGTCCTATGAGTTTGCTGAATTCCTTTTAATAACTCAGTGTTATTCATATGGTATTAACTTGCACTCTGGAGCAAAGAACCACTTAACCAATCATAGAATTGTAACTCCTACAGATTTTGCCCAGAATCCTCCTTTTCCACCGTAAAGGCCTAGGCTCGGGAGACCAAGGTGAACTTAACAGGCTGCTGATCAGCCTCTCTTGAGACCTTAATAAAGATCATTCCAGAGCTAAATATAACCCAGTTTAGAAAGTCTAAATGAAGGAGGAAAGGAAGGCGAAGGCAAAAGGAGAAACAAATAGTCCACCACAGGGGTCAGTGGCTGTTCATTCTTTTGTGTTAGTTGTCCTTTATCCTTTGTGCAGAAAGAACAGAAAGTCTTCTTGGTCTTTTCCTTCATTTTTCAACTTAATGCTTCCCCAGCCCCTCCCCAGGGAAATCAGATGGGACAGGATGAAACAACAGTGAGGCAAGCCGCAGTGGGGGTGACAAGAAAGGAGCACCCTTTCCCATCAGTATTTTTCATCTAAAAATTACGGTGATTATATGTAAATCCTAAATGGCAGGCAAACCAGATCACTTTTTACTGACCTATTTATCATTCTGAGATTTTGTGATGATGAAACAGAAGAGGAAACACAACACAGGGAGGCAGAAAAGTATGATATATGATGTCCATAACAACCAACAGAGAGAAGGATCTCTTGAAAATCCAACATCAGTTATAGGACACAAACTGTGTAAAACATGTAAACAATGTGTAAATCTCTGACAATCACTATAAAAGAGGTTAGTCACCTATGCCTCTTGAAATCTTCAGAACTCTATGTAGCCTCAAACTTCTTTCACCCAAATCTTAAGCAACTTGAGAACCAGATATTTTTTTCCTTTAAAGCAAAACTCCAAATCAATCTGCAGGCAAAAAAATTTTTTGTAATTTCCCATTCCTTAGGGAAAGAGAGAAGTTAATGAAAGTTCTTAATTCTTTGCCTGAATGCTAAAAACATTCTGAAAATATTTTTACTTGAGGGGAGAAATCCTCTGGAGGGAAACTTGATATTTGCACCAAAAGAACAAGATGAATATTGTCAATCTCTCCCAAATTCTGCTTTATTCAACTTCTTGCTTTTCAACATGCAAAGTATGATCTCAGATTGTCTGCTATGAAAAGTTCCCCAAAATTCTACCATAATCAGTGTGGTTGTTAGACCCTGAATCAAACTGGGGAGAGCTGAGCTGTCAGGTGTCAGAGTAGCCAAATAAGACGACAAAACAAAATGAAAGTGTTATAACAATCAGGCCTTTAATCACTTCAGGTCAGTTCAGTTCAGTTCAGTTTTTTCTCATGATGTACTCTGCATATAAGTTAAATAAGCAGGGTGACAATATACAGCCTTGACGTACTCCTTACTGCAACACTATTAGCAAGAGGCCAAATCAAAGTGTCAAGTCCTCCCATTCCACCTTCCCCCCAGAATGTCACCACTGGTCAGTCACCAGTTGAGGGTCAGGTGAATCAGCACAGATGGGGTCGTTTCATTGCCAAGCCCCAAATAAAAGGTTCCTGCAACTTTACAGGCCAGAGGATAAGGAGAAGGAAGTGGGAAGTGCCAGGCATGGAAAAGTACTAAGAACTGAGTCACAATGGAGGAAAGTGTCTCTGAGGTCTTCCCCGCCTTAACAATAAAGAAACCTCTGCCGAAGGCCACGATAAAGAGGTCTCCAAATGGAGCAGCCATGGCTGCCAGCCATTTTGTTCATTTCCCACACTGAACTTTCGGTTGTAGAAGAAATTAACTGTCACAAAGTTTGGAAAGAAAAGAAAAAATACACACACATATATATATGTTAAATTTTTCACAAGTACACAAAACCTGCATTAAAAATATATCATTTTCTTAGAAGTTAAAACTAAGGAAATGAGAGAAAATAATGAAAATAAGAGCATAAATGAATGAAATTAATTTGAAAAAATTAGAACAAATGTGCAAGATGGACAATCATCAAAGTCAAGATTTGGTTCTTTGAAAAATGGTAATATTCAGCAATCACTAAGATTAATCAGGGAAGAAAATAAGAAAAAATAAATTAGTGATATCAGGGGTAAAAAAGGGACAACATCACAGATCCTACAGACATGAAAAGATAATACAGACAGGAAAACTAACAAAAGATGAGAGTATCAGTATTGCCAATAAACCTGACAATTTGGATGAAAGAAAAATTTCTCCAAAAATACAATTTATCAATGCTATCAGAAGAAAGAGAAAAATCTGAAAAGTGTGACATTCATTAATAAAATCAAACTCATGATATAAACACACACACATACACTGTGAATTCTTCCAGAGATTCAAGGAACAAAACACAAATTTAGCAAAAGTGCTTCCACAGAATAGAAATATGAGAAGCATTTTCTAATTATTTTTCTAATGACAATAAAATGTTTATTCAAAAATTTTTTGCTCAGATTTTCTTATATTGTTATTGCACTTATTTTCTTTTTTTTTTTTAATTTTCATAGTGTTGTGTTGGTTTCTGCCATACAACAATGTACATCAGCCATAATTGTATGTACATCCCCTCTCTCCCTAGTCTCCGTCCCCTCTTCCCATCCCATCCCTCTAGATCATTACAGAGTGCCAGGCTGGCTCCCTGTGCTACACAGCAACTTCTTACCAGCTATGCATCTTACAAAATGTTTTTTAATTGCAGATCTAAATATGAAAGGTAAAAAAAATAATAAACTTTTAGCAGAAACATATATCATCACTTTGGAGGAAAAGACTTCTTAAAGAAGATATAGAAAACACTAAAGCATAAGAGAAAAACTGACATTTTGAAGTATAAAAATTGAGAATTTCTATTCATGAAAAAGTACCATTAAGAGTGAAAACCAACAGGCAAACTCAGATATTCACAATACTTACTACTGCCACCATACTCATATTCAAAATACCTAGAGAACCTCTACAAGTTAATAAACAAAAGGCAAACAAACCAATGGGGAAAATGGTCACATCACAAAAGAGGGTGTCTACATGGCTTATAAGCATATGACAAGGTTCCCAACACCATTAGTCATCAAAGAAATGCAAATTAAAATCTCCGAGAGAACACTTGCCAGAAACTAAAAAGATAGAATAAGATAACACTCACAAAAAGACAAAAATAGAAAACACTTTGGCATTGTTGAGGAGGCAATCAGAACTCTATGGGTGGGAATATAAGTTGGTACATCTATGGAAAACTATTCATCCAGCAAAGTTGAACATGGGCCATTTCTATAACCCAGAAATTCTACTCCTGGCTATGTGTTCAACTGAAATGCACGTTATATTCACCAAAAGCTGTGTTACAGAATATGTATAGCAACATCTCTCACAATAGGTAAACATCCACTAGCAATAAAATGGATAAAGAGTGGCATGTCCTTACATTGTAATACAGCAACAGAAATGGACATTCTACAAATATACCCAACAGTACAACAGTATGGATGAATCACGCAAAGAAAATGCTCAGTAAAAAAAGCTAGACACCAAAGAGTATATACAGTGACTATCTATATAAAGTATAAAAGCATATGAAACTAAACTATATTGTTAAAATCAAGGTGGTAGTTACTCTTGGAAAAGTACTGAGAAAGGACTGGAGGAGTGTTCAGGTGTCAACAGTGTTCTGTCTGGACACAGGTTACACAGAATGTTTCATTTATGAGAATTTCACACGCTGCACACCTAAGATATGTGCATTTTTCTGTGTATTATATCCAAAGAAAAAGTAAAAAGAAGAAACCGCCTACATATTTAAAAGATAGATTCTATTAGTATTTGTGTGTGTGTGTGTGTGTGTGCTCAGTCACGTCCAACTCTTTGAAACCCCATAGACTGTAGCCCTCCAGGCTCCTCTTCTGTGGACTTTTCCAGGCAAGAATACTGGAGTGGATTGCCATTTCCTTCTCCAGGGGATCTTTATAACCCAGGGATCAAACCTGCATCTCCTGCATCTCCCACATTGGCAGGCAGATTCTTTACCACTAGTGCCACCTGGGAAGCCCATAATATTCAAACTGCATCATATAAATTTCCAACAACGGTTGCCTTTAGGGAAAAAAAAGAACTGGGAAAACAAAGACAACTTGAGATGGGATTAATATAGTTCTTAACCACAAATCTTTCTGCATTATTTAAAATGTTATCTTTTGTACATATTTCAACTTAACAAAAATTTTAAACACACCATAAGCAACATTAAACCATGTTGCTAAATGCCACCAAGGTCAGTAAGCACATGAGAAGATGCTCCATATCATTAGTCTTCAAAGAAACGCAAATTAAAACCACAACAAGATACTACACAACCACTAAAATAACTAAAACTAAAAAGACTGAAAATAACAAATATTGGCAAGAAGGATGCCACGCAACGGAACCCTAGTTCTGCTTTGGGAGTGTAAAATAGTTCAAACACTTTGGGAAAACATTTTAGTGTCTTTTAAATCTAAATCTACATCTCTTACCAGCATAACTTCACACCTAGGTGTTTACCCTAAAGAAACACAAACATGTGTCCATACAAAGACTTAATCATAGTAGCTTTATTCATAATAACCAAAAACTTCAAGGAAACAATTTGAATGCCTTTCAATAAGTGAACAGATATACAAATGGTGATATATCCATATGAGAGAATATCACTCAACAATAAAAAGGAACAGATTATTGGTATTCAAACAAATATGGGTGAATCTCAAAAACGTTATGCTCAGTGAAAAAGGTCAACTCAAATTAGTGAAAATTTTTAAATGATAACATCCAGAGCAGGATTAGTTGAAAAAAAAATTAGATATTTGTATCACTGCCCATCAAACATAATTGATGTGGTGACTAAAGACAATGTATTAATGTATATCATGAGTCTTAAAAGTACCACATTTTTGATCCAGTAGTCATTATTTTAGACAGCTATCTTAGAGAAAAAAATAAAAGATTCAGACAAATACACATATATAGAAAGTCATTGAAAGTACTTTTAAGTTGCATATAATTTACATGTCCAACAATAACAGAGTGATCAAATATGACATACTCAGGACTACTTTGAAAAGGTTTTAATGGGGAGCTGCTGCTGCTAAGTTGCTTCAGTTGTGTCCGACTCTGTGAGACCCCATAGATGGCAGCCCACCAGGCTCCCCCGTCTCTGGGATTCTCCAGGCAAGAACACTGGAGTAGGTTGCCATTTCCTTCTCCAATGCATGAAAGTGAAAAGTGAAAGTGAAGTCACTTCAGTCATGTCCGACTCTTTGTGACCCAATGGACTGCAGCCTACCAGGCTCCTTCATCCATGGGATTTTCCAGGCAAGAGAACTGGAGTGGGTTGCCATTGCCTTCTCCTTAATGGGATGTGAAAATATTAATTATAAGTGTTACATGAAGATAGTAGGATTCTCACCTTAGCATGCATGGTGTGATTCTCAAGATATATTTCTTCTCAAGGAAACTCCTCACCCGAACCAACTGGTTAATCATTCAGCCCAAATCCATATATTTTTGTAAAACTCAAGGCACAAGTGATCATTGAACTTCATTAGACTTTACCCTGAAAACAACTGTGGAGCAAGTCAAATATTGACAGTCATTTCTTGCAATTGAGAGAGTGGTGAGTACAGAGAGGCTGGGGCCTTGCCACCCTCCTCCCTGCCTGTCACAGCAGCCTCTGGAATAACTGGGTGTGTATACTCAGTTTTCTCCAAACAGTCAAGGGGAGACAGAGTGCAACCCACTACCCTCCAGCTTAATTCTTTTCAACACAGAATGCACTCATCGCGAATCAGCCGTCTTCTATTCAGAGGCCATAAGCCCTCACTGGAAAACTGTCACTACTTAGCAAGAATAAGAAGCATTCAAATACATGAAAAGCAATCTACGTGTTCACTCCTTCTCTATAGGAAGTATGGAAACAATTCAAGGAAAATTGTATCATTTGTCATGGGCGTAACATGCTGAGAGCTCCAAGTCTGGGAAACACAAAGTATATTTCATATGCTTTCTGAACTTACCCATTATCCAATTGCTTATCATGACAACATATCTGTGTTAGGTAGGTCATGCTATATCCTTATTCCAGATTAGGAAATTAATTTAAGCTCTGATGAACTGAAAGAGCCAATGTGCCTGTCCTGACTATTCAAGTATATAAAAAACAGTGTGAAATTAGTGGAGAAAGAGATGCTTTCACCCAATGTTACGTTGCCCAACATTACTGACAGTGAAATGGAGAATAAGATCCAAATTAAAGACTTAATTGATGTGGAACAAGAAGCTTCCAACGAAGGAAACAAAATGTAGACTTTAAAACAGAACTGCTGTGGCAACAAATGGTTGGCACAGAGTTCTCACGTTGTGTCCTCACTCTTGTAGAATGATGCACAGAACATGACATTCTGCCGTACACAGAGCGCACAGCAATTAGAGAATTCGCTCCCAGCCTGATGTGCCTATCCTTGTCACAGAGATCAGCACACTGCTCATTCAACAACCTGTGCACCATTGGATTCCAGTGCTCAGCGTGGAGTAGGCATGAAATATATGTGCTGAGTGATGATTCAGTTCACTTCAGTTCAGTCGCTCAGTCATGTCCGACTCTTTACGACCCCATGAATTGCAGCATGCCAGGCCTCCCTGTCCATCACCAACTCCTGAAGTTTACCCAAACTTATGTCCATTGAGTCGGTGATACCATCCAGCCATCTCATCCTCTGTCATCCCCTTTTCCTCCTGCTCCCAANCACTTCAGTTCAGTCGCTCAGTCATGTCCGACTCTTTACGACCCCATGAATTGCAGCATGCCAGGCCTCCCTGTCCATCACCAACTCCTGAAGTTTACCCAAACTTATGTCCATTGAGTCGGTGATACCATCCAGCCATCTCATCCTCTGTCATCCCCTTTTCCTCCTGCTCCCAACCCTCCCAGCATCAGGGTCTTTTCCAATGAGTCAACTCTTCACATGAGGAGGCCAAAGTATTGGAGTTTCAGCTTCAGCATCAGTCCTTCCAATGAATACCCAGGACTGATCTAGTGATGATTACATGAATGAAATGAAATCGGTGAATGACAGGCCCAGGTCTAACTTGAAAGCCTTTGGTGTGAGGCTCTCAGTTTTATACTAGTGAAGATCTGTTTCCAGAAGTTAGCTCTGTTTGGCCAGAACTAACTATTCAAATGGTTCTGTTTGAAAGTGAAGTTGCTCAGTCATGTCCGACTCTTTGTGACCCCATGGACTATAGTCTACCAGGCTCCTCCATCCATGGGATTTTCCAGGCAATAGTACTGGAGTGGGTTGCCATTTCCTTCTCCAGGATGGTTCTGTTTACTATTCTCCTATTAGGCCAACAGTGCTGATTATGCACACAGTAGGCCAGTTAATTGTGCCAAGTTCCAAGGATAGATTGCAACCTCTCAATTGACTAGTTCAACACAGGTACTCATTTGGAATCATTAAAGTTTCCTAACTTATTAAAATATCAATGACATTTATGTGACAATGCACAGCTGATTGTGGATTTTGAACTGTTTCTCCTTTAGTTCATGAGTCAGGTTGATTTGTGGGGCAATTGGATGAAGGTGGTCAAAAGGTACAAACTCCTGGTTATAAGATAAATAAGAACTGGGGAGGTAATGTATAATATGATGGCTACAGTTAACAATGCCACATGTATAATTGGAAAAAGAATAGTTCTCCTCACAAGGGAAAAAATTTTATAGCTATATGTGATTACAGATGTTAACTAAACTTGCAATAATCATTCCATAGCATCTACATGTGTTAAACTATTATGCTATACACCTTAATCTAACAGTGTCGTGTGTCAATGATATCTCAATACAACTGGAAGGTAGAAGCAAATAAGTAAACACATACATACATATATACACTTCTAGTTTGACTCTGCCTGATTTAAATTGATTTTTGTTCAAATAAACTCTTAAAATTGGGGGAAAAAAAACAAAACAGCTAACTCATCTTCCAGTATCTCATTTTAAAAGATGTTCAAGGAGAAGCTAGCAATTTTCTTTTGGAATACCAATTCTGTGGCTACCAATTCTTGTCATTTTTTAAGAGTACATTATGAAATGTAAGTGGAAATATTTAATATTTGGGGCTTCCCTGGTGGTTCAGATGGTAAAGCGTCTGCCTGCAATGCAAGAGACCCAGGTTCTTAAATATTTAATATTTAAGACTATCAGGTCCCTTTTAAAAGAAAAATAGCAACTATAGTCAGAATAAAAGAGAGAAGTAGATTCTAAGTCAGTTCATCTCAAGGATTTTCAATTACTGGGACAATTATTGTCATCAACAGACCATCATTCAAAGAAGACCCCTCCTAGACTGGCATTGCTTTTCAAACCAAGTGCCAATTTGAAATATATAACAAGACAGCTCCTTTCTCAGATATAATTTTCCATATTTTACTTCTATAAAGCTGCTTTTAGGAGTCCTGAGTTCAGTAAGAAGATAACATAGAACCAGTAGACCCAAATCTTTCTAAACTTTATATGGAAATATGAACATGCAAATGGTCAAAAGTAGAAAGGCCAATGAATTTTCACAAGCTACCTTGAGACCAGATGAAGAAGCAGATAATCAGCACCCCTGGGAATACCACCCTGTGCTCTCTTCTAAGAGCTAGTCACAAGAATGGTAGTCACTATCCCAACGTCTGACATCCAGGTATGTTTCATCTGTTCTGTATTTTATGTAAGAGAGTCATCCATGTTGTAATTTGTTGTTGTAAATTCTTTTCTTGTTGTTGTCTAGTGTTCCAGTGAATATATGGAATATACATTTATCAAGCCTACTGTGATAGGCATTTGAGTAGTTTCCAGTTTGGGACTTTGACAAATAGTGTTGCTATGAATATTCTAGCACATATCTTTTGGTGAACATATGGACACACTTCTGTTGAGTATATAGCTAAGTGTGAAAATGCAAAGTCATAGGAATGCATATCTCCAACTTTACTGAGTAATGTCAGTTTTCAAAAAAGGTTGTACCAATTTATACTCCACAGTGTCACATGAGATTTCCCTTTTATTTCACCTCATGTATTTAAATAATCAATGTACAAGTTCATCTCCTTAAGTGATTGGTACAAAAATGAAGGGTATGATGGGAAAACACCATCAGACACAATGGATAAAAATCAGTCTATCTGTGTGAAGGAAATAGTTATCTGCACATAGAAAATCAAACAGTATAAGGGGACAGCATAGTCCAAGGTGAAGGGAGGAAAAGGCAGGCAGGTTTCCATAGCCAAGAGTCTCCAACAAAGCTCCCAGTGGCCAGCGACACAAGTTGAGGTTCTACCATGAACTCCATCCACCTAGAGAAGCCTGGCGGGCTACAGTGTATGGGGTCGTAAAGAGTCATACATGACTGAGCGACAAAGCGCAACAACAACAACCCCATCCTCAGCGGATCTTGTAGGTTCCTGGGTCACCACTGTTCTGGAAGCTCTGGCTAAATATTTTGTCTGCTCACCTTGGGCAGACAACTGGAAATTATCTGAATCCCAATACATACATGAGTGTTTATTATTATTGTGAGAATTGGAAACATCAAGGCAATTCCTCAGTAAACCATATTCTTAGCAAAAAGCCCACCTGAGACATTTTCTCCAATGAACTATAAACTCCTCGAGTGTAGCATCTTGGTTCATCTTTTATCCCAAATATTAACACACTGTATATAACATGATAGATTCTCAGCAAATGCTTTTTGAGCGAAACTAGGTAACAGTTGCATGTGCGCTCAATTGTGTCCAACTCTTTGCCACCCTGCAGATTGTAACCCACCAAGCTCCTTTGACATGGGATTTCCCCGGCAATAATACTGAGTGGGTTGCCATTGCCTCCTCCTCCAGGGATCTTCCTGACTCAGGGATCGAACCCACATCTCCTGCATCTTCTGCAGTATCATTATTCCCACTTTACAGCTGAGTATAGTGCCAGGCACATAGTAAGTCCCCAGTGCTGGCGCTTCTGCGAAGTCACACCCCAAAGCAATGCCCTCTCCACTACACCACTCTGCTTGACAACACCATGCTGAAAATCAGTTTATTTTGTGTGACCCCAAGGAATAAAATTCAGTTCAGGTCAGTTCAGTCGCTCAGTTGTGTCCGACTCTTTGCA
>SJYT01054655.1:0-53933 GCA_006410635.1 Cephalophus harveyi | reverse complement strand
TACATGACCACAGGAAAAACCATAGCCTTGACTAGACGGATCTTAGTTGGCAAAGTAATGTCTCTGCTTTTGAAAATGCTATCTAGGTTGGACATAACTTTTCTTCCAAGGAGTAAGCGTCTTCTAATTGCATGGCTGCAGTCAGACCTTCTCAAATCAAGTGTTAGCAATCAAGTCACAACGGTAAATAAATAACACCTCTTAGGAGAAAAATTTTCAAATATTAACATAAAAAAGGCAGTGACTATAATTTGGGGAACTTTGTTTCCTTTATTCAACTTCTTATCACAGAAATCCAAGATCAACAAGTTATTTGTTTGTTTTTAGTTGTGGGTAAGATATACACGGGCTTCCTTAGTGGCTCAGACAGTAAAGAATCTGCCTGTGATGCGGAAGACCCTGGTCCAATCCCTGGTTCAGGAAGATCCCCTGGAGAAGGGAATGGCAATTCTCCACTCCAGTTTTCTTGCCTGGTGAACTCCATGGACAGAGGAGCCTGGAGAGCTACAGTCTATAGGGTCACAAAGAGTCAGACATGACTGACCGACTAACACACACACAGGATGTAAACAGCTAACTTTTTTCAATTATAGGAATTAGAATATACAACCCTCAAGTGATCTAAAGAAATTCCACTAAGTACTCTTCATAAAGAACTCCATCTCTTGTGCATTTCAGGCTGCAACTTCTAGATTAGAGTCATCTTGTCATTTTTCTAAAATGTATTGCAACATTACCGAGAATGAGGAAAGAGACGAAGGTGAAAAACCCCATCTGAAATGAGATCATTTTAATATCATCTGTGTGAGAGTGAGAATTCCACACTTTTTTTCAGGTGTGAAATGGATGGTAAGAAAGGGAATTTCTTGAATGTAATCATCTGCATATATGCTTTCTTGACCAGATAGAAAGGGTAGATCTGTGTAAATCCAAAAATGTGAACTCTTAATGGAAAATAAGCATTGTGCTCAGGCTGCCTAGTAGATGATCCTCTGCCACACGACTTACACATTGTAAACCTACACTTGCCCAAGGACATCTTCAATCCCTGGTTCAGGAAGATCCCCTGGAGAAGGGAATGGCAATTCTCCACTCCAGTTTTCTTGCCTGGTGAACTCCATGGACAGAGGAGCCTGGAGAGCTACAGTCTATAGGGTCTCAAAGAGTCAGACATGACTGACCGACTAACACACACACAGGATGTAAACAGCTAACTTTTTTCAATTATAGGAATTAGAATATACAACCCTCAAGTGATCTAAAGAAATTCCACTAAGTACTCTTCATAAAGAACTCCATCTCTTGTGCATTTCAGGCTGCAACTTCTAGATTAGAGTCATCTTGTCATTTTTCTAAAATGTATTGCAACATTACCGAGAATGAGGAAAGAGATGAAGGTGAAAAACCCCATCTGAAATGAGATCATTTTAATATCATCTGTGTGAGAGTGAGAATTCCACACTTTTTTTCAGGTGTGAAATGGATGGTAAGAAAGGGAATTTCTTGAATGTAATCATCTGCATATATGCTTTCTTGACCAGATAGAAAGGGTAGATCTGTGTAAATCCAAAAATGTGAACTCTTAATGGAAAATAAGCATTGTGCTCAGGCTGCCTAGTAGATGATCCTCTGCCACACGACTTACACATTGTAAACCTACACTTGCCCAAGGACATCTTGGAAACTGCTCAAAATGCAGGAAGTGTCTGTTTCCAGCCAGCACATTTGTTCTCTGACTTCAGCTCCAGGCATTCCATATTTCCTCTGAGGCCAAGGCTTATAAATCAGATGAGACTGGTCATCTTGCAACAAAATGGATTTTTAAAATATGATTTTGAAGAGATTGGAAAGTGTAATACAACAGGTTTTTCAGTCTTCGAGACTGAGAAACGGTTGTCTTATTGACGGCTCTTTTGAGAATGTAGTACTACTTCAGACACACGTAGACCTGTAACGGTAACACTTCCAGGAGCCATATCATTAGATGTTTTATTCCAGGGACTAAATGTCAGACACCAATTACATGATTTACTCCAAAAGATAAAATGATAATGACTTAAGGGCTCCAATTATTGCTTTTATTTTTTTTTATCACATTGTGATATATTCACAAAGAAAAGCCTTACTGATAAATTCCAATGAAACTGAAGTATTCTGATATAGGTACATGGTAAATGACAATATAGTTGTACGGTTCCCACTTTAAATGTCACTATCACCAAAGAAAAAAATCCAAACAAGTGCATTACAAAATGGTTCTATATTTGCATCTGCAGAAACAACGCACTTCTAGTCTTTACATTAACATACACAGAATAAGAAACAGTTTTACAATGTCGATACCTTGCTAAATTAATTCATCACTGTCTTTTCAGATATTCAAGCATTAGATGGCCTTTTACCTTTTCCCCCCATAACAGATTATAGGATACCCATTTACCCCTTCTCCCCACCCCCTGGTTTGCATTTGATGAGTAGAATTCATGCAAACTGGCTGCTCTTACGGGCTCATAAGGAGACAGCGAAATCTGGAACCAGGTGGAGGATGGCCAGTTAATTGGCTCTTTCTTCGCCAAACACCAGGGGACAGCTGGTTTGCATTGTTGTTCTAATGAGCTACGCTGAAACTGAAGCTGGGCACATTAGTTGGAGCTCTTCTGGTGCTATGTACAGTCTTGGAAATCATGCTGATCGCTGCCAGAGGCTTTTGTGGTGAAAAGAATAGTTTCTATATTTTAAAAAATGCAATCTGATACTCAGAGAAGGCTGCAGTGTTTCTAGGTTGTCCCATCTCAGTCCTCCTGTTTCTAAATGGTCATTTCTTCTGCCGCTGTTCCCTTGCACGGGCACATGTATCTGCTATGAGTACACACGTCCGAGCACCACAAGCACATATACTTTGTGGGGAATCTCCGGGAGACAGGGCAGCACGGGTTCAACAGAGGCAGAATGAGTTTAAGCAGGCCTGCTAGCCAAAGCCAAAGGCCAAAAGCCATTTTAAAAATAAGATGAAAGCACAACTACGGAGTGGGCTTCCCAGGTGGCACAGTGGTAAAGGGAGATGGGAGGGAGGTTCAAGGGGGAAGGAGTAGGTATACCCATAGCTGATTCATGTTGATGTCTGGCAGAAAACAACACAATTCTGTAAAGCAATTATCCTTCTGTTAAAAATAAATTAATTTTTTAAAAAAATGAATCTGGCTGCCAATGCAGAAGAGACTAGAGACCCCAGTTTTATCCGTGGGTGGGGAAGATTCCCCTGGCAGAGGAAATGACAACCCACTCCAGTATTCTCGCCTGGAGAATCACATGGACAGAGGAGCCTGGTGAGCTACAGTCCATGGGGTTGCAAAGAGTCAGACAGAGCAGAGTGCACATGGAACAGCTTTGTAAATCATCTCTTTACAGGGCTGCCCAGTGTAGTGTTAACATCTTCCTTAAATATTTTGAAATAAAAGAAGGGGAAATGATTGGGATGTTCCCATTATAAATATAAAATTTAGGAAATGTTAGTAAACTGACAAAAGTCCAGAATCATAAGATTCTCTCCTCTCCCAATAATCCAGTCTCTAAGGTTCCTCACTAGTTACGCAGGTAAAGGCTCAACATTTGTCTAGTCCCCTAACACCCAGTATAACCGGGTCCCTGTTTTTCTTTTAATTTTTAGGAGAGACATGAGGTGTCTTATTTTTCTTCAATCAATATTAGCTGTTAAAATGGTTCCAAATGGTATCAAAATACAAAAGATTTAATAAAATATTTAGGCTTTGAAACCTTTTCTTTTCAGGACAGAGAGAAGTCACACAAAGAATGAAGTTAAGCAACTATAAAAATATTGACTTGATGAAACTGAAAAGTTTTCTAGCAATAAATTGTATCGGTTCCTTGTATCTTGCTTTCACAAATTTCCTTTGCTTTTCTCTTTTACTGTGAAATTTAAGATCTTTGCAAGTCTTCCCCTAAGCTACCTACAGGAATGAGGTGTCCTCAACGTCCACATACCTCAGCCTGCAACCTTCCATTGTAGGAGACTCATCTAGATGATAATGAGCATGAAAAATTGATTATCTCCTACGTTGAACTGGTCTTTGTGCTTTTCAATGCACGAATCTTAATAGTTCTAGACAAAGTCTCAGAGCATAAACATGCCAGCAGTTCAATTAATAGAATAGTTAGAAGCAAGTCTAGAGGATGTTACCTATTTTCAGCAAAGAACTTCTCAAATAATTGTGATTCATATCAGCAATTCAACAGAAAAAGGGCCAGTGTGAATTTTTAACTCTATTTAAACTTCATGTGGACTGTTTTCCTCAAATCCTCCATCCAAGGCAGAAGATAGATCACAGGGTTTTCGGGCATTCCAAAACATGAATTGCAATGACCTAGTCCTCTAATAAATAACCTCACAAAAATATCTGATGGAAAAAGTAGTTAGGTGTTGGGGTTTTCTGGATCTTCATCTTCCTTCCAATTTTCTGTCCTTAATTTTTTATATTCTCCCCATTTAAAAATGTGTTCCCTCCAAGATTTCAGCTGTATTCTATAATATCTCCCAAGCTATGGCTCTAACCTTAATGCCTCTACAGATCCAAGTATCCACAGGAAGTCTCCACCTGTGCTGCATTCTACCAAACAGTGTTCTAATTTAGCATTCACAAACAATATCCTTCTCCTAGTTTCCCTGTTTCTATGAATGATGCCCATTCGTTTTTTATTATGCTGTAGTTCTCTCAATCATAACGTATTCTGCTATTCATGATTTTCTGCCTACTTCTATGGGCACCACTGCATTGAGACCTTCAAGGTAAGTGATGCTTTAAATAAACTCCTAGAAATTCCTTTTTTATATCCTTAAGTATTGTTATTTCACAATGCTGAATGAACAAATATATAGATGAACCATTCTACGGCACTTTATTAATGCTACTACTATGGAGTTATCAAGGGATTCCCGGGTAGTTCAGGTGGTAAAGAATCCATCTGCAATGCAGGAAACCCCGATTCAATTCCTGGGTTGGAAAGTTCCCCTGGAGAAGGGATAGGCTACCCATTCCAGTATTCTTGGGCTTCCCTGGTGGCTTAGATGGTAAAGAATCCACCTGCAATGCGGGAGACCTGGGTTCTATCCCTGGGTTGGGAAGGCCCCCTGAAGGAGAGCAAGGCAACACACTCCAGTATTCAGAATCGCCATGAATAGAGCAGCCTGGCAGGCTACAGTCCACGGGGTCACAGAGTCAGACATGACTGAATGACTAAGCACAGTACAGCACATGGGGCTATAACATTCAAGTTTGAAAATGAATATGGAAACTCAGCAATATCACTATCAAAAGTGGATAACAATTGGCAAAATATACATTGAATGCTTGATAGTATTAACTTTTCTAAATTTTGTTATTGCTAAATGTTAGAATGTTATGTGGTTGTACTTTAGAATGTCCTTGTTCTTGGGAATTATGTGCTAAAATATTTAGAGGTGAAAATGTTAAGAAACTACTGAGCAACTTAGCACACACACACACAAGTCACATGGTAGCTATCAGTATGGTTGATGCTGGAAGTAATGACTTTATCTTTAAAATAAAACTGCTAAATAATATGCTAAATTCAGATTCTGTAGGATCTGCGCTGTGTGTACTAAGCCACCGCAGTCATGTCTGACTCTTCGCTACCGTATGGACCATCAGGGTCCATCACGGTCCTCCGTCCATGGGATTTTCCAGGCAAGAATACTGGAGTGTGTTGCCATTCCTTCCTGCAGGGTATCTTCCCAACCCAGGGATTGAACATCCCTTACATCTTCAATCCCCAGGTCAGGAAGATCCCTTGAAGAAAGAGATGGCAACCCACTCCAGTATTCGTGCCTGGAGAACTCCATGGACAGAGGAACCTGGCAGGCTACAGTCCATAGGGTCACAAAGAGTTGGACACAACTGAGTTACTAATACACTTGGTAGACTTTAGGGGCCATGTTGGGAAGTAAAGGATAACTTGACCACTGCTTCCTCCTGAGCCATCCTATTAATGTTTTTACCTGCTTTGTATATTGAGGCTCTGGGTAATATTTCATTTGAAAAATTAGGTCCAGTCCAATCGTGAAGATAACAAAACTGAGGCCAGAAATGTTGAGTGACTCCACTATTATATTGAAAATGGATAACCAACAAGATTCTACTGTATAGCACAAGGAACTCCATACAATGTTCTGTGGCAGCCTGGATGAGAAGGTAGTTTGGGGGAGAACGGATACATGTATATGAATGGCTAACTTCCTTTGCTGTCCATCTAAAACTAGCACAACATTGTTAACTGGCTAGACCTCAATATATTCAATATTCAAAGTCTTCCTAACTGGTCAATGCAAAGAAATAAGGAAAACAATAGAATGGGAAAGACTAGAGATCTCTTCAAGAAAATTAGAGATACCCAGGGAAATTTTCACACAAAGATGGGCACAATAAAGAATAGAAATGGTATGGAGCTAATAAAAGCAGAAGATATTAAGAAGAGGGTGCAAAAATACACAAAAGAACTATACAAAAAAGATCTTCATGACCGAGATAACCACAATGGTGTGATCACTCACCTAGAGCCAGACATCCTGGAATGCAGAGTCAAGCGGGCTTTAGGAAGAATCACTACAAACAAAGCTATTGGAGGTGATGGGGTTCCAGCTGAGCTATTTAAAATTCTGAGAGATGATGGTGTGAAAGTGCTGCACTCAATATACCAGCAAATTTGGCAAATTCAGCAGTGGCTACAGGACTGGAAAAGGTCAGTTTTCATTCCAGTCCCAAAGAAAGGCAATGCCAAAGAATGTTCAAACTACCACACAATTGCACTCATCTCAGATGTTTGCAAAGTAAACCTCAAAATTCTCCAAATGAGGCTTCAACAGCACATGAACCAAGAACTTCCAGATGTTCAAGCTGGGTTTAGAAAAGGCAGAGGAACCAGAGATCAAATTGCCAACATCCGTTGGATCATATAAAAAGCAAGAGAATTCCAGAAAAACACCTACTTCTGCTTTATTGACTATGCTAAAGCCTTTGACTGTGTGGATCACAACAAACCATGGAAAATTCTTCAAGAGATGGGAATACCAGAACACCTGACCTGCCTCCTGAGAAATTTGTACGCAGGTCAAGAAGCAACAGTTAGAACTGGACATGGAACAACAGACTGGCTCCAAATTGGAAAAGGAATATGTCAAGGCTGTATATTGTCACCCTGCTTATTTAACTTATATGCAGAGTACATCATGCAAAATGCCAGACTAGATGAAGCCCAAGCTGGAATCAAGATTGCTGGGAGAAATATCAATAAACTCAGATATGCAGATGACACACCCTTATGGCAGAAAGTGAAGAAGAACTAAAGAGCCTCTTGATGAAAGTGAAAGAGGAGAGTGAAAAGCTGGCTGAAAACTCAAAACATTCAAAAATCTAAGATCATGGCATCTGGTTCTATCACTTCATGGCAATGGGGAAACAATGGAAACCATGACAGATTTTATTTGGGGGGGGGGCTCCAAAATCACTGCAGATGGTGACTGCAGCCATGAAATTAAAAGACGCTTGCTCCTTGGAAGAAAAATTATGACCAACCTAGACAGCTTATTAAAAAGCAAAGACATTACTTTGCCAACAAAGATCCGTCTAGTCAAAGCTATGGTTTTTCCAGTAGTCATGTATGGATGTGACAGTAGGACCATAAAGAAAGCTGAGCGCCAAAGAATTGATGCTTTTGAACTGTGCTGTTGGAGAGTCCCTTGGACTGCAAGGAGATCAAACCCATCAATCATAAAGGAAATTAGTCCTGAATATTCATTGGAAGGACTGATGTTGAAGTTGAAGCTCCAATATTTTGGCCACCTCATTTGAAAAACTGACTCATTAGGAAAGACCCTGATGCTGGGAAAGATTGATGGCAGGAGGAGAGGGGGATGACAGAGGATGAGATGGCTGGATGACATCACAGGCTCAATGGACATGAGTTTGAGCATGGTCTGGGAGCTGGTGATGGACAGGGAAGCCTGGCATGCTGAAGTCCGTGGGGTCACAAAGAGTCACGACTGAGCGACTGAACAGAACTGATACTTCAATATAAAATAAGTTTTTTAGAAAGGTAGGATTAAAAAAAAAAAAAAAGGAATGTTGAGCAACTTATCTGGTCCACACAGCAATATCAGAGCAAAATTGGAACCCAGGGAGCAGATACTGAAACTCTTTGTGCTCTTTCCACAGCAGCAGAGATTCCAAGACCTGCCTAAGCATCTAAACGACCTAGAGAGCTCATTCAAGGAAAAACTCCTATGCCTCCCTCCAAAGATTCCAATTCAGCAGGTCTGAGCTGAGGTCTGGGAATATGTATTTAACCAGATGTCCTAGGTGATTCTGATTCAGCCAGTCCACAGGCCAGCATTTAGGAACCACCGATGCCTCTATTAATTCATGCATTAAATCTCACAAAAATTGCAATTTGTTCTTATCGAAGCCAAGAAGAGCCTCTTGCCACTCAGGATCCTGATCTCAGCTGGTTCAGGAGTTCAAAAGTCTTAAAAGTTAATTTAGCACCAATGAGAAAAGTGATTTATAGTCTCCCTGTGTCTGTGTCTATGTGTGTGTCTGTGTGTGTGTGTACTTGCTTCTGTGTATGTGTGTACTTGCCTCTGTGTGTGTATGTGTGTATGTGTGCATTTGTGTGTCTGTGTGTCTGTGTGTATATGCATGTGTGGGTCTGCCATGTGTGTCTGTGTATTTGTGTGTGTGTATGTGTGTATATGTGTGTTTGTGTGTACATGTGTATGTGTTTCTGCATATGTAAGTGTATGTGTCTGTGTCTGTAGGTGTGTCTGTGTGTGTGTCTGTGTGTGTATGTGGTCTGTATGTCTGTATGTGTGTATTTGTGTGTCTGCATGTGTATATGTGTGTTATTGCATGTATGTGCGACTGTGTATGTGTCTGTATGTGTATCTGTGTATTTGTGTGTATGTGTGGCCTGTGTGTCTGTGTCTGTGTGTATGTGTGTCTGTGTATTTGTGTGTGTGTGTCTATATGTGTGTATATGTTTGTGTGCATGCACACGCATGCTCCCTAGGGATAGGCTCAAAGGCTTTCCTCAAAGGCTAGGGAAACAGCACATGCCCTGGCCTTAAGGCCTCTTCCAGATGGCTCCTAAATACAATGGAGGAATCAGCAGCAGCCTCTCAAAATCCTGCATATACCCCCACACTGATCTAAGCAACTGGGTACTTTTAATGAGTCTCTGGAATAGGAAAAGAACTTACTGGGTGCAGGAGACAAAGAAGAAAGGTGCCAACTGTCCCCCTGGCTTTCCCCTGCTCCCTGCTCTCTCATCGGGAGCCCCATGGCAGAAACTCTCAGGGAGAGGTGTAGCCGATCACCCTTTCAAGGAGTGCATCACATGTTGGCGACACTAAACTGGCAGTATGGTCCCTCCCGGGGAGAAAAGGAGAAGCACGTGGGGAAATGCCAGTCACAGCAGCCCCACCTCCAGACACGAGCCTCCGTCCTTTTATCATGTACGGTCCACTGGGTAAGCATCACTTGCGACCGATAGGTCACAAGTAGCAGGGTTTATGCTCATTCCTGGGAAACTACTCTGCCCATCCTCCTTGCCGTTAGACAGGGTCAGTGAATGTGTGCGCTAAGTTGCTTCAGTTGTGTTCAACTCTGTGCGGCCCCACACGCTGTAGCCCACCAGGCTGCTCTGTTCATGGGATTCTCCAAACAAGTATACTGCAGTGGGTTGCTGTGCCCTCCTCCACGGGAACTTCCCAATCCAGGGATTGAACTCACACCTCTTGTGTCTCCTGCCTTGGCAGACGGGTTCTTTACCACTTGGGAAGCCGGGTCAGTGAGTAATTCTGGCCAGTGAACTCTATGTAGTGGTACCACAAGTCCCTTCCAGGAAAAGGCAGGGTTGTGTGTT
Source organism: Cephalophus harveyi (assembly GCA_006410635.1). NCBI lineage: Eukaryota > Metazoa > Chordata > Mammalia > Artiodactyla > Bovidae > Cephalophus > Cephalophus harveyi. The sequence goes on along the minus strand of SJYT01054655.1, from coordinate 43,979 downwards.
ATTGCATGTATGTGCGACTGTGTATGTGTCTGTATGTGTATCTGTGTATTTGTGTGTATGTGTGGCCTGTGTGTCTGTGTCTGTGTGTATGTGTGTCTGTGTATTTGTGTGTGTGTGTCTATATGTGTGTATATGTTTGTGTGCATGCACACGCATGCTCCCTAGGGATAGGCTCAAAGGCTTTCCTCAAAGGCTAGGGAAACAGCACATGCCCTGGCCTTAAGGCCTCTTCCAGATGGCTCCTAAATACAATGGAGGAATCAGCAGCAGCCTCTCAAAATCCTGCATATACCCCCACACTGATCTAAGCAACTGGGTACTTTTAATGAGTCTCTGGAATAGGAAAAGAACTTACTGGGTGCAGGAGACAAAGAAGAAAGGTGCCAACTGTCCCCCTGGCTTTCCCCTGCTCCCTGCTCTCTCATCGGGAGCCCCATGGCAGAAACTCTCAGGGAGAGGTGTAGCCGATCACCCTTTCAAGGAGTGCATCACATGTTGGCGACACTAAACTGGCAGTATGGTCCCTCCCGGGGAGAAAAGGAGAAGCACGTGGGGAAATGCCAGTCACAGCAGCCCCACCTCCAGACACGAGCCTCCGTCCTTTTATCATGTACGGTCCACTGGGTAAGCATCACTTGCGACCGATAGGTCACAAGTAGCAGGGTTTATGCTCATTCCTGGGAAACTACTCTGCCCATCCTCCTTGCCGTTAGACAGGGTCAGTGAATGTGTGCGCTAAGTTGCTTCAGTTGTGTTCAACTCTGTGCGGCCCCACACGCTGTAGCCCACCAGGCTGCTCTGTTCATGGGATTCTCCAGACAAGTATACTGCAGTGGGTTGCTGTGCCCTCCTCCACGGGAACTTCCCAATCCAGGGATTGAACTCACACCTCTTGTGTCTCCTGCCTTGGCAGACGGGTTCTTTACCACTTGGGAAGCCGGGTCAGTGAGTAATTCTGGCCAGTGAACTCTATGTAGTGGTACCACAAGTCCCTTCCAGGAAAAGGCAGGGAGAAGCTTCCACTCAACCCCCTGGCTCTGTCTTTCCCTGTCACTGTGTGATGGAATCCATGTGCTGATACACAGAAATGCTCAAAAGCAGCAGCGGGGATTCTTAAATTGCTCCGTAGGACCGAACAGAACTGCCCTATAGAGCATCAGGGTCTGCAACACATTATGCATGATCAGGAAATGATTCTTCACTGCATCAAGCCACTGAGACTGCAAGGTTAGTTTGTCTCCTGAGCAATCCTTAGCCCGTCCTGACTCCTCTCCTCCTCTCCCTAACCTTATCCCTCCATGCTCCTATGTGTCTCCCCAACACTGTTACATCAGAATCAGGGGCTTCATTCTCACTAACCAGCTCCTCTGTGGGATCTGAAGTATTACTGGATCCCCTGGTTTGTGATGTTATCTATCAAGTCAGTGAATGAAATTAAGACTAAACATCTGTTTTATCTTAATCCACAGGTCAAAGAAAACAGAAAGTAAGAGACAGAGGTCCCTGTGAAGTCCCAACATGACTCTGGTTTCAGGTTCTAAAGCAAGACTGATTGTCTTTTTTTAAGAAATGTCAGCTCCATCACTAAAGTAGAGGCTTAAGGCTGCTCTAAATCAGTCCAGGTCTTTGGACAACAGTCCCCAACCTTTTCGGCACCAGGGACCAGTTTCATGGAAGACAGGTTGTCCACAGACCAGGGAAGGGGTGTTGGTCTCGGGATGATTCAAGTGCATTAGATTTATTATGCACTTTATTTCTATTATTATTATATTAACTCCACCTCAGATCATCAGGCATTAGATCCCAGAGGCTGGGGACTCCTGCTTGGATATATTCAAAATCCTTCATTTCACAACAGACGCAAATACAGGCTTAAGCCATTGTGAGTTAAGTCTTTCTGTTCACAGCGGTAATTCACAAAACTCCCACACTCCCCTGTACAAAGGTAAACTCTGAGAACCATGCCTGTCTTAGAAGTGGCCTTAGTATGACTCAGAAAATAGACATAAGACATGTTGATGTCCTTTCAGAGCTACGCCAACAAGCCCGGGTACGCTCCATCAAGCCTTCTGAGCAGAATCTACACAGAAGGTGGATGACACCCTTGCAGGTGCTATGGATTAAGTGAAGGAACCACGATTCACACATGTAAGGAAAACCCTCCAAGATGAACTGCAGCAGGGCTTCACACACCCAGCATAACCATGAAACAACAAAACCAATGACAGCAGAAGTCCCATATAAAGGTGGTCCAACAGGTGAGAAGAAGGACCTTCTCAAGGTAGGCTTGCGAGCAGCTGAAAGTCTTGGTGGACGGAAATCACGAAGGTGTATTAGCCACTCTCTCCCACAAACAACAGTGATGCCAACCATGACTGTGAAATGTTGCAGACTGTTGATGGGCAACAAATGAGGGATTGACTTCTCCTGTGCTGCAATGTGATCCACAATAGTGAAATCAATTTCCAAATACTAACCAAAACCAACTGTTTGTGTGTGTTCAGTCATTCATGAAGACTCTGCATCCCCATGGACTATAGCCTGCCAGGCTCCTCTGTCGATGGAAACAGGCAAGAATACTGGAGTGGGCTGCCATTTGCTCCTACGGGGGAATCTTTCTGACCCAGGGATCGAACCTGTGTGTCTTGCATCTCATGCAATGGCAGGTGGGTTTTTACCACTGAGCCATCAGGGAAACCAAAACCAACTACATATATGGGAAAGGGGCAGTCACTCAGTTCCCAGTGCAGGAGCTCAGGCATCACCATTGTGGCTCCAGGTTTCAACTCAAATCAAATGAGTGGATCACCTTAGTGGGAAAGTCCATTCTCCTAGGACAAGGAGTCCACCCTTCTGAAATCAAGTCTTTGTCCTGAAAGCGAGGGCCAGCCACAGTCCCTATTCCCAGGAACATTCCTCTAACTTCTCCTTTGCAAGGTAACTCAAAGTTTAATACAAGGACTAAAATCTCAGATAGCTTTAAGCAAAGAAAGAAATACAGGGGGAAACTCTAAGGTCTTCTTCTAAAACTTAGGACCTAGTGTTCTATGACAGGAGCTCGATAACACCTTGTGCTACTTTTCATGATTGGAAGAAGCATTTTCTGCACATAACTCCACCCACAGTTAGATACACACAATACATCTGCTCAGATTTCTGCTAAGTCATGATGAAATTCAAATCTAAACCTCATGCTGAGGATCATGTATTACTGGAGTCTTCTGATTTCAAAGCCCCTTCACCAGGCCAACTCTGTTTTAGTTGAATAATTATTTAAATGTGTGCTCATAGGAAATATTATCCAATTACAGAGAATGAACAAATGCAATTAAATAAAGCTATGGCTCCTCATGAGCACATAATGATCTGAGATGTTTGGCCCCAGGAAATGTGCAGAGAGTGGACATTAATCTCTGTCCACTGATTCAGGTGTGCAAAATAATCAATTTTTTAATAAATAAACTTAATTTCTGGCTCAGTCCCCATCCTGCAGCCTGGTGAGGGATGCCCCATCCTCCGGGGTCATGTGGAGGTCATCTGTCTTGCTGCCTTCATCAATTATCATCCACTGTCATGGATTACATGGTCCCGTAGGATCCAGAAACTTCTTGTGGCTTCTATGCTCTGCCAAAGGTAGAGAGATGCACATAAAGCTGGACACTCCAAGCCTGAGGTCAGGCCCTCTCCTTTGTACCAGGCAGTCTTCTCTTTGGAATCTCACTGCCTCACAATTACCCCATGAAAATGGGCCTGGGTCCTCACTGCTTCTGGACTCACAGGGCTCATCTGGAAGAATTACATCTTCAGTCTCGTAAAAGTCCATATTTCCCTCCTGCTTCTTCCAAATCAGCCCAAGTCTTCCTATAAACTTTCCCTTCTCTTCTCCTTCTATCATCTCTGCAAACCACCTCATCCTCTTGTGAACTGAGATTTTTAGCTACAAACATAATAATGCATCACAGGCTATTTCTGTGTTCAGTGATCCGACTGAGGAACAAAGTAGCTCAACCCTTGAGATAAAGACATAAAAGCAAGTCCAAGCATACAGAACATTCTCTAATCTGTTGTGATATATTCCAATAAATACTAAACTATTTTTAGAATCTGACCACAGAGCACTAAACAAGAAGGATAAAATACCAGAGGTAAATTAGGGGGTAAAAAAAGAATTTTGAATAATTACAATGCACAGCCTATTTGATTGCCTTTTTTTCACCAATTAGTGTCACTCAATTAAATCAGATGAATTTTCATTTAGTCCACTGGATTCAAGACTCATTAAAACAATTGAATGACTTCCATTGAGATTTTTTTTTCCTTCTCCTCGTACACACCCCATCAGATTGGCTCACATCCCCGCTGAAAGGCTGTTGGCAGCTCCAAATAAACTATATTCAAGTTATTCTCATATTTCTGCTATTCAGCCTAGTTGTTCTTTGGGTGTTTTTTTGTTTTGTTTTGTTTTGTTTTTTTTGCTAAAAGATAGTATCTCCAAGTGTTCATAAATATGCATGTAGGAGAACTTTTAAAACCTAGATTTTTTTTTTCAGTCTTCCAGGAATTTTCAAAGTCACAGATCTCTGGCTAAGAAAAAATACAAGTAGTCAGTCACCATGTCAAATTTACTAGCACTCAAAGAATTGCAAGATCAAAGAACAATGAGACACCTACCATTTACCTGCTATGGAATTGGCACTTTTTTAAGCACTTGGATGCCCCAGTGAGACTGAAGGGAATAAGGAAGGGCACTTTCATGTGCTGTTGGTGGAGAACAAGTGAGCTGTAGATAAGGAACCACTAGGTACTGTAAAGGATGAACCCCTGATCTCAATGGCTTTGCACAGTGAGTAATGAGTAGCTTTTACTTAGAGTTTCAAGTGGATAATCCTGATGGGTGGTAGGGTTCTCATCCTTTGACTTGGAAAAAGAATGACAGAATCTGATGGACAGAGTCTCCACCATCTTCTGTGTGGCTTCCAGGTTAACACAGGCATCAACACCCAGCTGCGACATGGGAAAGAGGGAGAACATGAAGAAGGTACACCAAGGTGTGACACGTATAACTTCAGCTAGGAGTTCAGGGATGAGAATCAGCCATGTGGGTGCACTGAGATGCAAAGAGGGCTGGGAACTGCTGTTCCCCAGCAACAAACCTATGCTGTGGATAGATGATGTCCAATGTTCCTACACGCCTTTTCTGCCAGGGCTCAGAAATAGGCTGGGAACCATTTCTCAAAGGTGTGTAATTCTGTTACAAGTATGAAGTCCAAGAACCCTATGAAACTGTGTTATGATTCTCCTACTGGTACATGTGTTTGTGCAAGATAAGTAGCTTCAGTCGTATCCAGCTCTGTGACCCCCATGGACTTCAGCCCGCCAGGCTCCTCTGTCCTTGGGATTCGCCAGTCAAGAAAACTGGAGTGGGTTGCCATGCCCTCCTCCAGGGGATCTTCCCCACCCAGGGATTGAACCTGCTTCCTCTGTGTCTCCTGCATTGGAAGGCAGGTTCTTTACCACTAATGCCACCTGGGAAGCCCTCTCCTTGTTGGCTCTTGCCATAAATTGCACATGATATCATTTTTCATTACTGAAACCCCTATTACCAGAGTGTCTGCTGAGATAGATGGTCTCACAGGCCAGGTTGCTTGAACTGCAGCCCAGATTTGCTGCATAGCCCTTTCCTGCTCTGATCCTAATGAAAAGCTGACAACTTTTCCTGCCCTGTGCTCAGTTGCTCGGTGGTGTCCGACTCTTTGCAGCCCTGTGGACTATAGCCTCCTGGGTTCCTCTGTTCATGGGATTTCCAAGCAAGAGTATTGTTATTTCCTTCCCAATCCAGGGATCAAATTAGTGTTTCCTGCTCGGAAGGAGGATTTTTTACCACTGTGCCTATTTAATGTACAGAAATACCCAGAAGCTGAGAGGCTGACAGGATGACAGAACAGCCTATTGAAAGCACAGCTGAGGTGCCAATTCAGAAAAACTACCAGCCAAGAGCCAGGCTCCAGGATATGGTATGTATTTTAAATCAATGATTTTTCCAGGAGTAGTATGTCCATAGCAGGTGGAATATATGGGTCTGAGAACTAAGGAGTAGAATCAGGAATAGCCCCACATACCATTATTCCTAGAGTCCCATTTTGGGAATCTATATTTTCTGGCCTCATAACTTGGGGCTTTGTGGTTTTACAGGTCCTGGTACCCAAAGAAGGAATGCTTCCTCCAATGGACACAGCAGGAGTTCCCTTGGACAGCAAGCTGTAGCTTCCCCCTGGCCACTATAGGTTCCTCATACCAAGGGCTTAGATCCTTTAGGAAAGAATATCTGGGTCACAGCAGCAAGTAAAGCCACTAAGACCAGCAAAGAGATCATTGAAGAGTGGTAGGGACTGAGAATAGAGAGTAGAGGAGGGTGATGATGAATATCCACCGTGGCCCTAAGCCTTGCTGTGTGTACAGGGAAATTGCTTGTCAAATTACCTTTCTTTTTTAAGTTTACATCAGGGAGGAAAAAGGCCCACTGGAATCCTGGAGGAGTTGCTTCCAGAATTAACGCTAAGAAGTGGATGAAAATGGCCCAAGGGATGGACTGTGGTGACTGTCCACAGGGTAGGATTTGCTACCCAGACCCGCGGAGGAATGCAAGACTTACTCCCAGCCTCTGCCAGTGCTGAAAGCAGAAGCCCTCAGCTCTCGGACACCTGTGTAGACCTGCATCTGCTGAAGACAGCTGTCTCACCCAAGGCCATGCCTCCTTCCTGGAATGGCTAGGATCTGACAACTGATTGACATGGAAGTGTACTGACCTGGTCCCTGGTTCCCCTCAGGACAACTCTCAAGAATCGTCCCAGGTTCAGAACTCTCCAGACAGTTGGCTGAGACCTCTGCTGAGATGCATCACAGTTCAACCTCTCCCTTGGCCCAGTCCTGCTTCTGGAATGTTCCTGTTTGCTCCTCTTCATCTCAGAGTCTTTTTCTCAGGGAACTCAGCCCATGATATATACCAAAATACAGGCAACCAAAAGCATTTGTATACAACAGATAAGTTCTCTCCTTTGAATGGTACTTGATAAACACCAATATGTTCACTGTCCAACTTGCTTACATCATTCTCTACTGTTAATAATAATCATTGGATCCCTGGGTTGGGAAGATACCCTGTAGTAGGAAATGGCAAGCCAGTCCAGTATTCTTGCCTGGAAAATTCCACGGACAGAGGAGCCTAGCAGGCTATAGTCCACAGGGTTGCAAAATGCTCGACATGACTCAGCACACATACACACACAATAATAGACAAGCAAAAATATAACTGAGTTGTCATAGTTTCTTTTTGTTAAATATAAATATTGATGAGACACCGTTTACTGTAAGGGGTCAGTAAGGGGTCATCTTTCAAGGTGGTTCCAGATTTCCAGAGTTCGACTAGACTTCTTCTTCAAAGATGACTCACTATCAACCTCAGATAAAATCCCTGATTAATTCTTGCTTTGAAATTAAGTAACTGCCAAAACTGTTCCAAACTGGGAAAGGAGTACATCTTGTTTATTTAATTTATATCCAGAGTATATCACAAGAAATGCCGGGTGGGCTGGATGAAGCACAAGCTGGAATCAAGATTGCTGGGAGAAATATCAATAATCTCAGATATACAGATGACACCACCATTATGGCAGAAAGGAAAGAGGAACTAAAAAGCCTCTTGATGAAAGTGAAAGAGGAGAGTGAAAAAGCTGGCTGCAAATTCAGCATTCAAGAAACTAAGATCATGGCATCCGGTTTCATCACTTCATGGCAAATAGATGGGAAAACAATGGAAACTGTGGCAGACTTTATTTTTTTGGGTTCCAAAATCACTGCAGATGGTGACTGCAGCCATGAAATTAAAAGATGCTTGCTCCTTGGAAGAAAAGTTATGACCAACCTAGACAGCTTATTAAAAAGCAGAGACATTACTTTGCCAACAAAGGTCCATCTAGTATCAGTACTCTTGCCTGGAAAATCCCATGGACGGAGGTGCCTGGTAGGCTGCAGTCCATGGGGTCGCTAAGAGTCGGACATGACTGAGCGACTTCACTTTCACTTTTCACTTTTCACTTTCACGCATTGGAGAAGGAAATGGCAACCCACTCTAGTGTTCTTGTCTGGAGAATCCCAGGGATAAGGGAGCCTGGAGGGCTGCCATCTCTGGGATCGCACAGAGTTGGACACAACTGAAGTGACTTAACAGCAGCAGCAGTCAAAGCCATGGTTTTTCTGGTAATCATATATGGATATGAGAGTAGGACCACAAAGAAAACTGAGTGCCAAAGAATTGATGATTTTGAACTGTGGTGCTGGAGAAGACTCTTGAGAGTTCCTTGGACTGCAAGAAGATCAAACCCATCAGTCGTAAAGGAGATCAGTCCTGAATATTCATTGGAAGGACTGATTCTGAAGCTGAAGTTCAGTTACTTGCCAAAGAACTGACTCCTTGGAAAAGAACCTGATACTGGGAAAGACTGAAGGCAGGAGAAGGCGATGACAGAGGACGAGACGGTTGGATGGCATCACCAACTCAATGGACATGAGTTTGAGCAAGCTCCAGGAGCTGGTGATGGACAGGGAAGCCTGGCGTGCTACAGTCCATGGGGTTGCAAAGAGTCAGACATAACTGAATGACTGAACTGAACTGCCAAAAAGATTAATTACACTTCCAGTGGGCTTGCCCTTTCCATTACCAGGTTACTCTCTGGTTTTCAGCAGCAGTACCTGGGGTCAGATCATGGCTTGTGATTTCCTAAAGTTCCCTGTTTTAAGATCTCCCATCTTGACTGTCCTAGAAAAACAAAAGGTACAGAAGAACTCTCTTCCACCTCCTCAGTTCATTTTTTCTGAAAAGCACTATCCTATTACCTAGGTTGGTCCTCTACCCACATAAACACTCTGGCTCTTTGAATTTCTAGAAAAAGCAAAAGAGCTACTGTTTTCTAAGCCTTCTCATCTCTGTTCCCTTAACATGGCACTTCCCCTAAAAGATTGCTGACTTTTCCAAACTCTGGAAGTACATGAATTTATATGTCAATTAATTTCAGGTAGAAAAACAGCAATTCAACTAGATGTGAAACTACAAATCTGTACAAATAACAGAAAGTTCCAAGTACAACCCAGCCCTCTCCATATCAAAATGGTGCCTGAGAAATTAGGTAACTAAGTTTAGAGGAGAAGAGACGAGATGATAAAAGGATAGTTCTGTGTGCTGTACCATTTATGTCATCCAGGACCTACAAATGTCCCAGTGTTGAAGACTTTTCATTAAGAAATGGTCCTGTTCATAATCAAAATGGTAGTAATAAATGAATGGCTCCTCTGTTTTCCCCTCCACACCAAAGCAATGCCTAGACTAAAAACAATCGAAAATCCTGATATAAAATAACCATAGTTGAGGAGTTTAGGGGTCTTGGTCCAGACATGCTGCTGAAGATGACCAACTTGCATCTCCTGACATCTCCTTTTCATCATCTGTTTACAAATTGGGGAAAATAGAAATTGAATGTCGCTCAGTTGTGTGTGACTCTTTGCAATCCCATGTATTATACAGTCCTTGGAATTGTCCAAGCCAGAATACTGGAGTGGGAAGCCTTTCCCTTCTCCAGAGGATCTTCCCAACCCAGGGATTGAACCCAGGTCTCCCACACTGCAGGCGGATTCTTTACCAGCTGAGCCACAAGGGACTCCCAAGTATGTGTTACCTTATAGAGGCAACAGTTTTAAAATGCTTTATTATTTGAAAAATAAACTTTAAAGGTAATTTCTAAGTTTCTATCCAAAGTTAAAATTTTGTGAACTGACCTGTAGTCACGGTGAGCTAAACTGCATTAGTTAATCAATCCCGACCCATGTGTGTGCTTAGTCACTCAGTCGTGTCCAACTCTTTGCAACCCCATAGACTGAAACCCACCAGGCTCCTCTGTCCATGGGATTTCCCAGACAGGAATACTATAGTGGGTCGCTATTTCCTTCTCCAGGGTATCTTCCAGACCCAGGGATCAAACTCATGTCTCCTGCTTGGCAGGCAGACTCTATACCAGTGAGCCCATTTAAGCCACCTAGTCTATGATATTTGTTACAACAGCCCAGGTTAACTAAAACACACTCCATTTTCTTTGCCTAGTTAACTCCTACTTTTCCTTCAAGTATCAGCTCAAAAACCACTTTTTCAGGGAACTCTTCTGTGACTCCCAGGCTTTCTGTTACAAGTTTTCATGGTACCTCATACATTTTCTTTATACCACTTATTACACCTTGTAATGATGAATGAAGGAAGCTATTTACTCAGTATTTCTCCTTCTTACCAGAAAGTTTTATAGGGCTAAGACTTCTGTTTGTTATTCGTTTTACTCCTGACACTTCACCCAGTGCTTAGCACATAACAGGCACACAATAAATATTTCTTTAACGGATGGATGAATGGATGGATGAGTAAAAGCAGGGGAAAGAGATGAGGCATTTTTCTCTTTTCTTTTGCTCAAAAACCTACACATTTTTTTCTTTTAACTTTATTACACTGTGACTGTGAAGAAATAATTTGTGACTGCTGTTCAAATTTCATCAATTTTAGAGGAGAAAAGGTATCATTTCTACTTATCAAATTAAACTGTTAAGAACAATCACTTGCTACTTCCATGACAGTTATAAGATGTCAAGTAAAATTGACAATCTTGATAGTCTTTCTGGGGAAATTATTAGCAGGTCAAGGATGCTTCGAGAGGCTAAGCAATGTTTGGGATACTCTCCAGAAATGAGATACCAGCCCTGAGTATTATGCAGTGGAAAAGTCGTGAATCAGCTTTACTTCTCTGTAATGATCCTAGTCAAGTGCCTCACATACTTCAATCCTAGACCTTTAATGAGGTCCCCAAACCCTCTCCTGGAGACCACTGGAGAGGAATCAGGAATGTTTCTAGGGTGAGTAGGTAGACAGGTACACCAGTCTAATGAAAACACACAGATGTTGTTGGGGAGGAGGAGTGAATATTTTCCGATTCAGCCTCTGATCAGTTCACCTCCCAACGTCCTTGGCTGTGAACTTTGTAATGCCATCTCCAACTAAAGATATACACAGGACATTCATTAACTGCTTGGGACCTTGGGCCCAAGGGCACTCCTCTTGTTTAACTTATCCCTCACTGATGCCTTTTGGCCCATTCTGTCTTTGGGGAACAAACTAACATCAAGATTCTAAGTCAGCACCAAATTCTTCTAAAACCCCAAATGTTACCTCTTCCAGTGAAAATGCTCCAGACGATGTTTTGGAGGCAAGTCATGTCCACATTGCATCTTAGCTCAAACTGAATCCCTAAACTGACTTCTCCTTCCCTCCACCCCCTACTACTTTCCTATATTTCTGAACTAAAGGAGAAAAAAATAGAAAGAGGGCAAGGCAGGAATCCATCATGGAGGGCCAAATTTCCTCTTCACATGACTCAGATCAGCAATTACTGCCCTCTCATGGTCTCTCAATGTGACTTGAATAAATCTCTCCTCCTTAAGAGCATCGATTGGTCCTGGACTGGAGAGAGATTTACAAAAGGATGCATCAGAACCACATAGACAGGCACCTGTAAACAAGATCAGCCACCTGAGCCATGTAAGATCTCTCCCATCAACCTTTGGGGCTTCAGGATAAATAGTTTCCATAAGCTCCCAATGCAGAGAATGAGGCTCACAGGGAGCATGCATTTGGTATAACTAAGGAAAAGAGAGGCATGGAGTCTCTTTATGAGGCCATCTATGTCAGTTCCAACATGCTCAGTTACACACACACAAAGAGACACACACAGACACACAGGCACACACACCTTCAGCTATCATAGCACATTTTTATGTATTGCTATTTTATCACTGGTCATAATATCACATAATTATTTTTTATACTGTTGTTTACTCCACTGTACTGGAAGACCTGCTGGGGCCTGGTACTACATTATTCCACATTATAGCTCTATCACATAGCAGAGTAAGTGCTCAACTGGTGTTTGTTGAATGAACAAGTGAATAAAAGAATGCAGGAATCTGTCAGGATCAGCCAACTAAGTCTTTATCTGTTTAATGAAAGAAGTAAGATTCCTCAGCCAATTTACTCCTTTCATTTTTAATGTGTTTCTGTTTATAAACATAGTTTAAGCAATATTAAATGTGCACAAATATGTATAAAGACTAGCACAATAAATATCAGGGTGTGTGTGCTAAGTTGTTTCAGACTTGTCCAACTTCGGGTGACCCTACGGACTGTAGCCCACAAGGCTCTTCTGTCCATGGGTTTCTCCAGACAAGAATACTGGAGTGCGTTGACATGCCCAGGGACTGAACCCACATCTCTTGTATCTCCAGCATTGGCAGGCGGGTTCTTTACCACTAGCGCCACCTGGGAAGCCCCATTAGGCTGTACACTTTAAACTTATACAGTGTTGTATGTCAATTATATCTCAATACAACTAGAAGGAAAAATCATTGCTAGGTCACTAACAATATTATGGAAATTTATTCTCATTTTTACTTAATAAAGCATTTGACAAACTCTCCCATAATGTTTCTGGATAAGATGATAAAATGCAAGTTAGATGATAATGGAATTATAAGGATTTAAACTAGTCGAACTAAAATAGCAGGTCTCTAGATGGATAGATAAATAGATAGATATAAAGATATAAGGCCTTTGCAAACTGATCCATCATGTTCCTGTATTTGATCAAACATTTGTTTGGTTTCCTGTGGCCATTGCTGATTGACTGTTTCACAGACAACTGCCTCTTTTCCTTGGTAACAAAATAATGATTTTGCTTAGTTCATTTTCCAGGAAATCTCAGGCTACACCAAGTATAACAATCTCAATCCATTTGGCCCATTGATTGGCCCATGAGACATAAAGATTCTGCTGAGCACTTCTGGGAAAGATGTTTCTCTCTGAAAAAGAAGATATGTAAGGAGTTTCTTTTACCCCTTCATTCCTGTCGTAGATATTTTTACCCAAGAAAGTGATGCTTGAAGCTGCAGTGGCCATTTCTGAAACCATGAGGTCACAAGCATGAAGATGACACTAATCCTCTGAAGAAAACAAAGTAGAAAAAAGGATGGCACGGGGAGGGAGGAGGTGGGGGTTCAGGATGGGGAACACGTGTATACCTGTGGCAGATTCATGTTGATGTATGGCAAAACCAATGCAATATTGTAAAGTAATTAACCTCCAATTAAAATAAATAAATTTTTATTAAAAAAAAGAAAAAAGGAAACAACTTAGATCCTTGGCGACTTCATCTATCCATCAAACAAGTCTGAAGATCACATTCTTCCAAGCTTCTTTTAGGTAAACAATAAACTCTGGGAGTTAGGTGATGGACAGAGAGCCCTGGCATGCTGTGATTCATGGGGTCGCAAAGAGTCGGACACGACTGAGCAACTGAACTGAACTGAACTGAATCTCCTTATGGTCTGAGTCACTATTACCTGAGGACATCTTAACTGATATATTTCTAAGTACTTGAGAAATTAGAAAATGACCTAAGAATTTGCAGTTATCAGAAAAAGAAAGTTTGGTGAAGTTTCTGAAACTAGTGAAGAAAAGTCTTAGTGTACACATTCATGGACCATGTAAATCATGTATCACTGGGGTAACATAGAGAACAGCAGTAATGCTATATAGTTTCTTGGTTAAACCTTATTTAGTAAGTTTTCTTTGAAACAGGGTATACCTTAGGAGAAGCAATGGAAAAGTCAAATATAAGTAGCAATTAAAACAAGGAACTATGAACAAAGATGGAACTTAAGGAAATATCAGATGAATTATTTTGAGGCTATGTAATTAAAGACAAAAGGAATCATGGTGGCTAATTGAAACATTTGAAAGTTTTTGATGCAGTATAAACAAGAGAACAAAATGCTCTGCCCTGGACTTCCCCGATGGTCCAGTGGCTAAGACTCTGAAATCTTAGATTGGACCAAAAGGGGACCATGTTCTATCCTGGACTGCCATCACCACCACCAAGTCGCTTCAGTCGTGTCCGACTCTGTGCAACCCCATAGACAGCAGCCCATCAGGCTCCCGCGTCCCTGGGATTCTCCAGGCAAGAACACTGGAGTAGGTTGCCATTTCCTCCTCCAATGCTTGAAAGTGAAAAGTGAAAGTGAAGTCGCTCAGTTGTGTCCGACTCTTAGCGACCCCATGGACTGCAGCCTACCAGGCTCCTCCATCCATGGGATTTTCCAAGCAAGAGTACTGGAGTGGGTTGCCATTGCCTTTTCTGTCGATCCTGGACAGGGAACCATTATTAGATCCCGCATGCCACAACTCAGCGTTCACATGCCACAACTAAAGATCCCCAAGCCACAATGAAGATGGAAGATGCAGTCACCACAATTAAGACCCAGAGCAGCCAAATAAAAAATTAATTGAACAAATAAATACTCTTTTAAAAAAGAAATCCAATGTTCAAAATAAATGTTCTGCCCTACTTTGTCACAAAATTCTTCCTCTTGCATTCTATCTCTATAATTACACAATATACCCTAGTGCCAGTGTCAAAAACTGAGTCATTCTTCACTCCTCCCTTCTCTCTCTAACTCTCATATCTAGAAAATTACAAGGGCTTCTGACTCTTTCTTTAGAGTGTCTCAAATATCCCTAATCCTCTCCATTTCCAATGTGGCACCTTAGGCCACCATCATCTCTCACACGGGCCACGGCAAAGCCTCTTGATAGTTCTTCCTCCCTCCTCCCTGCTCCCTAGTACAGCTCCCAAAATATGCTCTCTGCAAACACAAACATGACCAGGTTGCTCCCCTACTTAAAATCCTCTAGTGTTCCCTGCTTGCCTTCAGAGTAAAAATCTTTCATAATTTGGTCCATATCCTGTCTTTCCACCTTCACTTCATGATGAATTGTTGTCGTTGCTGTTGTTTATTCACTAAGTCTTCACCAACTCTTTGTGACTCCATGGACTAGCCCACCAGGCTCCTCTGTCCATGGGATCTCCCAGACAAGAACACTCAAGTGGGTTGCCATTCCCTTATCCGGGGATCGAAACCATGTCTCCTGCATTGACAAGGTGGATTCTTTCACTACTAAGTCACCTGGGAAGCCCCTCATGCTGAATGAATTCTACAAATACTGCATGTTTATGTCAAGCTACTTGCAGGCTCTTTAAGACATATCAAATTGTTTTAAGTTTCTGTGTCTCTATTTTC
The DNA here is from genome assembly GCA_006410635.1 of Cephalophus harveyi. Lineage (NCBI taxonomy): Eukaryota > Metazoa > Chordata > Mammalia > Artiodactyla > Bovidae > Cephalophus > Cephalophus harveyi. Next base: position 28,760 of record SJYT01054655.1, on the reverse strand, counting down.
TCACTCCATATTCATGTGAAAAATCCTACATTCCCTTCAAAATTCTGTTCAAAATTCTACTCCATCATCAAAGTTCCTAAAGCTTTTTTCTTCCAGACAGAAAACTCTGAAGGACACCGGTATAGAACTGTTAGTATATGTCAGAAAGTTACACAGAGAATTACCATCTGAGCCATCAATTCACTCCCAGGAATAGCAAGGTGAAAGCATACACTGTCATTAAAACGTGTAGCCCTGGGTCTTCTCTGGCAATCCAGTGGCTAAGACTCCATGCCCCCAATGCAGGGGGCCCAGGCTTGATGCCTCATCAGGGGAACTATACCCCACATGCCACAACTAAAGACCCAGTGCAGCCAAATAAATAATTTTTCTAACAAACATGTAGCCCTAATGTTCATAACATTTTTGTTTGTAATAGCCAAAATGTGAAAACCACCCAAATGTCCATCAGCTGGTGAATGGGGAAAAAAAAAACATTATATTTATACAATGGAATATTATTTAGCCATTTAAAAGAAATGAAGTACTGCTATATGCTATAGGAAAAATGAACCTTGAAATCCTATGATAAGTGAAAGAAGCCATTCACAAAAGGCCATATATTATATGAGTCCATTTATATGAAATTTTCAGAAAAAACAAATCCATTGAGACAGAAAGTACTGGTTTTCAGGGCTTGGGAGAAGGGAAGAGGGGACAGTTACAGCTAATGGGTACGGGTTGTCTTTGGGGAGTAATTGATTAGATAGTACTGATGATTCAAAACTTTGTGAACATACTAAAAATCACTCAGTTGTATACTTTACAAAGGTGAATTTTATGATATATGAGTTATATCTCAATTTTTAAGTGCCCCTAAAAATAATTAAGAGGATTGAGTGGACATTATATGATTACAAAGCAAAAATCACAAAGTAGATTTTGGTTCAACTTTTTTAAGCACTTTCTTTTTTAGAGGCCAACACGCTCCCCCTATGGAAATAAACTCACTCAGGTAGTGAGCTGCCTATCACAGGCATTATTTAAGATAAGCTTGTCAGTGGTGCTACAGGAGAAATTCCTACACTGCATTTGCGATTAGACTATCTCATAAACCTCCTGCCATGTTAGGTACCTCTAGTGCCCTATGCCAAGCAGGCACTCAATTACAAATAAATGTCAACAAGGCTGAGTGTTGAAGAACTGATGCTTTCGAATTGTGGTGGAGAAGACTCTTGAGAGTCCCTTAGACTGCAAGGAGATCAAACCAGTCAATCCTAAGGGAAATCAACCCTGAATATTTATTGGACGGACCAATGCTGAAGTTGAAGCTCCAATACTGTGGCCACCTGATGTGAAGACTGACTCATTGGAAAAGACCCTGATGCTGGGAAAGATGGAAGGCAAAAAGAGAAGTGTGCAACAGAGAATAAGATGGTTGGATGGCATCACCGACTCAGTGGACATGAAGTTGAGCAGACTCTGGGAGACAGTGAAGGACAGGGAAGGTTGGTGTGCTGCAGTCCATGGGGTCGCAAAGAGTTAGACACAACTGAACAACAACAGCAAACATCAGCCACAATGCCTGGTGCATAAGTTAACAAATAAATCCTCACAAAGCATTTGTTAAGAATATCTCTGCACATGATGCTGTGTTAATCAGCAAATACTGACCTTTTCATTGAAAGCTCAATCTGGATGGAAGTCAATCTGTGCCTGATAGGCAGAGAAGTGAACTTCACATACTCTGCATTGGGTTTTGCCAGCTGTCAGAGAAGTTATTTAGAAGAAAACCAATAATGGCTGATGAACACCAATTGCTCAGCTGAGTGAATATAAACCCCACTAGCCAACATGCTCATGCACCCCCCTGATGGACGGCATACAAGCCTAGTGGAGAAGGGGGCTGAGATCAGTGTTACCTTTCAATCCTAAGAGAACAAGAGACACAATCAGAAGAACAGCATTCCCCAGGCATCAGAATATGTCTGCAAAGGCTGCAGAAGAAACTTCACACCAACACTACAGCACTCAGAGAGTAGGCACTCATTTTTTGTTTTGTTTTGTTTTTCCTCTTCTTCTTTCAAAGAAAATGTTTTTGTTTTTAAATTCCCCTAATCCTCTGTTTTGGGCTTCCCAGGTGGCTCAGTGGCACAAAATCCATCTGCCAATGCAGGAGATGCCAGAGACACAGGTTCAGCCTCTGAGTCAGAAAGATCCCCTGGAGGAGGAAATGGCAAGCCAATCCAGTATTCTTGCCTGGGAAATCCCATGGACATAGGAGCCTGGAGGTCTCAAAGAGTCAGGCACAACTGAGGACGCACACACTCCTATGCTATGGGTTGAATTCTATCCAAGACACATTGGCAGGAATTCCCTAGTGGTTCAGTGGTCAAAGCTTTGCAATTCCACTGCAGGGGGCACAGACTCAATCTCTGGTGGGAGAACTAAAATAATAATATTATGCTGGAGTTTTAAACCCAGTGACTCAGAATATGATGTAATTTGGAGACAGTAGGTCTCTAAAGAGGTAATCAAGTTAAAATGAGATATACCTATTGACTGATATTGATGCTTGGCAGAAACCAGCACAATACTGTGAAGCAATTATCCCTCAATTAAAAATAAATAAATTTTTTTAAATGAGGTCATGAATGTGACCCCTAGTCCAATATGATTGGTGCCCTTATAAATGGGGGGATTTGGACACAGATACACACAGATATGAAGGCAGAGATTAGGATGATGCAGAAGTTAGTCGACATCAGTGATTGCCAGCAAACCTCTAGAAACTTGGAGACAGGCAAGAACAGTCTCTCCCACAGCCCTCAGAGAGAACCACCCTGCTTACTCCTTGACCTTGGACTTCTGGTCTTCAGCACGGGGAGACGATCCTTTCTGCAGTGTGAGCTCCCCCAGTCTGTGGTATTCTGTTTCTGCAGCCCTAGGAGACTAACACACCCTACCCCTCACCAGCAGCAGTGGCAGCCACAGCAGCACTCTCCACCTTGCTATCCTTGTCACTTTCCACTCCTGACTTCCCTGTACTGAGAGCTAAGTTTAAAACCCACACTGAAAATCCAGCCAGCCCAAGCTTGGAAAATGGTGTCCAAAGCCATCTTCTCTTTGTAAATGTAGTCTTTGTCCTCTAACCATTTGCAGCGAACAAAAGGGGCTACAATGTCATGATTCCTCCCATCCCAGTTCTTTTTTAATATATCATTCATTTTTAGCAGAGACAGCAAGGAGATCAGACCGTCAATCTTAAAGGAAATCAACCCTGAATATTCATTGGAAGGACTGATGCTGAAGCTGAAGCTCCGATATTTTGGCCACCTGATGTGATGAGCTGACTCACTGGAAAAGACCCTGATGCTGGGAGAGGAGAAGGGATAACAGCGGATGAGATGGTTGGATGGCATCACTGACTCAATGGACATGAGTTTGAGCAAACTCCAAGAGATAGTGAAGGACACGGAAGCCTGGTGTGCTGTAGTCCATAGGATTGTAAAGAGTTGAACACTACTGAATGACTTAACAGCAACAGAGTGGGGAAAAAAGCTGCCCTTAAAATGGCAATTTCATGAAGTTAAGCATGATTTTGAATAAGTGAGCCCCTGAGGCTCAATAAACAAATATGAACAGATGTTCCAAACTGTGGAAGGAATGCGACAATAGAAGATAGAAGAAGAGGGAATAACGTTGCCAGACTGACATTTCATACCCAGGGCCTATCTGAGCTCCCAGTCACCGGTACACCTGCTGCAGGAACAGCCTTTCAGTATGATTTAATATACTCAGTAATGAGTTCAAAAGTGCATCACGCACATAACTTCATTCGAAGGCCTGTAAATTAGAGTGATCTTCTAATGAAGGATAATAAGTCGCATTTCCCAGCCTGCACTTAGGAAGCCACAAGCAGAGCAAGCTCTCCGGCTCGGAGCAGAGGGCCCTTCTGCTCTCCCTCTGCTGCCTGAGCCTCTGAGGTCAGACGGCCAGAGAGGGCCTCCCCCACCCCAGCTGCAGCCAAGCTCCCGACTAGGCACTGGGAGAGGTCCACAGAACTAGGGAGAGGGGAGAATGTGCACCACCAGTACCACCCAAGGATTGCCCTCCCCAAGCTCAAAGTCAGAGCCTCCCCGTCTGCTGAAGGCAGGGGCAGATGAAGAAGGTAGCAGAGAAAGCATAACCATTGTGCCCTATAGAAGAAAAAAATGTCTTGTATTCAATCATGTAAAGGCTGCTTGAAACAAAACAAACTTAGTCCAATGCCAAGGTTACAGTTTCAGAACACGATAACTCCTCTGTGTGCTTCAGCACAGGCCAGCCAATCTGAAAGTCATCCTTGACTTAACTCCTGTGTCAAACGTTGTGCAAGGTGCTGTGGAAAGGCAGTGAAGGAGACAGACACAGTTGCTCCCCATGGAGATACAGTGGTGGGCATAGGAGAGAGACTCCGCTGGAATCCAATCTCAAGTCCATCATTTATTTGCTGGGTGAATGTGGAAAGGTCACATGACCTCTCTGAGCTTCAGCTTCCTAATCCATAAAACAGAAATAGTAATACAGCCTATAGAATGTACAAATAAGACAGACGTGGCTCAGACATTAAAGAATCTGCCTGCAATGCAGGAGACCTGGGTTTGATCCCTGGGTCGGGAAGATCCCCCGGAAAAGGAAATGACAACCCACTCCAGTATTCTCGCCTGGGAAATCCCATGAACAGAGGAGCCTGGCGGGCTACAGTCCATGGGGTCTCAAACAGTCGGACACGACTGAGTGACTAACACTTTCATAGAATGTACACTGTCTTTGTATATTTGTCTTCAGTGTCCTTCACAAGCCTTTCCAGCTAGAGGTGAATATTCTTTTTTAGATTAATTTTCTATTGCTATTATTATTTTTTAAGTTACTATTTTAATTTATCTATTGGTTGTGCCTCACAGCATGCAGGATCTTAGTTCCCTGACCAGGTATAGAATACATGCCCCCTGCCGTAGAAGCCTGGAGTCTTAACCACAGGATCGTGAATATTCTTAAGGGCAGAAACCATGTTTTCTTTCTCTTTTCTGTCCTCAAACTGCCAGAAACACAGTGATGGCTGCCTGAGTTCCCATATCAATGTCCTAGACCATCTGTAAGGAAAACGCCAGAAAATTACATAGTTGAGAATGGTAAGCTATGCTGCCTCTCAGAAAGAATTAATGGGGTAACACTGAGGTAAGACTTGTAAACTAATGATACTCACAACTGGAGTGTCTTGCTCTAGTTCCAAAACAGAAAGCCTAAAGTTTTGCTCTACATTCTCTTTAAGGCAAAGCAGTCTACACTTAAAAACAACATATTCTCTGGCCACAGAAGCAATGAAAAGATTATCAAATCTGTAGACCATCTTGACATTATGTAACTTCATAGAGCATATATATGTTCCTATAGAAAACTAGTTTTTAAATACACCTGTTCCTGCATCACACAAAAAAAATCTTCCAATTTCTTCACCCTGAGATGAGAAAATAAACTGCTTCTTCTGAGAAATCAACAGCTTTCCTAAGGAACAAAATGTTCTCCAGGACAAAAATCATTCACCTTCCAAAGACAGACTGTTTTCTCTCTTCATCAACAAGAGATAGAGTTCGCTGCCTTTAACTCAGAAGGTACATCTAACTTAAAATGGTTCAAGAAGTTCTCACGCATTGCGTGGATATTTCAAGAGCTTGTCATAAGAATAGGTTTCAAAATATATCAAATACTTCTATGGCATATACTTTTCCATGTTTTATCAAAAGTTACATTGATATCTTCTTAGAAAAGAATAGGAATAAATTGGGTGATTAAATTCAATACATTCCTCTTTTTCTCAAAAATGAGGTATTGAATGATTAAAGGGGTGGTTATATTTGACAAGGGATAAAAGATCATTAAAGCTTTCCAAGAAAGTCACTGAACATAAAGGAGGCTGTCACACACGTCCAGCCCTTCAAGAGGCTCACAGCTCCCCTGTGCTTCGGTAGCTCAGCCATGTCCGACTCAGCGGCTCCACGGACTGTAGCCCACCAGGCTCCTCTATCCATAGAATTTTCCAGGCAAGAATATTCGAGTGGGTTGCCATTTCCTTCTCCAGGATCTTCTGGACCCAGGGATGGAACCTGAATTTCTTGCATCTCCTGCACTGGCAGGCAGATTCTTTACCACTAGCCCCAGATTCTCCTAAAAGAACTAAGGAGGTAGACAGTGGCTTTATAAGGAGTAGACCCTCCACAATCTTTCTTCTCTCTCCAGCCTCTGCAGCTCTGCTCCCAGGGCTTGGCATACCCATTTGTGTACTCTCCTGGGGACCAACCTTTCCAGAGTTCAGCCAGTTTGCTCCTCCCGTGAACTGCTAACGGACCTGCACTGGCTTCTCCCAGCCTCCCTACACCTGAGCCCTGACTTCAGGGGCAGCCCTGACATGCATTGGCCATAACTCGCAAGGGCTGATTCCAACGGCCAACTGCTTGTTGTGAATGATTTAATCTGCCCAGGACTAGCAGCTAGAATGGATGATACCTTGAGACTTCCAGTCTCCATTTTAACAACTTATGAACAAATCTTCCTCCTAGAGCTGGAAAGAGATATATATATCCTATCCATCTAAACCCCAAACAGAGAAAATATGACTGGTGGTAAAGTCGTTTAACCTCAGTCCATACCTATGATCAACAGCAGACTAGCAGACTGGTTTAGTCCTTTCCAAACTATAGGCTCTCTCTAAGGCATAGACGTGTCATAAATCAGGGGACAGGGAGCCACTGAGGGTGAGAGGAGCATCTTTATCTCAGTCTAAGAGCAGATTATCCCTCACCTCTGAGGTTTGAATAAAAGAAAACAAGCTGAGGAAAGCCATTAAGATGGCTTAATAAGGGTCTGAGAAGGTTTTGCTGCAAAAGCAATAATACTGCTCAGAACATGGAAAGCAGGAAGAACATTTCAATCCTATTTAGGACCTCTAAAGCCAGATCTGCATGTGGAACTGACTGAACACTGGGCATTTGTATTTGGATAATTCACCAGTTGCCACTAAGAAATTACCCCAGGGATTGCTTTCTGGGAAGGATCTGGGGGGAGGGGAGCAAGGGACAGGCTGCATCCTTTCACCTTATTGTTCAGGCCTGGATTCATCTGCATAGCCCTCCAAGGATGAAGTCTGCTCTGCCATGTGGTAGACTGCCATCAAATGTCAAGTGACATGGTGCACTGACGATTTATGCACCGTGAAGCAGATCCTGCAGGGGTTTGGTGTATTTGTGTTTCATTTCCAGTTAAACAATACACAGGGGGCTGTCACACTAACAAGGTTTATAATGATTGACTTGTTCAGCTGTATCGAGACCTTTACTTCAATAGAGCAGAAGCCTCAATAAACAGGAAATTTATATTTGAACAGATGTCTGTCTAGAAGGGTGGTACCATGTTTCTGCCTGACTTGGTTCAGAGTGAATCAAGTTCATTTATTTCATACCCCCACCAACTCGCCCAAACACAGCACACAGCTAAATTCTGCACAATCTGCAGGGTCTCTGGGACACTATCACCCTAATCTAGTAAAATAGAATCCCTTCAAAATGCATATTTAAGTCCTCTGGAAGAATTACCAGACATAATTCAATGTTTGGCTATGATCATTTTTTAACATGAATTCATGATTTTGAAAAATGAAAATATCATACCAGGACAAAAAGAAAGCATTTTTATCTCTGTGTTTTGGAACAGTTTCCTGAATCTTGATTTGTTCACCTTTAAATTAGGACGAATTTAACCTACTATAAGAGGTTATTGTGAGAATTAAGTAAGAAAAAGTCTGAGAGTCTAGCACACATTTGGTGTCTAACAAATGCCTGTTTAAAAAACACACAAATGATATGTGACCCTCTAAAGATACTTGATTTCATCTTTTTCAGATGAATTCCTATTATTGCAAGTCAGGGGTATAACCTAGAATGACACACTGGCATAAATTTCTTCTCTTTTTGACATAAAAGAACAAAAAGTGGCTAATAAAGTCAGGAGAGGCTTTGGGGGTTCAACTGATGAAACCTCTAGTATTATGACAAAATCAGGACAAGTGGGTCTTAACTGTTTCTCTCCCAAGATGAAACTTTCTTGTGACCTCAAGGTAAAATTAAACATTTGAAAAATGGTAGACTCAAATTCTGATACCCTTATCGTAAGTTTCCTATCTGAATATGTATTTGGTTTTCTTTTAATTGTAGGCTTGTCACATTTTAGTATAGTCAAAAATTACTATCACATCATTTTACTTTCTTAGCATACACAGGGTGTGCGTCTTTCTTCTTAATTATTTCTTGGTTGAAGAGAATATTAAAGCTCAATTTGCAAGGAAAAAAACACACAAATGATATAAGTGACCCTCTACACATATTTGATTTCATCTTTTGCAGATGAATTCATGTTGTTACAGAGATAAGAACAGTCAAGACATTTAAGAACAGAGCAGTGTCAGACACAGAGAAGAAAATACTTTCCTCAAAACTGATACATCCAGTGAGCCAGGCAAATATGTCACATGTGGTCACTGCTAGGGACTGGAGCACTGATGAGGTGGATGGAACTTGCTAAGGAATATTAAGATAAGAGCAAGTCAAAGGAAAGTTGAAGAGAGCAAGTTCTTCCTTTGGCTTCCAAAACACCTAGTTATTTGTTGAATTAATGAATAAACACATCTTGATAAAATCACCTCTTATTGGTCCAGGGTTTTTTAATGAACCATTTATTGACTCAGAATATACTATTGGGCTCATTTCAACTCTCACTCAGTCGTGCCCGACTCTTTGCAACCTCATGGACTATAGCCCACCAGGCTCCTCCATCCATGGAATTTTCTAGGCAAGAATCCTGGAGTGGGTTGATACAGGGGTGGGAAGACAGAGTAGTCCTTCCCTTCGAGAGTTCACCATCTAGTAGGGAGACAGATTTTAAAAAATCACAATAAGTGCTATGATGGTAAAATACAGAATACTACAAAAGAATTTTTATACTTCAGGAAATTAACTTTTGAGACCTGAGGCATGTGCAGGAATCAGACAGGCAAAGAGTAAGGGAGAGTTCCAGGCAGAAGGAACAGCACTTGGGGGGGCACCTGCGACCGGAGAGAGCCTGCGGCATTCTGAGAGCTGGAAGGAGGTCTCAGTGGCTGGAATATCCTAGGCAAAGGGACGACTGGCAAGAGTTGGCAGGAACCAAACCAGGCAGAGTCTTACTGGCTGTGTTATTTACTTCGTAGTTTATCCTAAATGCAACAGGAAACGTTTTGACTTGATCAAATTTCACTTTTAAAATATTATTCTGGCTACAGTGTAATGAATGAATCAGAACTATAAAAGTGGACTGCAGAGACTATTAAGAAGCTATTGCAATAAACTCTATCAAGGGCTGAGGTCAGTCAGCGCTAGGGTGTGGAGATTTAATGTGCACTTTTGAAGTAGAATTGACAAACTTGAAAATCAATTCACTGTGGCCTAGGCAACAGGACACACAACTGCCACTAAACGGAATCTAACAGAGGAAGAGCTGACTGGCAAGGAGAGAGCCTGGGAAAAGATCAAGAACTCCATTTCAGACGACTCAAGTTCGAAATTCTGTAGCCACTGAAGCGGATGTGTCTAGAATGCAGTTGTATCTAAATGTCTACAGCTCAAAAGAGAGCTCAGAGCTGGAGTCCCAGGCACAGATGAACAGTAATTAAGGTCATGGAAGGACTGAGATCGCCCATGGAAAGTGCAGAGGAAGAAGAGCAGGCTTGCATCATCTCAAGGCCAGTGGTCCAAGGAGACTGGGAAAGTGGAGCTATGGATGGGAAGAAACCAAGAGTGCGAGGTGCCAGGGGGATCCAGAGAAGACGGAATTTCAATAAAGGAATGCTGAGACTTCCCCGAGGTCCAGTGGCTAGGGCTCTGAGCTTCCAGTGCAGGGGACATGGATTTGATTCCTGGCTGGGGAATTAAGATCCCCCATGCCATGTGGCTTGGCCAAAAAAAGTAAAAATAAAGGAATGCTGAACATTGCTGCAAATTAAGTAAAATGAGAATGAAAATGAGTCCACTGAATTTAACACATGCAAGTAACCTTAGTAAGTCCAGATATAATGGAATTTTGAGAACAGAGTCAGGCCGGAGTGGGATAAAAAGACAGAGAGAGGAAATACACAGGCCATGAGCAGACAGAGCTGGTGGCTATGAAAATACAGGAAGAGGAGAGGGCCTCTGGTCAAAGGAGGGTCATGGTGGTGGTTTGGTCTTTGTTGTTACAGTCACTGTGATTGTCCCTGGCGGGAAATATGACAAAATATATCAGTATCGATCGAATAGATTCAAGATAGATGGAAAAGGTGAGAAGGAATGGGATTCAAGCCACACAGGGCGCAGGTAGCCTGGATAAGAGGAGGAGTGTGTCCCGTCTGATAACTTGTGAAGAGCCTGCATCACAGGCTGCCGTGTCAGACATGCAAAGGGAACATGCGGGAGTTTCCATCTGAGAGCTTCTAACTTCCCTTTCACATGGGAGACAAGGTTATCTTTTGAGACCAAGGGAGAGCTGGTTTTAAGAAGAATGGAAAAGAGGGAAGAAGCAGTCCTTGAGGAAAGATGGATGGAGCTTACTAGGAAGAGTAGTACTAAGCTTGCCACGTAGTGGGAGAAACCAACTAAGCAGGGTTATTGTGGGGCATCCCCTGGAGGTCCAGTGTTTAAGACTTGCGCTTTCAGAGGTGCAGATCCAGGTTCGATCCCTGGTTGGGGAACTAAGATCCCACAAGCCTGAAGGTTTGGGGATTATTGTGAATCCATAGCGTTGGCATTTGCCAGGTTGTGTCCAACAAAGCCTAGACCTTCAGGAGTGGGCCTGGAGAGGGTAGGTGGCTGGGTTCCTCCAGAGCTGGAGTTTTGTCAGGTGGGCAGGACAGAGGGTATCTGCAACAAAGAAACAGTCATTATGGACAGTGAAGGATAAGCTAGACCAAGGGGACGTGAACACAATTGTGTTGGGGAGAGAAAACAAAAGGGCAAATGGATGGAGAAGCAGGGGGGATGGGAGCAAGTAAGCAGGGAAGATACAAGACACAGGTTCAATTCCTGGGTCAGGAAGATCCCCTGGAGAAGGAAATGGCAACCCACTCCAGTATTCTTGCCTGGAAAATCCCATGGACTGAGGAGCCTGGCAGGCTGCAGTCCATGCAGTCGTAAGGAGCTGGATATGACTGAGCACACACACACCCCTTGCCTCCCCAGCCCCACAAGAAGGTCAGAAATGCAATCACCTTTTCTGAGGCAACAACAGAGGGGGGCAGAAAGATAAAAAGACTGCCTAACAGGGAATAGAAATGTCAGAAATTAGACTGAGCTTCAACAGAAACATGAGAGTCACGACCTCTGGATTCCTTCACTTTCAGAACACGCCAGGAGAGACTGCTGCAGAGTCTTTGTGGCCCCGATAGTGAAACGCGGCGGGAGGCTAAGGTCCACGGTGCCGAAAGTGCCACCTAAGGGCTCCAGTTCACCAAGAGAAAGCTTTCCTTTCTCTAGCTGCCTTCCCACTGAGTGTCAGGAAAGTAAAAGATGTGGTGAGTCTGTTTTCTGTCACTGATCATGCCCATAAGGGCTTCCCTGCTGGCTCAGATGGTAAAGAATCTGCCTGCAATGCGGAAGACATGGGTTTGATCCCTGGGTCGGGAAGGTCCCCTGGAGAAGGGCATGGCAACTCCAGTGTTCTTGCCTGAAGAATCCCATGGACAGAGAAGCCTGGTGGGCTGCAGGCCATGGGGTCACAAAGAGTCAGACATGACTGAACTACTAACATACACACACACATACCACACACACACAGAGTCATGACTGAAGACTCCCATGGACTCTATGAGGATAGGATCTCAGGAAGTAAAAAGAGGTGGGTGTTGCAGCTTCAACAATGTGACAAATAAGGAAACTGGACCTGCAGGAGCCTGGGGAACAGAATGTAATAGGAGAGCATGTAGTGTTCTTGGTTACAGTCACATATACAAACTATGAACCACTTGGAATCTCCCAGAAATTTTTTGTGGGCCAACTCTGCAGTGAAACGCTTTACTCAGTCTGGAGGAGTATGGCGCACTGGCAGCTGACTTGTGATGGCTTGAGTTGAAAACTGAGTTCACCCCCGCCTCCTTCATCTCCAGGACCCTTAGACGCCCCGTGGAGTTGGCCCTGTAATTACAAAGATGTTATGGCTCAGCTGGTAAAAAAAAAAAAAAAAATCTGCCTGCAATGCGGGATATCTGCAATGTAGGAGACCTGGGTTAGATCCCTGGGTTGGGAAGATCCCCTGGACAAGGCAAAGGCTACCCACTCCAGTATTCTGGCTTGGAGAATTCCATGGACTCCATAGTCAATGGGGTCGCAGAGTCAGACACAACTGAGCGACTTTCACTTTGAACCTGCATCTCTTACGTTGCCTGCATTGGCAGGTGGATTCTCTACTGCTAGCACCGCCTGGGAAGCCCATCACCAGGGACATTACACTCAAACAGGCCACACTTTGCTTCTGAAGCACAGTCCTAAATAGTGTGTTTCTCCCTGGAGGGCTACAGAATGACTTCCCGGGAGCTTGTGAACCAGTACACAGCCTCTCCCCCTCCTGAATGAAGATACCCAGTCCAGGGTGCTGGGACTTCTTCTCCCAGTTTTCTCAAGTTTCAGGTACCTCCCCTTCCCCTCCGTGGACACCACAGCAGGGAGAGGAAGGTGAGTGAACTGGGGCACAGGCAGGGCATGACTTGTCCACATCCAGGTTGTAAGTTAGCAGAGTTGGGATCCAAGTCACTTCCCAACACAGACTAGGGTCTCTTCTGCATCAAGCATGGTGTTTATCCAAGATGACTCAGACACTATCCCATACCCTAAGTGACCGTCTACTGAGGTGTGCCTCAGTTCATGGGTTTCAAATCTGGCTTTCCTTTCGGCCACACCTGAAAAATACCATTAACTAGATTTTTTGATGATGGCTATTCTGATCAACATGAGGTGATGCATCCTTGTAGTTTTGATTTGCATTTATCTAATAATGAGTGACACTGAGGATCTTTTCATGTCTTTATTGGCCATTTGCATGTCTTCTTTGAAGAAATGTCTGTTTAGGTCTTGCAACTTTTGATTGGGTTGTTTGTTTTTCTGGTATTGAGCTGCTGGAGAGGGTGTGAAGAAAAAGGAACTCTCTTGCACTGTTGGTGGGAATTTAAATTGAACAGCCACTATGGAAAACCATATGGAGATTTCTTTAAAAACTAGGAACAAAACTACCATTTGTAGAATGCAAGACCTAAAGACACGAAAAGATGCTCAGTGCCACTCATTATTACCAATCCCACTACTGGGCATATACCCTAAGAAAATCATAATTGAAAAAGACATATGTAACCCCTTGGTTTATAGCAGCACAATTTACAATAGCCAGGACATGGAAGCAGCCTAGATTCCCACTGACAGATGAATGGATAAAGAAGCTGTGGTACATGTATACAATGGAATATTACTCAGCTATAAAATGGACCGCATCTGAGTCAGTTCTAGTGAGGTGGATAAACTTAGAGCCAGTTATACAAAGTAAAGGAAGTCAAAAGAGAGAAAAAACAAATTTTGTATATTAACACATATATGTGTTAGACACATTAGAAAAGGCCTAGATGCTCGGAAAGATTGAAGGCAGGAGGAGAAGGGGCCGCAGAGGACGAGATGGTTGGATGGCATCACTGACTCAATGGACATGAGTTTGAGCAAAGCTCCGGGAGATGGTGAAGGACAGGGAAGCCTGGTGTGCTGCAGTTCATGAGGTTGCAAAGAGTCGGACACAACTAAGTGACTGAACAATAATACATATATATGGAATCTAAGAAAATAGTACTAATAAGCCTATTTGCAGGGCAGAAATAGAGACGAAGACATAGAGAACAGACTTTGGACACAGCAGGGGAAAGGACAGGTGGGACAAACTGAGAGACCAGCACTGACATGCATACACTGCCATGTGTAAAACAGATAGTCAGGGGGAAGCTGCTATACAGGCACAGGGGGCTCTACCCTGTGCTTATGCACATATGCACACTTATGGCTGATTCATGTTGATGTATGGCAGAAGCCAACACAATGTTATAAAGCAATCGTCCTCCAATTAAAAATAAATAAATTTAAAAGATACCATTAACTACCCCAAATCACTTATTGTCTGTATTATTTGTTTGGAACGTAGCAAGTGTTATTCAGTCGTGTCTGACTCTTTGCCACCCTAGAGACTGTAGCCCACCAGACTCCTCTGTCTGTGGGATTCTCCAGGCAAAAATACTGGAGTGGATGGCCATACCCTCCTCCAGAGGATCTTCCCACCCCAGGGATTGAACCCGCATCTCCTAAGTCTCCTGCATTGGCAGGCAGATTCTTTACTACTAGCACCACCTGGGACTAGTCTTTCTATCAAAGGCTCACATGAAAAAGATAAAATAATTACCTTTATAATTATAATACCATGTGTCTCCATATGCTTTACAATTTACGAAATATTGTAATGTCAGTTACCTTACTGGTAACTAGTCTAAAATGTGGGCGGAGCTACAGCAGACCAATAGGGGTCTTACCCTGAGGGTTTTTTGTTTGTTTGAGCTGTGAGGAAGCGTGTCTTTATCTCTCAGTCACAAGTTCCAAAGGTGGGAGGACAGAGCTACCTGCCGCCAATGTCCCCAAATGAGCAGAGAAGCAGCGGGTAAGAGAGTGAGGCTTCCAGGCAAAAAGACAGAAATAAGAGACATGTTTGATATGCTGGAGCTGCTGCTGCTGCTAAGTCACTTCAGTCATGTCCGACTCTGTGCAACCACATAGACGGCAGCCCACCAGGCTCCCCCATCCCTGGGATTCTCCAGGCAAGAACACTGGAGTGGGTTGCCATTTCCTTCTCCAATGCATGAAAGTGAAAAGTGAAAGTGAAGTCGCTCAGTCATGTCTGACCCTTAGCGATCCCATGGACTGCAGCCTACCAGGCTCCTCCATCCATGGAATTTTCAGGCAAGAGTACTGGAGTGGGGTGCCATTGCTAGTTGTCCCTAAATCCAGCTCACCCTACCCTTTCTACTTGGGCTTACATGCAGTGATGAAGTTATTATTACACCTACAGTAATAATATTGCTGATGGACAGGTACTGGATGCTTCATGTGAACCAGGGGTTGTACCAAGTTCTTCACACTTGTTCTTTTGTAAAATGTGTTGCCAGGCAAAGAAGAGGTTAGCTACTGTGTAACTTATTTCTCATGGAATTGAATTGCGGCTTCAGTTCAGTTCAGTTCACTTCAGTCGCTCAGTCGTGTCCCACTCTTTGCGACCCCATGAATCGCAGCACGCCAGGCCTCCCTGTTCATCACCATCTCTCGGACTTCACTCAGACTCACATCCATCGAGTCAGTGAGGCCATCCAGCCATCTCATCCTCTGTCGTCCCCTTCTCCTCCTGCCCCCAATCCCTCCCAGCATTAGAGCCTTTTCCAATGAGTCAACTCTTCTCATGAGGTGGCCAAAGTACTGGAGTTTCAGCGTTAGCATCATTCCTTCCAAAGAACACCCATTCTGATCTCCTTCAGAATGGACTGGTTGGATCTCCTTGCAGTCCAAGGGACTCTCAAGAGTCTTCTCCAACACCACAATTCAAAAGCATCAATTCTTCAGCGCTCAGCTTTCTTCACAATCCATCTCTCACATCCATACATGACTACTGGAAAAACCATAGCTTTGACTAGACGGATCTTTGCTGGCAAAGTAAGCATATTCAAAGACCTCTACTTTTGAATATGCTATCTAGGTTGGTCATAACTTTTCTTCCAAGGAGTAAGCATCTTTTAATTTCATGGCTGCAGTTCACCCTCTCCCTCTCCCACAGAGTCCAAAAGTCCGTTCTATACATCTGTGTCTCTTTTGCTGTCTCGCATACAGGGTCATCATTGCCATCTTTCTAAATTCCATATATATGTGTCAGTATACTGTATTGGTGTTTTTCTTTCTGGCTTACTTCACTCTGTATAATAGGTTCCAGTTTCATCCATCTCATTAGAACAGATTCAAATGAATTCTTTTTGATGGCTGAGTAATACTCCATTGTGTATATGTACCAAAGCTTTCTTATCCATTCATCTGCTGATGGACATCTAGGTTGTTTCCATGTCCTGGCTATGATAAACAGTGCTGCAATGAACATTGTGGTACATGTGTCTCTTTCAATTCTGGTTTCCTCAGTGTGTATGCCCAGCAGTGGGATTGCTGGGTCATAAGGCAGTTCTATTTGCAGTTTTTTAAGGAATTTCCACACTGTTCTCCATAGTGGCTGTACTAGTTTGCATTCCCACCAGCAGTGTAAGAGGGTTCCCTTTTCTCCATACCCTCTCCAGCATTTATTGCTTGTAGACTTTTGGATCGCAGCCATTCTGACTGGTGTGAAATGGTATCTCATTGTGGTCTTGATTTGCATTTCTCTGATAATCAAGAGGCTTTTTAATTCCTCTTCACTTTCTGCCTTGAGGGTGATGTCATCTGCATATCTGAGGTTCTGCTTAGCCAACAGCTAAGAACTATATCTCAGCTAGGAAGCAGCACTAGGTATTTAGTATAGACAATGAAATCTTGTTGGTGGTTGCTATTTTTTAAATCTTTTTCCCTTTAATTGCCCTGTTGTTTAGTTGCCAAGTCGTGTCCCACTATTTGTGACCCCATGGACTGCAGCACACCAGGCATCCCTGTCCCTCACCATCTCCCGGATTTTGCCCAAGTTCATGTCCATTGAGGCTGTGATCCCTTCCAACGATTAATTGCACTTATGAGCCCAAAACTGCTTTGTAATATGGAAAGAACAATTGTTTAAGTATAGCTGGTTTAGAGTCCCTTGCAGTCCTGTATTTGGGAAGTAACAGGAGACAGAAGCTCTCCCAGAGCATGCTTCCCAAACCACTGTCAACCTGTTAGTCTCTGACACCACAAAGGCCACCATCCCCACTTCATCCTCATGTCAAACTCATCTTAAACATCTGTTCTCCATCAGCAATGGCCGCTCAGGTATGAATCTTAATACCAACAATCTGCACACTGGAGATCAGGTGCCACCTTCCAGCAAGTGATCAGAAGGGTCTTGAAAATATTCTTATGGTCCCCAGGACTTCTTCCCATTGCCAAATACAAATTCTCCCTTTACCAACAAAGGCAGTTCATTCTGGGCCACAGCTCCAGACTGCCTGCATGCTCATTCCCAAAAGTATAAATTCTCCTTTGTCAGAATTCTACTTAACTGGTGTTGCCAAAGACATCAGAAAACAAGTTGAATTCCACACTGCAAAGTATTGAAAATATAACAACAATAAAACCTCATGGTGTTTTAGCTCCTTACCATATTCCAAGTACCTGTGATTTATCTCATTGATTTTTTTTAACTGGGGATTCTGTAATGCAATTTAGACAGATATTTTTACCCACATTGATTTCCTCAAGGTCACCAGACCATAAGTGACAGACCCGGGCAAGGACCCCATACATCTTTTCCTATTGTACTCTGAGTAAAGGGCAACCATTATAAGGATCTGAATCCCAAAGCAATAATAAAAACCATTTAAGTTAAAGCCTTGATTGCCTTTTCCTTCATATCCTTTTTAGGATATATGATGCTTGGCTTCATATATAGGATATATGTGTATATATGGATATACATATACATAGGATATATGTATGTAATAGATACATATTATGCTTGGAGAAAAAAGAAAGTGAAAGTGTTAGTCACTCAGTCATGTCCAACTCTTTGCAACCCCATGGACTGTAGCCCGCCATGTTCCTCTGTCCATGGGATTCTCCAGGCAAAAATACTGGAGTGGGTTGCCATTTGCTTCTCCAGGGGATCTGGAGAGAAATGATTTAGTATTTATCTCCTTTGGATAAAAAGTCCAAAATGTTTCCAAAAACAGCATGATTTTTTTTTTCATTAAGAGCTCTGTGTAGGTTGAGCAACAGTGACTTTCCAGCAAACCATTTCTCATCTCACATCTTGAAATGAAAAGACGGAAGTGGCACAAAACTGACAGGCAGAAAATGTCTCTGCTTTATAAGGACTTCAGACATGGCTTTTGAAGTGATATGTCTGAATGCCTCCCTCCCATGCTTTGTATCATTATTGCTTCTTCAAGGATAAGTTGGGAAACTCCAGAGAAAGATGCTTTCTTCCCATTTCCTTCCCCAAGAGAGATTTTAAATGCTGATAAGTTTCTCTTTAGAGAAGCAGTGTTCACTTCAAAGGGAGGATTTTCTTATCTTCTTCAAAACAGTCACTACACAGCCCAAGAGGGTCAAGCAATACAATCATCAAGTGGAACCACTTTGATGGAAAGACGAAAAGACAAGACCTCAAGGAGCAGCAGCTAACTGGGGACTGCACCACACAGCCCCTGCAAACTGTGTCTGCAGCAAAGAGAAGGCCAAAGAATGATTTATTTCTTTAACAGAAAAGTTGAAAGTGAAAGTGTCAGTCACTCCGTCGTGTCCGACTCTTTGCAGCCCTATGGAATTAGCCCACCAGGCTCCTCTGTTGATGGGATTCTCCAAGCAAGAATACTGGAGTGGGTAGCCGTTCTCTTCTCCATGGGATCGTACCAACCCAGGGATAGAACCCAGATCTCCAGCATTTGGGGCAATTTCTTTACCATCTGAACCACCAGTTAAAACAATAAATTTATGCCAGTGATACTTCCCTTTCTCGACTCCAGGGGTCGCTCTTAAATGTCATAGTAACTTCTCTAACCAACCAAGCCAAAACAATTCTCCAGCCAGAACTTTCATAATCCTTGCTAGACACAGGCAACACTTATTAACAGACTATTTATGGACCTTGACATTCCTTAACATATTTATTACTATTTGTTGAAATGTCTTCATTATGACTTTTTAAAAATTTTTTTCTTTTAATTTCAAGGAGACAAAAGTGATTCTTTTAACACCTCACAGTGAGTCCCCATCACCTGTATGACTTTCGAGACAGTCATTAATAATACTTTTGCTTCTTCCCCTAAAACCACCTATTTTCCAATTCTTTACAATTTACAAACACATAGGGAGGAAAAGGATGAATCCAGATGTAGGCAGGAAAAAAGCCCAGAAAATAATGTGAAGGATTGTCCTTTGTTCACATATGCATATGTATGTATGTGGAATATCCTTGTAGATAAGAACAGAATCGTGTGCTATATAATCAGTATACTTACATGTAAGTGTAGATAATGGAATGTGAAAGGATGTTAATGTATAATTTTCAAATTCTCTTAACTTAGTAAGCAAACCAAACTAGCAAAATAATTTATCTTAGTATTATCAAGGATGCTTAAGCAGCTGAAAACAGAGCAGTCATTTTAAGCATAAGCTTATTTAAATTTGTTTCCGGCCCATAATAACTTTTTCCAAACTGCATTAAGTAGTTCAGAAATGCTGCAAATCATCCCTTCTCTTGGAGAAGCACAATGCACAAAAAAAGAGCTGTATGATCTAGCACTTCACCTAGCTGTTTCACCTAGCATTTCTTAAACTTATTTGACCCCTGAATATATCATTCATCAAATACCTTTTAATTTCTCATGAAATGTATCATAATAAATAATTTAAAAATAACAAAATATAAACACAGTTTGGAAAATATTGACCTAGGATTTTAGTTGGTGCCAAGAAGACTTAAGAATGTTTAAATGCTGTGTATATTTACTTTTGTTTTGTTCTTAACTTTTGGAATTTCCTTTTGGGAGACTATCTTACTGGCCAGAGAATCTATGTCAACATACATTATAATCTAACTTTGTCTATTTTAATACCATTTATCATGGTCCAGTGCTATGAAAATTTACAGTCAATGCTAAGCTTTACCTTTCCCACATAATAGTAACATTTCCTATTTCGCCAAAAGAAGCTGAAAGTATACTGCAAGCATTTTGTAACAGATTTTTGTAACACTACTGTGACACAGGTGGAGATTAATTGTTCCATTTTACAGATGAAGAAAAGGCATCTTAGAAAGAGTCACAAGCAAAGCTGGAAATAAAACTCACTTACTGAGCCTTCAGAACGTAATCCTTCATCCAGACGGCAATGTTCTTCTGTGAATTAAAAGTATGATTCTCTCTGTGTGTGGCCATCTCCTGGGAAAAAATCAAAATAAGGAACAAGTGAAAGATGCTATCTGTGGAATCTTCTCCTCAGTAGGAACATTTGGTCACGATCTCCACCCCAAAGATTCTGAATAACAAGCTGAGGGAGCAACACACGCACCCCCCACCCACACCCCTGCCCCAGGCGGGAGGAATGTACACTTGGTATAATTCTCACGGTGAGCCAAATAGCCCAGTATCCGTCATCAATTTACAGCCATCTACTTCTCTATTTCAAGAGCCATCACCAGGTTTTGTAAAGCCATTTGCTCTAGGCTACAAAATAAAATACGATGGAGGCAAATCAACTGAAATAAAATCTTTTAAAATAATTGAATCTTCTGCATTCATTGAATATGCTGAAGAGTTAGTGATCACTGAATCAGAGTTGTTATTATTCTTATTCTCAAATGGTTTGAGGCTATCATTTAAGGAAAAGTTTCCTAAAGTCTTTCTCAGTCTTTCTCAGAACCTCCTACACACACACACACACACACACACACACACACACACACACACACACACACACACACACATACACACACACATACATACAATTACCTTCCAGTCCCTGCCAGGACATTTCTATTCCTTTCACCAAAAAAGGAAAGAATATGAAGAATTGGATTTTTATTTTGTAACATTTTTAATATTTAACCTTGCTTCCTAGCACAATTTACCCAGCAGAAAAGCTTATTTGGGCAAAACCATTTGTGTCTCCATTCCTAATACAATAACCATCCAGCCCACTATCCCAAAAGTTCTTGCTTCTACACCCAACCACATAGTCCTCATCTCTCAGTTCAGGCTAATACTCAACCAATTCCTTTACTTTTCAAAGGGAATTTAGGGATCCATAGGCTGAGGTTTGATGCTAGAATAACGCTTGACTCCTTTATCACTGGTGCTCTTCTGCTTCCTGAAGCCTCCTGGGAACTAAAGTCCAGTTCCAGATTCTCAGGCCAAGGCTGGGCTCAGCTTGTAGCTACTCCACCACTTAAGATGCCACCACTGTCTTCATGGTCTTGATGGATTTTCATCCTTTGTCACCCACTGCTTCTGTCCCTGGGCTGTGCCAAGTTATGTAGATCATTCCCCATCACTAGTCTCCAGGCATAGTCCTCAGAGACCTGGTTATCCTGAATGCCATGTCTGTTCTCCAGTACCTTCCTTGGTCCCGGGGGCAGTGCATCAAAATACTAAGTTTCAAGCACTTGAGCATAAGCAGTTGAAGGTTCAGCTCTTCCCAAGACATTGCAGATCTGCAGAAACCAGCATCTGAAAGTTTCAGTAGGCAGACAGTAGTAACCTACAGAGACAAGTACAGGAAAGATGCTCAGCACATAAACTGAAAGAACAGCTTGCGAACACATCACTACACACAGACACCTCTCACTCAAGCTCTGCCCCTTCCACCTGAAGCTGACAACCAGGCGCCAGTGCAGAGAAGCTGAGTGGCCAGACTGTGATATGGTAGCTCACTGCACAAAGTTTGGGTTCTCGGTGCCTTGAAAGTAAAAGTGAAAGTGTTAGTCACTCAGCCGTGTCCGACTCTTTGCGACCCCATGGACTATAGTCCGCCAGGCTCCTCTGCCCTTGGCATTCTCCAGGCAAGAATACTGGAGTGGGTAGCCATTCCCTTCTCCCAACCCAGGGATCAAACCGGGTGTCCTGCATTTCAGCCCACTGCCTTGATTCCATCCCAAATCACCACTTGCTCTCTGTATCATCTTTGGAACACCACTTGGCCTTCCTAACCTCAAAGTTCATGTTGGCAAAAGGGGAGAGGTAATCACTTAACTCGGAGAAGGCAATGGCACCCTACTCCAGTACTCTTGCCTGGAAAATCCCATGGACGGAGGAGCCTGGTAGGCTGCAGTCCATGGGGTCGCTAAGGGTCAGACATGACTGAGCGACTTCACTTTCACTTTTCACTTTCATGCATTGGAGAAGGAAATGGCAACCCACTCCAGTATTCTTGCCTGGAGAATCTCAGGGACGGGGGAGCCTGGTGGGCTGCTGTCTATGGGGTCGCACAGAGTCGGACACGACTGAAGTGACTTAGCAGCAGCAGCAATCACTTAGCTCGCTAGGTTTTGGTAAGGACTAAATGAATTTATCCACACAAGACACTGAGCAAATACCTAGAGCTGACACTGGATAAATGCTATTATTAGCATTAAGCCCTTTCCCATCAGTTACATCCAAAAACGGAAATACGAAAGAAGCAAAGCAACTACTGTCTCAGATTATCAAAATAAACTGCGCCTACCTGTCGTATTTCTCTCTCACTTTCACTTTCATCCCCCACTTTCATAACATTGGCTCGTGGCAGCCGTCCACGACTGGGAGCACCAGAAAGTCAACATGGAAGCGTTTCTCAGCCACAGAACACATTCCGCTAACTTCACCGGCCACTAGGGGTCTCCCTAACGCGCTGTCGAAGGGCGAGAGGTGTGTTTCTGTTCGAGGAATTACTGCCAATCCAAGATCACTTGCCTCTTTGAATACTCCTGAAGAAGGCTTGCCTGAAGCTGGTTAGGCTTTCAAGCCTTCTTCACTGGCTGGACTTTGCCCATGTGAGATGTTATCTGCTGGACCCAGCTTCTAAGGTTGGAGTTCTCAGTGTTTCAGAGCAAGCAGGATCCTTGACCTCTTTCAGAGAGAGAAGGCCACCTTCTCCAGGGTCCTCTAACATGATTTCTCCTTGGCTATTCCTCATGATGTGAAAAATCCTCTAGAAGGATGCTGAAATGATTAACACTGTGCAGAGACTTTCTAAAGAATAGAAAAGCTACTGAGCCAAGGGGCTGCTTTTCAAAAACGTGGACTCTGATCCGTTAGTGAGAGTGAAGTCCAAGTGATCTCAAGAGGTTTGTTTTTAGTAAAACAGAACAGTGGGATGGAATGGAATGAAAGGAACAAAATAGAATCAAATCGAATAAAATGGAATGGAAAGGAACAGATAATATCAGAATATGTCCCACATACTAAAAGCTATTGTACCATGTTTTATATTATATGCATATGTATGTATATACTGAATCATAATGTAAAAATGTAATTTTTACTACAGGTTAAAACAAAATATTTTTACATCACATCTAATGAGACGACAATCAGTACTGACCCAGTCTTCTGCATAATCAATAACATTTTTGTCTACAGGGAGTTGAACACTGGGAAATTATCAGGAATATGCAGTAAAAATTAGCTGCATTCTAACAAATTTGGGAAGCCATAACTCAAGATTCAAGCTTCCCTGGTACCTCAGTGATAAAGAACCACCTGCCAATGCAGGAGATACAGGTTCAATCCTTGAGCTGGGAAGATCCCCTGGAGAAGAAAATGGCAACCCACTCCAGTATTCTTGCCTGGAGGATCTCATGGTCACAGGAGCCTGGTGGGCTACAGTCCATGGGGTCGCAAAGAGTCGGACATAACTGAGCGACTGAACAACAATTCAAGACTCAACTTACATCAGACAGCTAGAAACATAAGTAGTAGTTAGAGAATATAAGCTTGACCCCAAGCTGCAAAGACTCAACTCTTTGTCCTTCATTGGCTGTGTGATCATAGGTCAATTTCTTAGTCTCTACAAGCATAAGGGGGCTTCCCTGGTGGCTCAGACAGTAAAGAATCTGCCTGCAATGAAGGAGACCTGGGTTCAATCCTTGGATTGGGAAGATATCCTAAGAAGGGAATGGCAACCCACTTCAATATTTTTGCCTGGAGAATCCCATGGACAGAAAAGCCTGGCAGGCTACAGTCCATGAATTCAAGAGTTGAACACAACTGAGTGGCTAACACAAGCGTAAGATTTCTCATCTGTAAAATGGGGATAAAAAGAGTGACTAGAAAAATTAAATGAATTACTATAAAGGATTATTATAAATGGATTACACAACACTTAGCACAGAGTGTCTCACAAAGTAGCTCTATTAGCTGTTATGATATTTGCCATTGAACTGGTGGTTATCACTGTTGCATATTATCTACAAAAATACACTGTGTCTAAACAACTTTGTCTCAGAAGGTAACAAGCACACGACCAAGACCGAGTAGCAATTTTCCCTCATTAAGCCATCGAGCCTAGTAAAACTCCTGACTACTTTAAACACCAAGTCAACCAGCACAGACAAGCCTTGAGCTTCGTCTCCAGCCCAAGCTACCCCCACAGTGGGCGTAAGTTTGGAGATGTGGGATCAGTACCCTGATAGTTTGTCCTATGAAGTAATGACCAACACAGGTCCAAAAACAAAAGTAAATGCTATATCTAACTGGTCATGTTTGAAAGAAATCTTGCCTTGTAATAATTTTTTCATGAAATATCAAAATAAATTCCAAAGTGCTTTCAATTAATTATTTCACAGCCATAATATTTGACCAGGAGCTAGTCAGACACGACTGAAGCCACTTAGCAGCAGTAGCAGCAGTGGCAGCTAGTTCTCTAACCTACTACCCGGGCTAGCGCTTTAAGGACCTTCTCCAGGGCTCAGCAAGAACCCTCAGCAAAGGAAGGTGAGGACGAGGTGGAGGTTGGCAGAGTCGGTGGCAGCACTGGGACGTCAGGAACCCAACTTTTCCTATAGACTGATAAGGACAGCATTTTCTTGCTCTTCTTTCTTTGGTTTACTCACACTGATTCTGAAGCTGACGCTCCAGTACTTTGGCCACCTGATGCGAAGAGCCAGCTCATTAGAAAAGACCCTGATGCTGGGAAAGATTGAGGACAGGAGGAGAAGCGGGTGACAGAGGATGAGAAGGTTGGATGGCATCACCAACTCAATGAACATAAGTTTGAGCAAACTCTGGGAGATAGTGGAAGACAGGAAAGGCTTCTACAGTTCACAGGGTCACAAAGAGTCGGACATGACTTAGCAACTGAACAATTTTTCCCATTCAACACGGTGCTCTGCTTCACAGCAGCAAAGAAAACATAATGCAGAACTTTCCTGCTATTTTACAGAAGATTAAACGTGGAAATCTTTCATAAAGAGGAGGTTTCTCCAAGCCCCACGTTGCTTGAGCAGTTTATAAGTGAAATAATGGTGACCTGGACATGGACGTTTTCAAATCTCTCTCCTCCTGCTGGACTGCATTCATCCTAGCATATAGTCCCACTGGCTTTCAGGTCCAGTGGCCAGTCCCCATAGAGCCAGCTAATCGTATTCTTCAGGCTACCCTTTTATTTAATCTAAATAAGAATTGTAGCAAGTTCTATATCCCCTAGCACTTAGTTTTCAACCTGTGACAAAAGGAATTTCTTAGAGCAATGAAAATAGATGATTCCACTTCTAATTTAGATAGATTACAGAAATAAGTAGACATGTGAAAGAAAAACTATATGCCCAGAGCTACGGTAGTACTTTGTATATATTACCTCATCTAGTCTTTATCCCATGAAATATGTGTGTTTATTCCCATTTGACAGATGACAAAACTGAGGCTAAGAGCAGCTAATAACTTCTCCAAGCCCACAGCTAACAAATAGCATGACCAACTTTGGAAAATGAATTGAAGAGCTCCCCTGCCATCCACAACATACCCTCCCACAACAACAAACACCCCAGTCTTCACACTCCCCATCACATCTTCATGAAGCATCTCACAAACCTCTGAAAAGAGAGGGGAGGGTGTCAGTGGGGAAGTAAGCTAAGCAGAGAAAAAGGGAAGGCCATGTGTAATTTCATAACTTCCTCCCATTCACAAACACCCCTAAAGATCAGGGTCAATGGTGACATCAACAGAGGTTGGATTCTCAGCTCTGGGAAAATGTGATCAAGCGCAGTTTAGCACCAACCAAATGAGGGCAGGAGTGGGTAGAGCCAGACTCCTCTTGGGAGTAGGGTGAAACAGCAGACAGCCTGGACTTTCTTAGCTGACAGGAAGCCTTGCTCAATTTTAAAGAAACAGCACTGTGAAAGAGAGATCACATTTTTAAAAATATTCTCAATTTGTCAATCTTTCAATAAAAATCACCTCTACTTGAAACAAAAGGCTGAAGACATCATAATGACAAGTTAGCTTTCCTAGTGCCAAATATTATCATTATGTTCGAGGCATGTTTGAGCTAGAAACAATGCAATGTAATTGTAATGGGAAAAAAATCCTTTAAATTCATACAGAATTTCCTAATTGAAAATGAACCCTCTGTATTCAATAAGAAACACACAGGACACAGGCTCTGGTTACTGTTTTCCAAAGCAGACAATCCATATTAATACATTATCTTAAGAATCCTTTTTTCTACAGTAGAACATTTGCCATAATTCAGGGAAATGTTTGTATAACTCAGCATCATTCAAAATCAAAATGCATACACAATTCAATCTGAGATCATTTCCAAGCCCTGCTCCTATCAGATGTTCAGACAGATGAAGAAATTTCACACAAAACCTCTATTCTTAATGAAAATACATCTCTCCGTCATTCCTCACCTCTGGCTGATCATGACAAAAAGAAGCTTTTTCCCTCAAGAAAGAGGATTGAGTAAGAATGTGGAGAGACATAATGTGTATTCAGCCCTCTGCCTGCTGCCAGCTCTTGGGATTTAACTGGCTTTGAAATATGTATAAGCTGGGGTGGCTGTTGTATTATTCATCAAAGATTTATCAGACCTTTACACTCAATTAGACACAGTGACCTTGGGACACTTTAAAGTAATAATAACAAAATATGTAATAAAATAGATCTTTTAAAGTATGCTAAAAAAGAAAAAATAGAGAATAGTTGTTTAAAGTTGATATCTAGTCCTCTAAATAAAAATTGTAGCAAGGTTCCTTATCACCCAGCACTTAGTTTTTAAATTAATAACTCAATATTCAAGAGTCCCTTCTTTATCTGGGGCTCCTGATAAGTGGGGTTTAACCTACAAAGAATCAACACCTTCATTTAGAATATAAGCATTGCAACAAAGCTCTGAAAACATCACTGTGGCCCAAAAAAGTTGAATTATTTTTTAAGCAAAGGAAGGGAAAAGAAAACACTCTACTTTTCCTTTGCAGTCCTGCCTTTTAATTTTTGTTTGCTAAACACCCAAGAACTTGGCAGGTATCCAGGGTGACTTTCCAATTGTACAGGTCCTACAGATGGGACTGCACGGATCTAACTGTACAGATCCGAGCCCAGCAATGATGTGACTTGGCCAAGATCACAATAATATAATGATATTCACTGCTTTATTCAACAAATATTTACTGAGCCCTTAATACATCCTAGGTATTCTCTTAAGCACCAGTTACAGTGATAAACAAAACAGCCCTGCCCATTGCCTAGGGTATGTACCTCCATGGATGGTCCACCCCTATGCCTGAAGCCAGGCCTAGCCCATGAGGAGGTTTGCACCTGTTAGAGGCAAAATGTAAAAAATGCAGAGAGCATAGGTTTCCATGAAGCTAGGTGGGTGTGTGCATGCTCAGTCACTAAGTCACGTCCAACTCTTTGGGACCCCATGGACTGTAGTCCGCCAGGTTCCTCTGTCCATGGAGTTCTCCAGGCAAGAATACTGAAGTGGATTGCCATTTCCTCCTCCAAGGGATCTTCCTGACCCAGGGACTGAACCTGCATCTCTTGCATTGGTAGGTGAATTCTCTACCACCTGAGCCACCTGGCAAGCCCAAAGTTAGCGATACTCAGCTTTAAAAAGTATCCTTTTTTCAAGACTATCTTCCTTATTTTGTTTTGTTAAAATTCTCTTCCTTTTTATGAAATGTAGGTGGTAACAGATTTTAGGGGCACTCAGAATACTGCTTTCTCTTTATGAAACCTACTGGCTTATAAAATTTAAGTCTGGGATGCTCTGCTTTGCTCCCACAACACCCTCTCTTCTAGGATTAGTGGATGAAGACATCTCCAAACATCAAAAAGGCAAGGGCAAGAAGCAACCAACTGGGGGGGTCAGTTGAAGTGGACAGGATTTGGCAGCTATTTCTCCCTACATCTGTGACTTTGGCTTGAAAACCAGCGATAATAAAATTGCTACAGTGTCCCTTGGCTCTGGGACTGTCCGTGTTAACATTTGTGAAGTGCCTAAAAGTGGTACCAGGTTCTGCCCATGCCACACACCATCAAGGCTACAGAATGTGATTAGAACCGGTGGAGGGGGTGGGGGTGGGTGTGTATCTGCAGGAAGCATCTCAAGACATCTCTAAGGATGACATCATTAACCTAAACACACATGAGCAAGCCTCTTGTCATTTCCTGGGTGTATTTCCTCCTGAGCAAAGAAGCAAGGGCTCTGAGTGGCTTCTCTCCCATCTGGATGTGGGAACAGCAGTGGCTTTGTTTCTGTGGTCAGATTTTTCAAACTTAGCTTGTCCCAGTGCTGGGCCCTTCTGCCAGAGCGAAGACAACAGTTAGGAGAAGTAAAGGGGCAGGTTCACAAATGCCTCAGCTTTTTTTCATCCTCTGTTGCCAAAATCCATCACTGGACACTGCTTTGCTCCCAGTAGGATGTTCAGTTCAGTTCAGTCGCTCAGTCGTGTCCGACTCTTTGCGACCCCATGAATCGCAGCACGCCAGACCTCCCTGTTCATCACCATCTCTCGGAGTT
>SJYT01054649.1:38279-60545 GCA_006410635.1 Cephalophus harveyi | reverse complement strand
ATACAGCCTTGACGTACTCCTTTTCCTATTTGGAACCAGTCTGTTGTTCCATGTCCAGTTCTAACTGTTGCTTCCTGACCTGCATACAGATTTCTCAAGAGGCAGGTTAGGTGGTCTGGTATTCCCATCTCTTTCCATCTCGAAATTCCAGGATAATCTCTTATTCTTATTTAAACTACATCAGCAAAGTTCCTTTTGACAAGCAGATAACACATTTCTCAAATTCTGGAGACTCTGATACTGATAACAAAACCCTTATTGGTTTTTAATACAGAATCAAAAGCTATGTAAGCAGCATTTTCCCAACTTTACTCTGTTAGGTATAAGATTATACCCATGCAAACAGAATGATTTGATCATGAAAATAGCAAAGATTTTAAAAGACATTGTCAGTGAAAACACAAACTGTTTCTGTATAGGGTATATATGGGCATATGCATGTCCAGGCAGGAATGATGCTAAACCTGAAACTCCAGTACTTTGGCCACCTCATGCGAAGAGTTGACTCATTGGAAAAGACTCTGATGCTGGGAGGGACTGGGGGCAGGAGGAGAAGGGGACGACCGAGGATGAGATGGCTGGATGGCATCACGGACTCGAAGGACGTGAGTCTGAGTGAACTCCGGGAGATGGTGATGGACAGGGAGGCCTGGCGTGCTGCGATTCATGGGGTCGCAAAGAGTCGGACACGACTGAGCGACTGAAATGAACTGAACTGAACCATATGTAAAACAGATGGCCAGTGAGAATCTGCTGTATGACTCAGGAAACTCAAATTGGGGCTCTAAAAACCTAGAGGGCTGGGAAGGGGCAATAGGTGGGAAGGAGGGGACATATGCATGTTGCTGTTGTTTAGTCACTCAGCTGTGTCCAACTCTATGCTATCCCATGGACTGCAGCACACCAGGCTTCCCAGTCCTTCATCATGTTCCGAAGCTTGCTCAAACTCGTGTCCACTCAGTTGGTGATGCCATCCAAACATCTTGTCGTGTCGTCTCCTTCTCTTCTTGCCTTCAATCTTCTTCAGCATCAGTCTTTTCTAACGAGTCAGCTCTTCACACAAGGTGGCCAAAGTGTTGGCACTTTAGCTTCAGCATCAGCATCAGCATCAGTCCTTTCAGTGAATATTCAGGGTTGACTCCCTTTAGGATGGACTGGTTGGATCTCCTTGCAGTCCAAGGGATTCTCAAGAGTCTTCTCCAATACCACATTTCAAAAACATCTCTTTTTCAGCTCAGCCTTCCTTATGGTCCAACTCTAACATCTGTACATGACTACTGGAAAAACCATAGCTTTGACTAGATGCGGACCTTTGCTGCAAAGTAATGTCTCTGATCCTTAATATGCTGTCTAGGTTTGTCATAGCTTTTCTTCGAAGGAGCAAGCGTCTTTTAATTTCATGACTGTAGTCACTGTCCACAGTGATTTTTGAAGCCTAGAAAAGTCTCTCACTGTTTCCACTGTTTCCCAATCTATTTGCCATAAGTCACGGGACTGGATGCCATGATCTTCGTTTTTTGAATGTTGAGTTTTAAGCCAGCTTTTCACTCTCTTCTTTCACTTTCATCATGAGGCTTGTTTCTCTTTTCTTTCTGCCATAAAGGTGGTGTCATCAAATATGCAAGGTTATTGATATTTCTTCTGTCAATCTTGATCCCAGCTTGTGCTTCATCCAGTCTGGTATTTTGCATGATGTGCTCTGCATATAAGTTAAATAAGCAGGGTGACAATATGCAGCCTTGACGTACTCCTTTCCCAGTTTTGAACCAGTCTGTTGTTCAAAATCAGGTTCTAACTGTTGCTTCTTGTCCTGCATACAGGTTTCTTAGGAGGTTTCTCAGGAGGCAGGTGATCTGGTAATTCCATCTATTTAAGAATTTCCCACAGTTTGTTGAGATCCACACAGTCAAAGGCTTTAGCATAGTCAATGAAGCAGAGATAGGTGTTTTTCTGGAATTATCTTGCTTTTCCTCTGATCCAATGGATGTTGGTAATTTGATCTCTGGTTCCTCTGCCTTTTCTAAATTCAGTTTGGACATCTGGAAGTTTTTAGTTCACATACTTTTGAAGTCTAGTTTGAAGGATTTTGAGCATTACTTTGCTAGCATGTGAGATGAGTGCAATTGTGCAGTAGTTTGAACATTCCTTGATGTTGCTCTTTTTTGGGATTGGAATGAAAATTGACCTTTTCCAGTCCTATGGCCAATGCTGAGTTTTCCAAATTTGCTGGCATATTGAGTGCAGCACTTTAAAGCATCATCTTTTAGGATTTGAAAGAGCTCAACTGTAATTCCATCACCTCCACTAGCTTTGTTCGTAATGATGCTTCCTTAGGCCCACTTGACTTTGCACTCCTGGATGTCTGGCTCTAGGTGAGTGATCACACTATTATGTTTATCCTGGTATTAAGATCTTTTTCATATAGCTCTTCTGTGTATTGTTGTCATCTCTTCTTAATATCCTCTGCTTCTGTAGGTATATATACCATTTCTCTTCTTTATTGAGCCCATCTTTGCATGAAATGTTCCCCTGGTATCTCTAATTTTCTTGAAGAGACCCCTAGTCTTCCCCATTCTATTGTTCTCCTCTACTTCTTTGCATTGATCACTTAGGACAGCTTTCTTATCTCTCCTTGCTATTCTTTGGAACTCTGCATTCAGAGAGATATATCTTTCCCTTTCTCCTTTGCCTTTTGCTTCTTGTCTCTTCTCAGTTATTCAGACAACTATTTTGCTTTTTGCATTTCTTTTTCTTGAGGATTGTTTTGATCACCACCTCCTGCACAATGTCATGAACCTCGGTCCATAGTTCTTCAGGCACTCTGTCTACCAGATCTAATTCCTTGAATCTATTTGTCACTTTCACTGTATAATCATAAGGGATCTGATTTAGTCATACCTGAATGGTCCAGTGGTTTTCCCTACTTTCTTCAATCTAAGTCTGAATTTTGCAATAAGGAGTTCGTGATCTGAGCCTCAGTCAGCCCTGGTCTTGTTCTTGCTGACTGTATAGAGGTTCTCCATTTATACCTATGGCTAATTCATGTTGATGTATGACAGAAACCAACACGATACTGTAAAGCAATTATCCTTTCATTAAAAATAAATAACTTTTTAAAAACTATTAAAAAAAAAAACATTGATCTTACAACAAATTACATTTTCATTTTGGTGTAAATTCTGGCAATATCACTAATGGTTCCATTATATTTATTATTTAAACTATTAGCTATTTATTCGTAGCAGCTAGTTTTCTCGTAATACACTATACAAGTATATACTTAGATTCCACATATAATTTGGTATTTTTGTTGTTGATCTTTCAAAAACCAAGAAAAGAAAGAAGGAAAGAAAAACATTTAAAACCATGCTAAACTGAAATATGGTCATTAGATTTATGAATGATCCTGGCTGACATACAGCCATATGTTTAAAGAAGGTCAGTCCATCCAATGCTGTTACACCCTGTCCACACTGCAGGTGGAACAACAGCAATATTTTCAGTGGTGAAAGTGAAAGTCACTCAGTCATATCCGATTCCTATGACCCTGTGGACTATACAGTCCATGGAGTTCTCCAGGCCAGAATACTGGAGTTGGTAGCCTTTCCCTTCTTCAGGGGATCTTCCCAAGCCAGGGATTGAACCCAGGTCTCCCACATTGCGGGCGGATTCTTTACCAGCTGAGCCACAAGGGAAGCCCAAGAATACCGGAGTGGGTAGCCTATCCCTTTCCAGCGGAACTTTCCTACCCAGGAATGAAACCGGGGTCTCCTGCATTGCAGGCAGATTCTTTACCAACTGAACTATCAGGGAAGCCCTTCAATGGTATAAATGTTATTATAAAAAAGTCCCTGCACCCTGATTCACTGGACCATGGTGTGTTTGTATGTGTGTGCATGTGTGTTTGTTCAATAAACTCTCAATATAGTTCTAAAATTAATCAGGTTATGATTATGTGAAAGCTGTTCATTTTCTTCCAGTGTCAGTTTGAAGCAGACGTTGTCTAAGCTTCATATAGAAACTACTGATAGCTGTCCAATGCTCACTGATTTAGCAGAGAAACACCCTGCATCACTCTCTGTGTAAGGATCATACACCCTGTTGAACTCAGATGTGGCTGCATCTCCCCAAGGTGAATGAACTATGCCATTTTCAGACAGAAGTTTTAAAAATATCAAGAGATTCACTACACTTTCTTTGCCTAGAACTGTAATTGCTAAGACGTGTCAAAATAGAACCTCCATCAACCTGAGTCGCGAAGATACGACAACAAAGACATCGCTGCCGTCATACTACAAGGAGCATGCAGTCAGTACACACGAAAAATAAACATCATTGTTTTCAGTCACTGAGTTTTTAGGTTTATTACTGCAGCACAATCTTGCCTATTCCAATGAATATACATAGTATAGATTTGCTCTTTATTTGTTCAGTTTCATTTGTCTATGAAGTGAAGTGAAGTGAAGTCGCTCAGTCGTGTCTGACTCTTTGCGGCCCCATGGACTATAGCCTACCAGGCTCCTCTGTCCATGAGATTTTCCAGGCAAGAATACTGGAGTGGGTAGCTACTTTTAATGCATGTTAATTTATTTATCAAAGTTTTTTCAAAAAAGGCATTCTGATTTGTAGGCAGTAGCTCAAAGAAACTCTTTGGATGGAGTAGTTCATTTTCAAGTCCATTTACCAAAAAAAAATTTTTTAATAATCAAAAAATACATCTAGTGGTTAAATAAAATATTTAAAATGTTCACTTTACAAAAGCATGGTGCAATTTAGGGAACAACTTAGGTTCTACCAGACAAACTGCAATATATGCTATGAAATTTTTTTCTAGCATTGATGGTCCTCCAAAGTTACCTATGAAATTATAAAAACCTATTTAAACACGGAAAGAAATGATGCTTCCTGGAAAAAATTAAAAGCAAGAACACTGATGAGGGTTTACAGAATGCTAACTAAAAACTACATGTTTAAGACATTACTGTTTGAAAGTTAACCAAGTTGATAGTATTACTAGCAATATTTACTAATACTGTTTGAAAGTTAACCAAGTTGATAGTATTACTAGCAATATTTACTAAATTAACAAGAAAATTAGCAGAGATGTATAACCTCCATTTCTGAATCAATTAAGTAGAAATAAGATTACTACAAGTTTATTTTAAATACATTTTGTATATTATATAAAGTTCTTTGGACATTTTACAATCTAAATTTACTAATGCAGCCAAAAGTAATAAAATCTACATCACAGTATTTAGGCATGATACAGTGGGGAAAACTCAGTCAACTATTAAGTGAGTCTCAGTTTTAAGGGCAGTCTCAACATCCCTTCGTATCAGGGCTACAAATTCTTAGAGTGTGATAGAAATAAGAGCATTAAATCTCAGAGTGCAGAGGGACTATTAAAGTAGTCAGTTATTGGACAAGGTTGCCAACAGAAAGAAATGTGATGTTTCTGTTGGAAAAGTAAACGTTCAAAGCAATTTAACTACTGAATCAATCCTACTGAAAATATATGAAAAGATTCCCATCCAAGTCAAATTAATGCTGTTAATTTGTTTTTAATTGTAGGCCTCCTAGTAATTTCAGAAATTTGGAGATCCACATTGCGAAGATACTATATTTTTATTAATTTACTTATATTAAAATGATAGTGTTCTGATTCAGTCCTGTTGTTTGAGGCTATACCAGTTTATTCAGATAATCTAGAAATCTGTGAAAAAATTTTTTTGAGTTATGAAAATAAAGCTTTTGTGACTTTGTTTTCAAATGATCCAACCTGTAACTTCCATTATTTAAGATGTTTAGAGATTCGGAGAAAGAGAGGTGTCAATGGTCACCTTCACTGCTATTTCTGAAACATAAGCTCCATTGGGATGGAAATGGTGTCTGCAGTCTGCATAGTGCATTCCCAGATAACTGTATACTGAGCTTGGGTTTGGCAACTAGCAAAACAGAAACCACAGTGTTACTCAACTTATTATTTAATTAATTCTCGATTAGTTAAACTTTGTACCCAGGAAAAGCTTCATTTTTAAATTTGATGCCTGTTGCACCTGCATATTATGTGGCTTGATTACTTTGCCAATATCTCCCTCTACTGGAATTATCTGCTCCGCTTTAGTACATGCTTTGTCTCTATCTACTCTTATTTTTCTGTCCACCCACAGAAGTTTCTTACAAGACAGATTAGACACAAGTTTCTTACAAGACAGAAGTTTCTTACAAGACTTGGGCATGAGGGAGTAAAAACAGCAAGGAGGCAAGGGAGAAGTTAATTCTATTAAATATGAGATCAGGATATCTCTGAGTACTTTTTTTTTACAGCAGAGATCAATGTACAAGGAAAGATAGGTTATATATACACATGTTGGATTATGAAAATCTCAAAGTAGAGAAATAAATAATAATGTTTCAAAGCTAGAAATAAAATAGAAACAATCAATGAATATATAATATTAACATTTAATATAAATAAAATTTCAAAACTAAATGTCTGATATTTTACTAGACTATTACCTAGCACTTTAAGGAGGACAGAGTTAGGATTCACAATTATCTCATCACTATTACTGCTAACATTTATTGTACATATACTACCTCCTAGGCACAAATAACAATTGATATTTAATGGAAAAGACTTATAAGCTAGTTATATTGTGCTCCTATCCACACTCACAGAGGAAGAAATCAACACGTAGAGGGACTGCAATTTAGCCAGGTTCCCCCAAACACTAAGTAGTAAGGCATGTGGGCCAAGGCTGTGTGCCCACATTCAATCAACATGACACAGTGGTGAGTTTGGTGGACAAGAAACAAAATCAGGAAAGACAGCATTTAAAAGAGTTCCAGCAGATCTGTCAGAATAAGTTAACAAGAATTCTCTCTGGCAGAGATCAATAATGGTAATATCTTAAGATAGGTTCAAACTCATTTCATCTTCTTAATCTTTTCACTGTCCTCACTCCCCCCAACAGCTTCCTCTTTACCACAAGTGATTTCAAGATTAAGAAATTAAAGAGTAATTTCTACATATAAAACAACTGACAAGTCCCTGAAAAGTAAAAGTTTTTATGATGCTGTTGTGGTTTTCTGTTTGTGGAAACTAAGCACCCCCACTGTTTCACGCCTAGGTGGAAAGCTATAACACCCTGCACACAGCAGGTACTCAGTAAGTATGAAATGAATGAATGGATGGATGCAAGCAATCCCTCAGTGCATTTACTACTGTGGCACTACCAGGCACACTGGGAGAAACAAATTCTAAGATTCTGTGGTAGTAGTCATCACTGAGGCCACCATGAAGACTTCAAGAGTACTGCCGAGCCTATTGGAAGAGCATAAATCCTCATCTCAGCCCTGATGTTTACAATCGCAAGGGGAGACAAAAGTGATTTAGAACACTTAGAAAGTGAGGTAAGATAAAATGCAGCTATGTGCTAAATTCTGACATTTACCTGTGTTATAGGGGTTAGGGCAAAGGTCACGACTGTTATAATCACTTGGCCTGAAAATTTCCTATGGTCCAGCGTTTCAGGAAGACATCAACAGTGCCCTCTTAATAACAATAGAAATGTTACGGACTCACTGCTACATAATGACCTACAGATGTCTCCAATTCAAAAGGCCCCAAACTGAAATGAACCTTCTTATGCTCACCAAAACTTTCCCTCCTCCTATTTCCTCTCCTGTTTAACACTGGCATCAGTCACCCAGTGCTGACGTTAAAAATCTTTACATCATCTTCAATGCTCCTTGTTCCCTCAGTCCACATATCCAGTCATCCATTAATCCTGATGGAACAATGTTTTGCATTTGGAACTGCCCCCCCTTAACTTGCCCATCACTGCCATGGTTCAGACTCTATTAACACCACCACTGTTACTGAAATAGTAATTTTTTTTTTCCTTAGCAATAAAACTTCCAAAGCACAATGTTCAGTAAGTGTTGGTTGAGATGAATTTTACATGTTTCCTAAAATGGAAATTTAAAGTTGATGCAAGTTTAATTACACATTTGAAAGCATTTCCACAAGAGTTGACTTTAGGCTTCAATCTTTTATACTTGTTTACCAGACTTCAATCAAAAGTTAAAGCTGTCTTGCTGAAGTATGAAAATTAGACATGGGGTATATTAAATTTTATGAATGCTTAAATATACCCATAGCCCTATAATCTATGTAAGGCAGAAACAGAATATATACTGTGGCCTTTTAAAATAAATCAATATATGTTACTCAATTATGTGCTAGGAAACTTTTTACAAAAGCTCGAGCATAATTTATGGTTGCATATGAAATGCAAAAAATGTTATCTCAAGACTAAACCATGCTCTTAGAAAGAATGATATAATTAACAAGAAATTGATATGCATATCCTTACTGCGCCAACATTAAATCACAATGAATGTATAAAGTACATGGAACAATTTCAAAAGCATTTTTACATTTAATTAAGTTATTTATACAACTAGGAAAATCAGTTTTTACTCTAATATTTCTTAGAGTAAATACACAGTATTTAATAGACCCTTTTCATAGTTTAATTTGAAGGAAATAAAAACAGCATACAAAACAACAGCAGTTTAGGAAACTGATTTGGTATTATATAAAAAATAAACTTGCTAAAAAATAAACAATTGTGGGATACCTACTACGGGCAAAGTAATAACTGAACCAGATAAAGCTAACTTGTTAACGACTGGTGATTCACCTATGGTGTGTAGTGTTTTATTTACAAAGCATGGGGGCAACAAACGTGCAGTGTGGATTCCAGAGAGCTCAGTAATTCCCAGTTACAATTCTTTCAAGATGTCACATGAGATGCACTTACTCAGGCCTTCCTCTTGTTTTTTCCTCTGATACCATCTTCCCTCAGATATTTTCTTGGTTCTCTCTCTAACTTCCTTCAAGTCTTTGTTCAAATGTCACCATTTCAGTGAAAACTTCTCTGACAACCCTATTTAAAGCTGCAACTTCTCTCCGCTCTCATTCCTCACTGATCTTCATCAGTGTTTTATAGCATTTATCATTATCTGACATAGCGATATGCCAGGGGACACAGATCTTTGTTCATTGCTGTGTCCTGAGGAAACCTAGAATGATTTCCTATCATAGCGGGCACTCAATGACTAGAATGGGTACATGAATAAGCAAGAACTAGGTCTGAATTCTGGTTCTCAGACTGTCTCTCCCTCTATGGCCATGAGTAATCTATTTATCTGTTATAAGACTTGATACCTGCATCTATAAAATGGGGCAAATATCTACTTTGCAATATCTGAAGGAACACACGCATACATAAGCACATACGTGTGTGTGCTCAGGGACTCAGTCCCTTCGTGACCCCGTGAGCCCTGCCAGGCCTTCCTGTCCATGGGATTTTCCCAGCAAGAAAATGGAGGTTGCTATTTCCTCCTCCAGGTTATCTTCCCAACCCAGGGATCAAACCCATGTCTCCTGCATTAGCAGGTGGATTCTTCACCACTGAGCCATCAGGGAATCATAAGCACGTGTACAAATATGAGAATATTCACAAATACACATACACTTGGAGAAGGAAATTGTAACCCACTCCAGTATTCTCGCCTACAGAATCCCATGGACAGAGGAGCCTGGCAAGTTACAGTCCATGGGATTGCAAGAATCAGACATGACTTAGTGACTAAACCACCAAACCAGACATATACTTACATGTATATATGTATTTGTGTACATATACACTCATCCAAAAAAGCCTAGAATACAGTAGGCAACTCCCAAACTACTACATCCAAACTAAGTAACTGAGCCTCCTAACATGACACTTGGGACTTTGTGAGAAAAACATGGGATAGAAAATACTCAAACATTAGGCCCAGAGTACCATATAGGCTACTAGAGAAGAACTAGAAACAATGACCAATACAGTTTCTAAAGACAAGGCCTGCTGGGAAAAAGGAAGTTTGGATTCTAGAAGTTGGATGCAAGTCCTCAGTCATTAGAATGAAAATGTAAGTAGAGACAGGTAAGCTGCAATTTGACACACACGTCTAAGAGCTGGCACTGGGTTTTGTAGTGTAAGTAGGATGAAAGCAAGAACTTCTCAGTACATGGCAGCCCATGGTCAGCGGTGGGCACCATGTCCTAGAATCAGCTTGAAAGCTCAAGAGAGAATATTATTACCAATGACACTTTTTACTGATTTTGATATGAAATTTGGTAGATAGGTTATAATCCTCACCATGCCTTAGAGACCTAATATAGAGGTCAAGTCTGCTTTACTATAATGCTTTAATTTCCTTTATCAGAAGTCTCTCTTTTCAGAAAATAACCAAAATCAAGAGACAGATGATGAGATTCTACAACTTCAAACTCCATTTAAAATTAGAAGCACTGAGGGATAAATTAAATGTTTGTAAATATTTTCTGAAAAATAAATTCAATTTAAAAAATCAAATATGTTTTTGTTAGTAAAATACAAAATAAATTCTAGATTCTAAAACATTAAAACTGCTTGATCCTTGTAAAGAACGCTTTAAAAGTGAACCCTTACTGCAGTTAAGTACTAAAATCAATCTCTTGGTTCTTCTCTTGTTTCTACCACAGACATCTCATTTCCTATTTCAGTTGTTGTTTTCTGAACACCACTGTAAGCGCCACTGCCCTACAATACCTCAAGGATGGCAGTATCTTAGTAATTAACACTGCTATTGATCTCTTACTGAAAAGACCAATATTTCCTTTCTATACACACATTGACTTGGGCCTAGACTTCCAGGCTTTCAAGAATTAAAAAAAGACTTTCCAGTTTGTTTATTATTGAGGCAGGAAAAATAAAGGACTTTTTGTCCCAAGTAAACAGTAATTGTAAATATAATTAAATTGCTACTAAGAAATTTTGATAGAGTAAAAAGTCACAGTTCTCCCTTAAAATTGTACTTTTCTCTATTGTGTATTTCATTAACTTGAGTTTAATTTTATCTGCTATTCTTATTCTAAATCCATTACCTCCATTTCGACATTAGCACAAAATAAATGGGCGTCTATTCTACTATTTCTTAACTGAATACAGTTGTAATCATTTGCCCAGCAAAAAGAACATGCAAAAGGAATTTGCTTTAAATATACACTTTCTCTATCTAGCTCCTACCATAACTCCAGCAGATCTTGCACTTTACTTAATTCTTGTAAATGATGTGTATAATTCATAAAAAAAAAAAAAAGATCCATTTTATTCTTTAGGGGCCATTATTCAAGGCGGCTGCAGAATAGAGAATAAGCAAAAAAATGCCCACCTAACTTTACATTTACATTCACCATTCTGATTTTAATCATCAAGCAAGAGGAAGAATTCGGTTTCAGTAATTGCATTGGTGTTGCCTAAAGATATTGGTCAGATATTCTGTAGTTACATCTGAAATACAGTTCCCCTCACATGGGAAGTTTCAGAACTTCATAAAGATTAAAGAAAATTCTGGAAATATACATCATAATAAGGAACAAAAAGTGACAAGGAAAAAAAGAATGAGTACAAATACTGGTCTAAATCAAGATGAAGTCACAAAGTTTTATAATACTAAAAATGCTTTCAACCAGTGGTCCCTACCCTGAGGTCTAAGAGCTACAGAAGCTTACGAATCACCTAAAGCTGTCTGTAAGGTGTTACGTCCATTTGTGAGTATATGTGCCTTTTTCCTGGGGCTTCCTAAGGAAGAGATACTTAGCATTCATGTGAATTAGCCTTTTAATGGGATCTGTGACCTAAGAGATTACGAATCACTATCTTTTACTGTTTCCTCACCTTTTACTTTGCCCAAGGAAATGGTAACCCACTCCAGTATTCTTGCCTAGAGAATCCCATGGACAGAGAAGCCTGGGAGGCTACAGTCCACGGGGTCGCAAAGAGTCGGACACGACTGAGCGACTTCACTTCTTCTAGTGTTAATATTATAACAGACAATTCAACTAAGTACTTTTCCTCTGGCTTCTTGAGATCATTTTAAATATTTAAAACAATCTAAAATTATTCTTTTAGTCACTGATAGAGCTATTAATTCTTAATACAAATTTCACAGTTTTAAAATTAATCCAACCCTGAAAAGATAATCCCTTTCTTTCCAGTATTTCTAGTATTAAACAGATCTTCTCTTATTGTTGATGGTCTAAGTTACTAGTCTTGAGTTTTTTAGATAATACCTAAGTATATACTTAGATTCCACATATAATTTGGTATTTTTGTTGTTGATCTTTCAAAAACCAAGAAAAGAAAGAAGGAAAGAAAAACATTTAAAACCATGCTAAACTGAAATATGGTCATTAGATTTATGAATGATCCTGGCTGACATACAGCCATATGTTTAAAGAAGGTCAGTCCATCCAATGCTGTTACACCCTGTCCACATTGCAGGTGGAACAACAGCAATATTTTCAGTGGTGAAAGTGAAAGTCACTCAGTCATATCCGATTCCTATGACCCTGTGGACTATACAGTCCATGGAGTTCTCCAGGCCAGAATACTGGAGTTGGTAGCCTTTCCCTTCTTCAGGGGATCTTCCCAAGCCAGGGATTGAACCCAGGTCTCCCACATTGCGGGCGGATTCTTTACCAGCTGAGCCACAAGGGAAGCCCAAGAATACCGGAGTGGGTAGCCTATCCCTTTCCAGCGGAACTTTCCTACCCAGGAATGAAACCGGGGTCTCCTGCATTGCAGGCAGATTCTTTACCAACTGAACTATCAGGGAAGCCCTTCAATGGTATAAATGTTATTATAAAAAAGTCCCTGCACCCTGATTCACTGGACCATGGTGTGTTTGTATGTGTGTGCATATGTGTTTGTTCAATAAACTCTCAATATAGTTCTAAAA
Source organism: Cephalophus harveyi (assembly GCA_006410635.1). Classification (NCBI taxonomy): domain Eukaryota; kingdom Metazoa; phylum Chordata; class Mammalia; order Artiodactyla; family Bovidae; genus Cephalophus; species Cephalophus harveyi. The sequence goes on along the minus strand of SJYT01054649.1, from coordinate 47,699 downwards.
TTAATCAGGTTATGATTATGTGAAAGCTGTTCATTTTCTTCCAGTGTCAGTTTGAAGCAGACGTTGTCTAAGCTTCATATAGAAACTACTGATAGCTGTCCAATGCTCACTGATTTAGCAGAGAAACACCCTGCATCACTCTCTGTGTAAGGATCATACACCCTGTTGAACTCAGATGTGGCTGCATCTCCCCAAGGTGAATGAACTATGCCATTTTCAGACAGAAGTTTTAAAAATATCAAGAGATTCACTACACTTTCTTTGCCTAGAACTGTAATTGCTAAGACGTGTCAAAATAGAACCTCCATCAACCTGAGTCGCGAAGATACGACAACAAAGACATCGCTGCCGTCAAACTACAAGGAGCATGCAGTCAGTACACACGAAAAATAAACATCATTGTTTTCAGTCACTGAGTTTTTAGGTTTATTACTGCAGCACAATCTTGCCTATTCCAATGAATATACATAGTATAGATTTGCTCTTTATTTGTTCAGTTTCATTTGTCTATGAAGTGAAGTGAAGTGAAGTCGCTCAGTCGTGTCTGACTCTTTGCGGCCCCATGGACTATAGCCTACCAGGCTCCTCTGTCCATGAGATTTTCCAGGCAAGAATACTGGAGTGGGTAGCTACTTTTAATGCATGTTAATTTATTTATCAAAGTTTTTTCAAAAAAGGCATTCTGATTTGTAGGCAGTAGCTCAAAGAAACTCTTTGGATGGAGTAGTTCATTTTCAAGTCCATTTACCAAAAAAAAATTTTTTAATAATCAAAAAATACATCTAGTGGTTAAATAAAATATTTAAAATGTTCACTTTACAAAAGCATGGTGCAATTTAGGGAACAACTTAGGTTCTACCAGACAAACTGCAATATATGCTATGAAATTTTTTTCTAGCATTGATGGTCCTCCAAAGTTACCTATGAAATTATAAAAACCTATTTAAACACGGAAAGAAATGATGCTTCCTGGAAAAAATTAAAAGCAAGAACACTGATGAGGGTTTACAGAATGCTAACTAAAAACTACATGTTTAAGACATTACTGTTTGAAAGTTAACCAAGTTGATAGTATTACTAGCAATATTTACTAATACTGTTTGAAAGTTAACCAAGTTGATAGTATTACTAGCAATATTTACTAAATTAACAAGAAAATTAGCAGAGATGTATAACCTCCATTTCTGAATCAATTAAGTAGAAATAAGATTACTACAAGTTTATTTTAAATACATTTTGTATATTATATAAAGTTCTTTGGACATTTTACAATCTAAATTTACTAATGCAGCCAAAAGTAATAAAATCTACATCACAGTATTTAGGCATGATACAGTGGGGAAAACTCAGTCAACTATTAAGTGAGTCTCAGTTTTAAGGGCAGTCTCAACATCCCTTCGTATCAGGGCTACAAATTCTTAGAGTGTGATAGAAATAAGAGCATTAAATCTCAGAGTGCAGAGGGACTATTAAAGTAGTCAGTTATTGGACAAGGTTGCCAACAGAAAGAAATGTGATGTTTCTGTTGGAAAAGTAAACGTTCAAAGCAATTTAACTACTGAATCAATCCTACTGAAAATATATGAAAAGATTCCCATCCAAGTCAAATTAATGCTGTTAATTTGTTTTTAATTGTAGGCCTCCTAGTAATTTCAGAAATTTGGAGATCCACATTGCGAAGATACTATATTTTTATTAATTTACTTATATTAAAATGATAGTGTTCTGATTCAGTCCTGTTGTTTGAGGCTATACCAGTTTATTCAGATAATCTAGAAATCTGTGAAAAAATTTTTTTGAGTTATGAAAATAAAGCTTTTGTGACTTTGTTTTCAAATGATCCAACCTGTAACTTCCATTATTTAAGATGTTTAGAGATTCGGAGAAAGAGAGGTGTCAATGGTCACCTTCACTGCTATTTCTGAAACATAAGCTCCATTGGGATGGAAATGGTGTCTGCAGTCTGCATAGTGCATTCCCAGATAACTGTATACTGAGCTTGGGTTTGGCAACTAGCAAAACAGAAACCACAGTGTTACTCAACTTATTATTTAATTAATTCTCGATTAGTTAAACTTTGTACCCAGGAAAAGCTTCATTTTTAAATTTGATGCCTGTTGCACCTGCATATTATGTGGCTTGATTACTTTGCCAATATCTCCCTCTACTGGAATTATCTGCTCCGCTTTAGTACATGCTTTGTCTCTATCTACTCTTATTTTTCTGTCCACCCACAGAAGTTTCTTACAAGACAGATTAGACACAAGTTTCTTACAAGACAGAAGTTTCTTACAAGACTTGGGCATGAGGGAGTAAAAACAGCAAGGAGGCAAGGGAGAAGTTAATTCTATTAAATATGAGATCAGGATATCTCTGAGTACTTTTTTTTTACAGCAGAGATCAATGTACAAGGAAAGATAGGTTATATATACACATGTTGGATTATGAAAATCTCAAAGTAGAGAAATAAATAATAATGTTTCAAAGCTAGAAATAAAATAGAAACAATCAATGAATATATAATATTAACATTTAATATAAATAAAATTTCAAAACTAAATGTCTGATATTTTACTAGACTATTACCTAGCACTTTAAGGAGGACAGAGTTAGGATTCACAATTATCTCATCACTATTACTGCTAACATTTATTGTACATATACTACCTCCTAGGCACAAATAACAATTGATATTTAATGGAAAAGACTTATAAGCTAGTTATATTGTGCTCCTATCCACACTCACAGAGGAAGAAATCAACACGTAGAGGGACTGCAATTTAGCCAGGTTCCCCCAAACACTAAGTAGCAAGGCATGTGGGCCAAGGCTGTGTGCCCACATTCAATCAACATGACACAGTGGTGAGTTTGGTGGACAAGAAACAAAATCAGGAAAGACAGCATTTAAAAGAGTTCCAGCAGATCTGTCAGAATAAGTTAACAAGAATTCTCTCTGGCAGAGATCAATAATGGTAATATCTTAAGATAGGTTCAAACTCATTTCATCTTCTTAATCTTTTCACTGTCCTCACTCCCCCCAACAGCTTCCTCTTTACCACAAGTGATTTCAAGATTAAGAAATTAAAGAGTAATTTCTACATATAAAACAACTGACAAGTCCCTGAAAAGTAAAAGTTTTTATGATGCTGTTGTGGTTTTCTGTTTGTGGAAACTAAGCACCCCCACTGTTTCACGCCTAGGTGGAAAGCTATAACACCCTGCACACAGCAGGTACTCAGTAAGTATGAAATGAATGAATGGATGGATGCAAGCAATCCCTCAGTGCATTTACTACTGTGGCACTACCAGGCACACTGGGAGAAACAAATTCTAAGATTCTGTGGTAGTAGTCATCACTGAGGCCACCATGAAGACTTCAAGAGTACTGCCGAGCCTATTGGAAGAGCATAAATCCTCATCTCAGCCCTGATGTTTACAATCGCAAGGGGAGACAAAAGTGATTTAGAACACTTAGAAAGTGAGGTAAGATAAAATGCAGCTATGTGCTAAATTCTGACATTTACCTGTGTTATAGGGGTTAGGGCAAAGGTCACGACTGTTATAATCACTCGGCCTGAAAATTTCCTATGGTCCAGCGTTTCAGGAAGACATCAACAGTGCCCTCTTAATAACAATAGAAATGTTACGGACTCACTGCTACATAATGACCTACAGATGTCTCCAATTCAAAAGGCCCCAAACTGAAATGAACCTTCTTATGCTCACCAAAACTTTCCCTCCTCCTATTTCCTCTCCTGTTTAACACTGGCATCAGTCACCCAGTGCTGACGTTAAAAATCTTTACATCATCTTCAATGCTCCTTGTTCCCTCAGTCCACATATCCAGTCATCCATTAATCCTGATGGAACAATGTTTTGCATTTGGAACTGCCCCCCCTTAACTTGCCCATCACTGCCATGGTTCAGACTCTATTAACACCACCACTGTTACTGAAATAGTAATTTTTTTTTTCCTTAGCAATAAAACTTCCAAAGCACAATGTTCAGTAAGTGTTGGTTGAGATGAATTTTACATGTTTCCTAAAATGGAAATTTAAAGTTGATGCAAGTTTAATTACACATTTGAAAGCATTTCCACAAGAGTTGACTTTAGGCTTCAATCTTTTATACTTGTTTACCAGACTTCAATCAAAAGTTAAAGCTGTCTTGCTGAAGTATGAAAATTAAACATGGGGTATATTAAATTTTATGAATGCTTAAATATACCCATAGCCCTATAATCTATGTAAGGCAGAAACAGAATATATACTGTGGCCTTTTAAAATAAATCAATATATGTTACTCAATTATGTGCTAGGAAACTTTTTACAAAAGCTCGAGCATAATTTATGGTTGCATATGAAATGCAAAAAATGTTATCTCAAGACTAAACCATGCTCTTAGAAAGAATGATATAATTAACAAGAAATTGATATGCATATCCTTACTGCGCCAACATTAAATCACAATGAATGTATAAAGTACATGGAACAATTTCAAAAGCATTTTTACATTTAATTAAGTTATTTATACAACTAGGAAAATCAGTTTTTACTCTAATATTTCTTAGAGTAAATACACAGTATTTAATAGACCCTTTTCATAGTTTAATTTAAAGGAAATAAAAACAGCATACAAAACAACAGCAGTTTAGGAAACTGATTTGGTATTATATAAAAAATAAACTTGCTAAAAAATAAACAATTGTGGGATACCTACTACGGGCAAAGTAATAACTGAACCAGATAAAGCTAATTTGTTAACGACTGGTGATTCACCTATGGTATGCAGTGTTTTATTTACAAAGCATGGGGGCAACAAACGTGCAGTGTGGATTCCAGAGAGCTCAGTAATTCCCAGTTACAATTCTTTCAAGATGTCACATGAGATGCACTTACTCAGGCCTTCCTCTTGTTTTTTCCTCTGATACCATCTTCCCTCAGATATTTTCTTGGTTCTCTCTCTAACTTCCTTCAAGTCTTTGTTCAAATGTCACCATTTCAGTGAAAACTTCTCTGACAACCCTATTTAAAGCTGCAACTTCTCTCCGCTCTCATTCCTCACTGATCTTCATCAGTGTTTTATAGCATTTATCATTATCTGACATAGCGATATGCCAGGGGACACAGATCTTTGTTCATTGCTGTGTCCTGAGGAAACCTAGAATGATTTCCTATCATAGCGGGCACTCAGTGACTAGAATGGGTACATGAATAAGCAAGAACTAGGTCTGAATTCTGGTTCTCAGACTGTCTCTCCCTCTATGGCCATGAGTAATCTATTTATCTGTTATAAGACTTGATACCTGCATCTATAAAATGGGGCAAATATCTACTTTGCAATATCTGAAGGAACACACGCATACATAAGCACATACGTGTGTGTGCTCAGGGACTCAGTCCCTTCGTGGCCCTGTGAGCCCTGCCAGGCCTTCCTGTCCATGGGATTTTCCCAGCAAGAAAATGGAGGTTGCTATTTCCTCCTCCAGGTTATCTTCCCAATCCAGGGATCAAACCCATGTCTCCTGCATTAGCAGGTGGATTCTTCACCACTGAGCCATCAGGGAATCATAAGCACGTGTACAAATATGAGAATATTCACAAATACACATACACTTGGAGAAGGAAATTGCAACCCACTCCAGTATCTCGCCTACAGAATCCCATGGACAGAGGAGCCTGGCAAGTTACAGTCCTTGGGATTGCAAGAGTCAGACATGACTTAGAGACTAAACCACCAAACCAGACATATACTTACATGTATATATGTATTTGTGTACATATACACTCATCCAAAAAACCCTAGAATACAGTAGGCAACTCCCAAACTACTACATCCAAACTAAGTATCTGAGCCTCCTAACATGACACTTGGGACTTTGTTAGAAAAACATGGGATAGAAAATACTCAAACATTAGGCCCAGAGTACCATATAGGCTACTAGAGAAGAACTAGAAACAATGACCAATACAGTTTCTAAAGACAAGGCCTGCTGGGAAAAAGGAAGTCTGGATTCTAGAAGTTGGATGCAAGTCCTCAGTCATTAGAATGAAAACATAAGTAGAGACAGGTAAGCTGCAATTTGAGACACAAGTCTAAGAGCTGGCATTGGGTTTTGTAGTGTAAGTAGGATGAAAGCAAGAACTTCTTAGTACATGGCAGCCCATGGTCAGCGGTGGGTACCATGTCCTAGAATCAGCTTGAAAGCTCAAGAGAGAATATTATTACCAATGACACTTTTTACTGATTTTGATATGAAATTTGGTAGATAGGTTATAATCCTCACCATGCCTTAGAGACCTAATATAGAGGTCAAGTCTGCTTTACTATAATGCTTTAATTTCCTTTATCAGAAGTCTCTTTTCAGAAAATAACCAAAATCAAGAGACAGATGACGAGATTCTACAACTTCAAACTCCATTTAAAATTAGAAGCACTGGGGGATAAATTAAATGTTTGTAAATATTTTCTGAAAAATAAATTCAATTTAAAAAATCACAAATGATTTTGTTAGTAAAATACAAAATAAATTCTAGATTCTAAAACTTTAAAAACTGCTTGATCCTTGTAAAGAATGCTTTAAAAGTGAACCCTTACTGCAGTAAGTGCTAAAATCAATCTCTTGGTTCTTCTCTTGTTTCTACCACAGACATCTCATTTCCTATTTCAGTTGTTGTTTTCAGAACACCACTGTAAGCTCCACTGCCCCACAATACCTCAAGGATAGCAGTATCTTAGTAATTAACACTGCTATTGATCTTTTACTGAAAAGACCAATATTTCCTTTCTATACACACATTGACTTAGGCCTAGACTTCCAGGCTTTCAAGAATAAAAAAAAAGACTTTCCAGTTTGTTTATTATTGAGGCAGGAAAAATAAAGGACTTTTTGTCCCAAGTAAACAGTAATTGTATTCACCATGCCTTAGAGACCTAATATAGAGGTCAAGTCTGCTTTACTATAATGCTTTAATTTCCTTTATCAGAAGTCTCTCTTTTCAGAAAATAACCAAAATCAAGAGACAGATGATGAGATTCTACAACTTCAAACTCCATTTAAAATTAGAAGCACTGAGGGATAAATTAAATGTTTGTAAATATTTTCTGAAAAATAAATTCAATTTAAAAAATCAAATATGTTTTTGTTAGTAAAATACAAAATAAATTCTAGATTCTAAAACATTAAAACTGCTTGATCCTTGTAAAGAACGCTTTAAAAGTGAACCCTTACTGCAGTTAAGTACTAAAATCAATCTCTTGGTTCTTCTCTTGTTTCTACCACAGACATCTCATTTCCTATTTCAGTTGTTGTTTTCTGAACACCACTGTAAGCGCCACTGCCCTACAATACCTCAAGGATGGCAGTATCTTAGTAATTAACACTGCTATTGATCTCTTACTGAAAAGACCAATATTTCCTTTCTATACACACATTGACTTGGGCCTAGACTTCCAGGCTTTCAAGAATTAAAAAAAGACTTTCCAGTTTGTTTATTATTGAGGCAGGAAAAATAAAGGACTTTTTGTCCCAAGTAAACAGTAATTGTAAATATAATTAAATTGCTACTAAGAAATTTTGATAGAGTAAAAAGTCACAGTTCTCCCTTAAAATTGTACTTTTCTCTATTGTGTATTTCATTAACTTGAGTTTAATTTTATCTGCTATTCTTATTCTAAATCCATTACCTCCATTTCGACATTAGCACAAAATAAATGGGCGTCTATTCTACTATTTCTTAACTGAATACAGTTGTAATCATTTGCCCAGCAAAAAGAACATGCAAAAGGAATTTGCTTTAAATATACACTTTCTCTATCTAGCTCCTACCATAACTCCAGCAGATCTTGCACTTTACTTAATTCTTGTAAATGATGTGTATAATTCATAAAAAAAAAAAAAAGATCCATTTTATTCTTTAGGGGCCATTATTCAAGGCGGCTGCAGAATAGAGAATAAGTAAAAAAATGCCCACCTAACTTTACATTTACATTCACCATTCTGATTTTAATCATCAAGTAAGAGGAAGAATTCGGTTTCAGTAACTGTCATTGGTGTTGCCTAAAGATACTGGTCAGATATTCTGTAGTTACATCTGAAATATAGTTCCCCTCACATGGGAAGTTTCAGAACTTCATAAAGATTAAAGAAAATTCTGGAAATATACATCATAATAAGGAACAAAAAGTGACAAGGAAAAAAAGAATGAGTACAAATACTGGTCTAAATCAAGATGAAGTCACAAAGTTTTATAATACTAAAAATGCTTTCAACCAGTGGTCCCTATCCTGAGGTCTAAGAGCTACAGAAGCTTACGGATCACCTAAAGCCGTCTGTGAGGTGTTACGTCCATTTGTGAGCATATGTGCCTTTTTCCTAAGGAAGAGGTACTTAGCATTCATGTGAATTAGCCTTTTAATGGTATCTGTGACCTAAGAGATTACGAATCACTATCTTTTACTGTTTCCTCACCTTTTACTTTCCCCAAGGAAATAGTAACCCACTCCAGTATTCTTGCCTAGAGAATCCCATGGACAGAGAAGCCTGGTAGGCTACAGTCCACGGGGTCGCAAAGAGTCGGACACGACTGAGTGACTTCACTTCTTCTAGTGTTAATACTATAACAGACAATTCAACTAAGTACTTTTCCTCTGGCTTCTTGAGATCATTTTAAATATTTAAAACAACCTAAAATTATTCTTTTANTCCCCAAGGAAATAGTAACCCACTCCAGTATTCTTGCCTAGAGAATCCCATGGACAGAGAAGCCTGGTAGGCTACAGTCCACGGGGTCGCAAAGAGTCGGACACGACTGAGTGACTTCACTTCTTCTAGTGTTAATACTATAACAGACAATTCAACTAAGTACTTTTCCTCTGGCTTCTTGAGATCATTTTAAATATTTAAAACAACCTAAAATTATTCTTTTAGTCACTGATAGAGTTATTAATTCTTTATACAAATTTCACAGTTTTAAAATTAATCCAACCCTGAAAAGATAATCCCTTTCTTTCCAGTATTTCTAGTATTAAACAGATCTTCTCTTATTGTTGATGGTCTAAGTTACTAGTCTTGAGTTTTTTAGATAATACCCATCTAACAAAAAAAATAAATAATATGAGCTACCAAAACATACAGGTCAGTCTATTTCATTTGACAAAATATATGTTAATCACACTAAATAGTTTTAATTTGCACAATCTAAATTTCAATTTCTAATGAAGGTAAGAGTCGGACACAACTGAGTGACTGAACTGAACTGAACTGAATGAAGGTAAGGTAGATATCTTTTTGTGTAATTCCAGAGATAGCCTAAATGACACATACGACCACCTAATCCAGAAGAATGAAGCACATATTTTCTTTTTGACTAAAAATATAAATTAAAAAAAAATTCACACACTAGGTGAAATAGAAGAAAG
>SJYT01054649.1:4750-38240 GCA_006410635.1 Cephalophus harveyi | reverse complement strand
TTTTTTAAATTAAAAAACAGTTGTCATGGAAGATTACTTCAATTGTCATTAAAATAACATAAAAATTCCTAAGAAACACACAGAAAAGAATAAAACAACAAATGTCAAGAAACAGCTTGACATGTGAGGGGCATGGAGGGGAAGGGAAGAATTAGAATTTTATTGTGGAGAATTATAAAATTAGCCTGTGAAACAATACAAAAACTCAAATACAGCAGGACGCTTAACATTTCAAATATAACAATGCTGGAAAATTTATTTAGAAAATGAAATCAACTACTTTTGGACAAAAGCAGTCTCACATAGCTGGAAATTAAATAATTTTTTTAAAAAAACCTTAAAGATTGAAAAGCATTTTCTTGGGCAGTGCTCAGACTGCAGATTTTCATGTATCACTTAATCTAGAAAGAATATAATAATTTAATTCTCTGACCACATGAAATAGGAAGAAACTAGAATAAAATTCTGCAAAAGAAAGGAATATTTCATTCATCTTCCCATTTTGTTTTGTACTACAAGTATTATGTCTTTTACCTTCCTTATTGGAATGTGAATTTTTGAAGACAGATTGTGCCTTCTACATCTTTGTATTCACCTATAACACCTAGCACAGTGTTAAGTCTAAGAAGATGCTTAGACTAACACTTAGAAGTAGAGGGAAGCCTGGCATGCTGCAGGCAGTCCATGGGGTCGCAAAGAGTCAGAAACAAGAAGATGCTAAGTAATTTTTGCAAAAATAAATTAGGTTATAAAAATAGTCAGGCACCCAGGGGTCGTAAGGTTTAGAGACAGTCCTTAAGAACTATTCTTAGGTCTATCAATGACCACAGCAAGTTCTGAAGAATACTGATCTTGCAGAGGTCAGAGAAGAGATGCTCCAGGACTGCCTTCCCCTTCCTCTCAAATATCAATAGAATTAAATTTGCTTTAGTCACTCCTGGGTCTTTGTAGCCCAGAGCAGTGATAATTTATACTACTCAAATAAAACATGGGAGCTAATTCTAAAAATCTAAGGTGGTTTGTGAATGGTTGGGGTCAGTGAATATGAATCCTTAAATATCTCTATTTGGGTGGCCTCAAACACAATATATCTAGAAATGAATGCATTATTTCCCCAACCAGCTCCCTCAGCTGATTTTCCTAATTATGCTAATGGTACCATTCATTATTATTCTTCAAGATATTCCCACAATCAATCTCTTGAAATTAGCTTTGATTTCCCCATTTCTTTGAATCGTATATAAAAAAAGAGTCACCAAGAACTACCTATTTTCTCCGCACAATGTATTTTAAGACTATCAGTTCCTTTGCATTCTCACTGCCATCATCTTAAACTAGGCACATCCTTCATCTCTAGACCACCACTAAGGGATCCTAACCAGTGTTCCCATGGATGGATGATTGCAAACATCCCCATGATAGATGTTTGGAATACTGACTGCAATAGTTTACTCTGACTTTAGCTATGTAAACATTTGTGAATACTTGGTTTTATGTTCCTACTGTCCACGTTTTACAGTTTTCCACCTTCACTGTTTGCTTGCACTGTTCTATCTACCTGGAATGCCCATACACTCTTTATCTAACCTATTAAATTCAACAAACATTTAATGAGAGCCTACCGCAGGGCACTAACGATACTGGAACACACAGAATAGGAGGGTTGAAGGCAACATGTCATTACAACACAACACGCTAAGTGCTCTAATAAAGGAAGGAATAAAACAACATACAAATGACTAGTTCTGTTATAGATTTAGTGTAAGTTAAATAGATAATGTTCCATGAGAGAGTTCCAGGCAGAGAGAGTTACATGAAAAAAATGAGGGAGGGGAAAAATGCACGGCACATTCAGGCAACAAGGCAGCAGAAGTATTCGATAAACGGGTGGTGAGAGAATGACTATGAGAAGCGTTGGTAATACTGCACCCTTATACTCTGTCCCTTCCTCTGTGGTTGAAGACGCATCTTAGAAATCCAGAATTGACATCCTATTATTTCAGTCATCTTCATAATCAAAGGTGACCTGGAGTCAGATCAGGTGGGAAGTTCAATCATTTACTGACATGACCCAATGATGACTGGTTATAGGCTTTTTCATCTCAAGATTCAGCTTGGGGACTTCAGGTGGTTAAGACTTTACCTTCCGATGCAAGAGGTGCGAGTTTGATCCCTGTGGAGAGCTAGGATCCCACATGCCTCATGGCCAAAAAGCCGAAACATAAAACAAAAGCAATATGCAATAAAGATAAAAAAAAAAAAATTCAGTTTGACTCAGGCCTTCATTGTGATCATGGCTTTAACAAGAGGAACTAATAAAATCTGGAGGTAAAAACTTTGTCATTATATTTTGTGCACTAGAAGCAACACTAGATGTCTTTTACCCAGATGATCCATAGCTATCTTTGGTTCTTGGTCTCCTTTGAGAAGCAAACTCCTGAATACATTTTCAGGGGTACACGGAAAGTGCCTGAAGCCCACAAACCAAGAAGCCATTATCTTTAGAACTTTGGGGAGCCACATCTTTTTTTCTTTTAAGAGAAGCTGCAATTCTAGACTTGTGTGAGTTAGCTAAAAAAAAAAAAAATATATATATATATATATATATTTATTTATTGGTCATTCAAGAGATGTTTATAAGCCATGCGAGACAGGCTGGCTCTTCTTCTGCCTCAGTTATTGATGCACACCCTAGACATCTTCTTAGATGAGGAAGTTGATATTTCCTTATTGCACAGCTAAACCCCTGTGCAAGTTCAGTTCAGATCAGTCGCTCAGTCGTGTCCAACTCTTTGTGACCCCATGGACCACAGCACTCCAGGCCTCCCTGTCCATCACCAACTCCTGGAGTTTACCCAAACTCATGTCCATTGAGTTGGTGATGCCATCCAGCCATCTCATCCCCTGTCATCCCCTTCTCCTCCTGCCTTCAATCTTTCACCACATCAGGGTCTTTTCAAATGAGTCAGCTCTTCATATCAGGTGGCCAAAGTATTGGAGTTTCAGCTTCAACATCAGTCCTTCCAATGAACACCTTAGGTAGGAAGCATCACTATGAACAAAGCTAGTGGAGGTAGGTGATGGAATTTCAGTTGAGCTGTTTCAAATCCTGAAAGATGATGCTGTGAAAGTGCTGCACTCAATATGCCAGCAAATTTGGAAGACTCAGCAGTGGCCACAGGACTGGAAAAGGTCAGTTTTCATTCCAATCCCAAAGAAAGGCAATGCCAAAGAATGCTCAAACTACTGCACAATTGCACTCATCTCACACGCTAGTAAAGTAATGCTCAAAATTCTCCAAGAAAGGCTTCAGCAATACGTGAACCATGAACTTCCAGATGTTCAAGCTGGATTTAGAAAAGCCAAAGGAGCCAGAGATCAAATTGCCCTGTGCAAGACACACAGCTAATCAGAGTCAGATATGAACTAGAACCCAGTCTTCTGACTCTCAGTCTATCCTCTTCTATGTGAGAAAAGCAGAATATGGAAATGATGGCTAATGTTTATTAAATGCCCACTCAGTTATGTGCCAGGTTTTAACAGGTTATCTCATTGACTTCTACACAACCCTTTCAGACAGTAATTATGACTTCCATTTTTTAAATGAAGAAACTGAGGCTCAAAAGCTTTAGTAATTCACACAAGATTCTACCCCATCCATGGAATTTTTCAGAAAAGGCAAGGATACTGGAGTGGGTTGCCGTTTCCTTCTCCAGGGGATCTTCCCAACCCAGGGATCGAACCACGGTCTCCCACACTGCTGGCAGACACTTTACCATCTGAGCCACCAGGGAAGCCCACACAAGATTACATAGCACTGGAGTAACAGAGATAGGATTCAAAGCTGTATGTGACAATCACAAAACCCATATCCTGTACATGCTGTCTCCTGTCCATCACCAACTCCTGGAGTTTACCCAAACTCATGTCCATTGAGTCTGTGATGCCATCCAGCCTTCTCATCCTCTGTTGTCCCCTTCTCCTCCTGCCTTCAATCTTTCACAGCATCAGCGTCTTTTCAAATGAGTCAGCTCTTCATATCAGGTGGCCAAAGTACTGGAGTTTCAGCTTACACTATCAGCTGAGGTTCCAGCTGGAGAAAAGATAGTAGATAACATCGAAGGTGAAGAGCTTTATTTCATAGGAAATGTAGACCCACTAGATGACTTTTGAGTAAAGGAATAACAAGACGAGAACTATGATTCTGGAAGATAACTGGAAAGCAGTTTGAATGGAGAAGCAACTGAAATAGTCTGAAAGCGAGAACAATTTGGAAGTTATTGCTAAAATTTTTTCACAAGATTGAAAAAGGAGGGAGCTGAACTATTTGCTATGGGAAGCAGCAGATGCAAGAGAAATGGAGGAAGAAGAGCTGGCAGATTATGAGCCGACGTAACAAGAAGATTGCTAATGTCATTTTTAGAGGACCTTTTTAATCACTGAAGTGAAGAGGTAAAAAACCAAAAAATACATGTAGACCCCATTAGACATGAAGCCTTCTAGGCAAGTTTTTGTTTTTTTTTTAATTCAACTTAAGAATTTAAATCATGATAAAACTATGAAGACAGGTTACCATAACAGCAAATTTCCAGTGAAAGGTTAATGATTTGATAATTCAAACAAATTAACATGAGTATCTAGATAAATGGAAGACACTTAAATTTATTCAGATTGGCTAAATTTAATTTGAATAGGCTGATGGAAAAAACTGCCATAGATAAGAGGAATCTCCATAAACTTTGTTTTACTCAGCTTCTTAATAACTGAATGATATGAGGGAAATCAGAAGCTGTGGGAGCGGGGGGAGGCGGGTAACCATTAAAAACTAGAAAATAAATTCAAGTTCTAAATGGCCCCATCTAAAAGAAACAATCAGAAGCACTTTCTATACATCGATTAAGTTAAAAATGATGACCAATATCCAAACACATTCCCACAAATGTGTTTGCATTTTTGTTCACTCTTAACACATAATTATAGTAGCAATCCAAGAAACTGGGCTGACACTTGCCACTATCGTTTTGTCCTGTGAAATTATGTCCACACTTGAAGTCTCCTAAAAAGATCCAAGAAATATGAAAAGGGAAAACAGAGTTCAGGAAAATACATATGGAGAGTGAAAAGATAAAAGTTAAACACAACAGAGTAAAACAGATGACACTAATTATTTCTCTGCTGTTCTCACTTTCTACTTCCAACATGCTTTTGTTTCATGTGCTTCAAATTAAATGTGAGTGTAATTTTAATTCACTATAATCACCACCATCACCAGCAACAACAAAAAATACTTAGAATGGCCAAAAAGCAATTTAATCTATTGAGATGTAATAAAAATAATTTAAGGGAAACTTTCATGAAATAATCTATCATAGGCAAAAACTTCCTGTGTTGTTCAATTAAAATGACAGTAAATGAATTATGCAGGTGCTCACCAAAAGGAACCAGTTCTAAACATTTATTCAGCACCCACGCCTGGTAAGGATCATNGCAATTTAATCTATTGAGATGTAATAAAAATAATTTAAGGGAAACTTTCATGAAATAATCTATCATAGGCAAAAACTTCCTGTGTTGTTCAATTAAAATGACAGTAAATGAATTATGCAGGTGCTCACCAAAAGGAACCAGTTCTAAACATTTATTCAGCACCCACGCCTGGTAAGGATCATGTGAGTGATGACATCAAGAAACAGGAGATGCCGCATATGCCAAAAGGGGAGAGTCAGGAGAGGCCCGAAGGCTCAGGCAGAGTCTCCGAGCAGCCCTGGGCTTCGGCGAAGTCACAGAGGCTGGCTTGAGAGGCGCAGGAACTGTTATTTCCTTAAAGCTGAATAGGTTTTCCACAACTGATTCTAAGCAAACTTACAAGAAACTGATTTTATAATTTATTAATTTACACCGAGAAATACATTTACAACAGCCCGTATCATTCATTCCTCTTTCCTAATTTTAGAACTGCAACTAGAGCAGATAAAGCCAGACATTCTAAAAGAAAATCTTAATTGGTGGCTCAGAGGTTAAAGCGTCTGCCTCCAATGTGGTAGACCTGGGTTCGATCCCTGGGTCAGGAAGATCCCCTGGAGAAGGAAATGGCAACCCACTCCAGTACTTGCCTGGAGAATCCCATGGACAGAGAAGCCTAGTAGATTACAGTCCACGGGGTCGCAAAGAGTCGGACACGACTGAGCGACTTCACCTCACCTCACGCCTGGTAAGGATCATGTGAGTGATGACATCAAGAAACAGGAGATGCCGCATATGCCCAAAGGAGAGAGTCAGGAGAGGCCCGAAGGCTCAGGCAGAGTCTCCGAGCAGCCCTGGGCTTCGGCGAAGTCATGGAGGCTGGCTTCACAGGTGCAGGAACTGTATTTCCTTAAAGCTGAATAGGTTTTCCACAACTGATTCTAAGCAAACTTACAAGAAACTGATTTTATAATTTATTAATTTACACTGAGAAATACATTTACAACAGCCCATATCATTCATTTGAGAGGACACTCTTTCCTAATTTTAGAATTGCAACTAGGGCAGATAAAGCCAGATATTCTAAAAGAAAATTTTAATCAAGCTGGGTAGCTGGCTGAGTTGCCTGTGTAGTATTGATCAATTTCTGTTTCATAAACTATTTTGGCTATCCTAAATCAGAATACCTCTTCTGTTGTGCTTTTGAAAGATTTCTCTATACTTAGGAAGACCAATTAACTCCTGAAGACCAAAAGATAATTCACTTGAGAATGCTACAGATTTACATATATAATCATTACTTTCAAAAAACAATTTGGTTGCCTTGAAGTGGGTAAAACAAAATCTTAATGCCTGAGATGAAATATAGAACACTTGTTTATTAGTAAAGTATTTACAAGGTATCACTATTTATTTTTTTTCTGCAGATGGTTAATCTCACCTATATATGTAATAAACTTTTAAAAATTTTAGCCTGAAATGATGCCTGCCTTGATTTTATCTCCAGATTCCCAGGTTACAGATTTACATATATAATCATTACTTTCAAAAAACAGTTTGGTTCCCTTGAAGTGGGTAAAACAAAATCTTAATGCCTGAGATGAAATATAGAACACTTGTTTATTAGTAAAGTATTTACAAGGTATCACTATTTATTTATTTTTTTCTGCAGATGGTTAATCTCACCTATATATGTAATAAACTTTTAAAAATTTTAGCCTGAAATGACGCCTGCCTTGATTTTATCTCCAGATTCCCAGGGTATCTTTCCGTAATCTTCAGTACTGCATTTTCACAGCGGGAAAGAATAGTTACTGTTTTCTATTTTCTCAAATTAAGTTATAAAGCCTATTAGAATAAGCCATATAAAAACAATGATGATAAATATAATATCAGAAATAACAGCTATCTAGTTCAGTACTGTATTTCCAGAAGTGCCTTCAATAACATTCTTTATAGCTCTATGCTTCACTTCATTCTTTAAGAATAATTTACTCATCTATAAGCCAGAAACTGTTCAATATGCTAAGAACACAAAAACGAAAAAGGCAAATGCTGTACTTTTGTTTTTTAATCTAACTGCAGAAAGAGAAGTCAGTGGACAATGAAAACGGCATGACTTGTTAATATATGAGATATACAGGTTGCTATAGGAGCATATACATTTCCAGAGGTTTTTGACAATCTATATTTTTCCCAAGGAAAGAAAGACCTAATTACATCATCACCATCACAATCATCGTTACCACAACCCTCATCATTTATTAACCACAATTTGTTGAATCCATGCTACATTCCCAGTTCTGTATCAGGAGCCAGATCACATCATCTTTCATCTTTACTACACCTTTGTAAGATAGGTAATATTATTCTTTTGAAAAGGGGAAAAAAAATTACAATAGCAATCAGCTGTGACAGAGAGCAACTCATAGCTGGGCTGGCACTGGCACACAGACCATACTCTTCCCTATTAAGTATGTAAACATGTACAGTACACCAATACCAGACAAAGTCTATGACCAGGCCAAGTCCACAAGCATGAGGACAGACAGAAACAAAAACTTCTGCAAATACGGCAGCTTCCATGAAAGCAGCCCCAGGGAGATGCTTGCGTGGTGAGACGCAGAGGCCTTGTTCCGACAGGCAGCACCAACTAGTCACCTGTGTAAGTGAGACACTGTGGAGGCAAGTTCTCCAGCTTCCATCAAGCCTTCAGCAACTGCAACATCTTGACTGTGAAACCATGAGACCCTAAGCTTGATCCGCCAGTCCATCTGCTCCTGAATTGCTGACCCACACGCTGTGTGAGAGCGTGTTATCAGCAACAGATAACGTGTAACACTGTGTAATATTAATATAATTATGGGTCAATGAGTATGTACTCTTCCAATTAAAAGAATTGTAAGGGAGGTCACACAATTCTTGTGTTTCCCTTTAATTACTAGGCTACTTTGTTCTGCTTCTGTGAACATATTTATAACAGCCACTTAAATCCAACATCTGAGCCCAATCAGGATCAGCTCCCATTAACTTATTCCCCCCCACCTTGGGTCACACTTTTAATTCCCTGAACACAGCTACTTACAATGAGCATCAGGGCTCACTCACAATCAGTGTTTTGAGCAGGAGTCACACTACCCTGTTTCTGTGCACACTGGGCAGTTTTTGGTTGAAAAGCAGCATTGTGGTTAACTTACTGCAGGGGAGCTGCTTTATTTCTCTAAGGATTTGGTTGCTGTTGTTCTACTAAGAAAAGCGAAGTTGCTTGGACCCACACTGAAATCTGATCCCCCTTCCCCATGCAGCAGCCAGTGTCTCTGCTCAGCTGCTGATTTACAGCACCCTCTCCCCAGCATATCCCTGAGCCTGTGTAGTTCAGCAGGCAGATAAAGACTTGGGTACATGTGACAGTCAGATTGGGGGTGGCAGGGTAGCGGGGGAGGGAGGTTCAATCTCTCTGTGGTTAAGTTTGTTCTCAAGGCGACCCAACCCAACTTTCCAGTCATCCCTCCAGCCCTGAATTCTAACCTTTGATACAGGAATTCAAACAGCCTTTTGATTTTTGCTACCCAAGCTGTGTACACTTTGGGGAACACACTCTGCCAAAGTTGCAGCAAGCCTGTACACCTCCTTGGGAGCTCTGTCTTTACAGGGGTCACCATTCCCCTGGCTTTGTCAGCGTTTCTGTTGGACTCTCTGGGTCATGTGAAGTGGTAAATAGTCCATTTTGTGGTCTTTTGACACACTGTTTTTACAATTTACATCACTGGCTAATTAGTTGATATTTAAAATTCTTTGACAATTTCTCTGTGGTTTCATGCTTGATTTCTTTCAAGTATTTGTAAAAGAACAGTTCTGTGTATGTTTTCCTTGCTGTTGGAATTCTCTGACGGTGTGTCTGCTTTCATCATTGGCTTTGATTTCCTGTCTCATCCTGTTGTCTGCTTAGTCGTCCCCGCACCTCCAGCCCCGGAGCTGTAGTTTACCCATCCATCTCCCCTCCCCCGTCTCCCCACTTGCTCTGGTCATAGCCTGCTGTGGTCCACAGTGTGTGTCCCCTTAGTCGGGTTTGTGCTTTGTCTTCATGTCTCATTAAATGGTGTTTTTCCCCCATAGCAGTAAGTTGAACTGGTGTATCACTATGCAGTTACAGGAGAAGGCAATGGCAACCCACTCCAGTACTCTTGCCTGGAAAATCCCATGGACGGAGGAGCCTGGTAGGCTGCAGTCCATGGGGTCACAGAGTCGGACACGACTGAAGCGACTTAGCAGCAGCTGGGTCAATGGCGTGTGGGTTGGTGTGTGTAGTCCAGTGATCAGGTTTGCATTCATATCTTAGATCTCAGTCCAGTGGCCCTCCTTTCAGAAGGTGCTTCTTCAATTCCCATCTGCTCTGATCTGAACTCTGTCACGACCATCTTGAGCCAGGAAGGATGTCGTTTTCCATTGACGCCCCTCAAGAAAGTCATGAACTCACAGCTTTTCCCAGTCAGTAGCAATCTCTCAACAGAATCTCTTCTCATATTTCTGTCCCTGTTTGGTTATCTTCTAGAGACTTCCAATTATTGTCTTTAATAATCTAGTCAGTGTTTGTCATTGCTATCTGCTGGAGGAACTGCCTGATCTCTTCAACTGACCATTACCTGAAGTCCACCCTGGACTATTTTAATAGCCTTCGGGCTTGTCTTCCTGCTTCCACCCGCACCTCCTCCACACAGAAATTAGCTCCTAGAAAAGTACTGGCACATAGCAGGCACTAAGTGAATGTTCCCTGAATGAATGAATGAACAAACTTCCCTAAGATAACAGAGCTGGTAGAACTGGAATTTGTACCCTGACTAAACAGTCTAAAAATTTAATAGCTAAATTACAGTGTACAGAATGGCTAACAATTCTTTCAGTTCAGTTCAGTTCAGTCGCTCAGTCGTGTCTGACTCTTTGCGACCCCATGAATCGCAGCACGCCAGGCCTCCCTGTTCATCACCAACTCCCGGAGGTCACTCAGACTCACGTCCATTGAGCCTGTGATGCCATCCAGCCATCTCATCCTCGGTCGTCCCCTTCTCCTCCTGCCCCCAATCCCTCCCACCATCAGAATCTTTTCTAATGAGTCAACTCTTCTCATGAGGTGGCCAAAGTACTGGAGTTTAAGCTTTAGCATCATTCCTTCCAAAGAAATCACAGGGCTGATCTCCTTCAGAATGGACTGGTTGAATCTCCTTTAAGATATAAATCTGGTCAAAAAGCAAAAAATGCACTTCTTTGACACAAACAATAAATTTCATGGAACGATGGGGAAAATATCCTTCTTTTCATAATCTTTACATAAACAAAAATTAATATTCCTTTACAAACATACATTATAAAAATCATTTTTAATACTAGAGGCAGCTGACCATTTGTAGAATTGAATATCTTACATAAAAAAAAATTTAACAGGGTAAGATACACTTCAAAAGTGAGTATCCTGGTCTAGATTGTACTATTGTTGAATAGGCTTAAAATTCAACATTCAAAACTTGACGCTCATGGCATCCAGTCCCATCAGATAGATGGGGGAAAACGGAAACAGTGACAGACTTTATTTTCTCGGGCTCCAAACTCACAGCGGATGGTGACGGCAGCCATGCAATTAAAAGACCTGTGCTCCTTGGAAGAAAATCTATGACAAACCTAGACAATACATTAAAAAGCAGAGACATCACTTTGCCCACAAAGGTCCCTGAACAGTCAAGGGTATGTTCTTCCCAGAGATCATACACAGCTGTGAGAGCTGGACCCTAAAGAAGGCAGAGCGCCAAAGAATTGATGCCTTCCGACAGCGGTGCTAGATAAGACTCTTCAGAGTCCCTTGGAGAGCACGGAGATCAAACCAGTCAATCTTAAAGGAAATCAACCCTGAATACTCATTGGAAGGACTGATGCTGAAGCTGAAGCTCCCAAGACTTTGGCCATCTTGTGCAAAGAGCTAACTCATTGGAAAAGACCTTGATGCTGGGAAAGACTGGCGGCAGTAGGCCAGGGCAGAGGGTGAGACGGTTTGAGGGCATCACCAACGCAATGAACGTGAACTTGGGCAAATTTCAGGAGACGGTGAGGGACAGGGAGGCCTGGCGTGCAGCAGTCCATGGGGGTCCCAAAGAGTCGGAGACCACTGGGCGACTGCACAACATTTTCTTCTTGTTCATAATCACCCAGAGAAGGCAATGGCACCCCACTCCAGAACTCTTGCCTGGACAATCCCACGGACTGAGGGGCCTGGTAGGCTGCAGTCCATGGGGTCGCTAAGAGTCAGACACGACTGAGCGACTTCACTTTCGTGGACTGGAGAAGGAAATGGCAACCTACTCCAGTGTTCCTGCCTGGAGAATCTCAGGGATGGGGGAGCCTGGTGGGCTGCCGTCCGTCTATGGGGTCGCACAGAGTCGGACACGACTGAAGCGACTTAGCAGCAGCAGCCGCATAATCACCACTTGAAATGATCTTAATCAAGAATCCAAAAGACTCATCACGTTAGGTGATGACATCACCTGCTGTGTTTTCACACGGATCTGTAAGCACTGTTCCGCGTTTCCCTCCAATCAAAAAAACTACTGTTGAATTACTAAAGAAAGGTCCTAGCACTGTTTCTTGTTGTTTTTAAACTGTGGAAATACAAAAGCACCCGAGGCCTGAGAGGCACATCACAGAGCCACGCCACCAGGAAGCGGAAAAACGGCTCCACTCCCTCCCACGCCGCGATCCGCCGGCCCGCTCCCCACCGGCACAGGCGTCTGCTCGACTTCCGCGACCTGGGACGCTACCCAGGGCCCGGGGTCTCTCCCCGCCTTCTAGCCCGCCCCGCCCACCCGCCATTCACCTGACATTCTCCCGGCTTCCTCTAGGGGGCACGCCTCTGGCGCCGCCGCGGACGTCCTGAGCGCCGACAGCACCGTCTCTGGGGGCAGGTCAACCAGTTTCTCCCACACAGACTCCGTGTAGAAGTCCACCGTATGTGCATTCGAAATGGGCAGGGCTTCCCTCAGGAACCGCAGTAGCTTCTGCAACTTGGCACGTAACGTGGACAGGTCCTGGGTGACCGGGAGCGGGCAAGAAGCCGCCATGACGCCCCACCTCCCGGACTGTAGGTGGCGCAAACGTGGCCGCCAGGCAAGGGCTCGGTGGGAAGCAGGAAAGGCCGGATAAGTAGATCTCAGATGTGGATTTTGGGGGTGGGCGATGGATTGCTTCTGCCTGATGACGTATTTTGACTGAGTCCGTTGTGTTTTGCCTGCGCCTTGGTTGGTGTGCCATGGCGCCCGTTTGGCCGGCAGCAAGGGGTCGGACACGGGGGTTGGGTACGCGTGGAGGAGTTTCACCGGTTGAATTCAGAAATAAGAATGTGAAACGGAAAACGTGGCGACCTAATCATCTGCAAGCCTTCGCGGGGAGCGTTCGCGAAGGTACGTATGTAAGAAGGCAGCCTTTTACAATGCCTCGGCCCTGCGAAATTTTCGGATACGCCAGTCTCCCAAGCTGGGGAGGATTTAGGAACCAGACCCAGCCTACTTGGAGCCAGGAAATCTGTTCTTAAATTCGCTGAAGCTGTGGGCTGTTCAGAGCTTTGGATGAGAAGGCGAGGAAGTGTTGCTCATTCTAAATCTTTAAACATTTTCCGCGACTTAACGCTCATTTTTTAAATATCAGAACTCTTTACGTTTTCCCCATGAAACCTGCATGTATTACAGTAAAGACTAGAGGCAAGCTAGAAATTTACCGATTCTCACCCTTACTAATTAAAAATATCACAGAAACGTCTATTTTTCTCTATCTTTATTTGCTTTAGTTTGTATTTTTCGTTTTATCTTGCCGTCATTAAGTACCCTT
This sequence comes from Cephalophus harveyi, assembly GCA_006410635.1. NCBI lineage: Eukaryota > Metazoa > Chordata > Mammalia > Artiodactyla > Bovidae > Cephalophus > Cephalophus harveyi. The sequence continues at coordinate 24,911 of SJYT01054649.1, read as the reverse complement.
AAATCCCATATGGAATACTAAATCTTAAGTACAGTTTTCTGATAATTGGTGTTGAGAAAGTCATACACCACCATCTAACCTGGTTAATGTTGAATTACTTTACAAAAGTCAGTCATAGGGTAGTTTCTCTAAGGTAAAATAATAGATGTGAAGTGAAATGAATGTCTCTCAGTCATGTCTCACTCTGCGACCCCATGGAGTGTAGCCTGCCAGGCTTCTCTGTCCGTGGAATTCTCCAGGCCAGAATACTGGAGTGGGTTGTTCAGTTACTCAGTCGTGTCTGACTTTTTGCGACCTCATGGACTGCAGCATGCCGGACTTCCCTGTCCTTCACCATCCCCCCGAGCTTGCTCAAACTTGGTGATGCCTTCCTGCCATCTTGTCTTCTGTCATCCCCTTTTTAATCTTTCCCAGCATCAGGGTCTTTTCTATGAGTCAACTCTTCACGTGAGGTGGCCAGAGTATTGGAGCTTCAGCGTCAGTCCTTCCCATGAATATTCAGGGTTCTCTTCCTTTAGGATTGACTGGTTTGATATCCTTGCAATCCAGAGGATGCTGAAGAGTCTTATTCAACACCACAGGTGTTCAAGAGCATCAGTTTTTCAACCGCAGCCTTTATGGTCCAGCTCTCACATGCCTACATGACTACTGGAAAAATGATAGCTTTCACTAGACGGACCTTTGTCTGCAAATTAATGTCTCTGCTTTTTAATATGCTGTCCAGGTTTGTCATAATTTTTCTTCCAAGGAATAAGCATCTTTTAATTCCCGTTTAATTTCATGGCTGCAGTCACTATCTGCAGTGATTTTGGAGCCCAAGAAAATAAAGTCTGTCACTGTTTTCCATTGTTTCCCCATCTATTTGCCATGAAATAATGGGACTGGATGCCATGATCTTAGTTTTTCAAATGTTGAATCTTAAGCCAGCTTTTTCACTCTCCTCTTTTCCCTTCATCAAGGGGCTCTTTAGTTCCTCTTTGCCTTTTGCCCTAAGGGTGATGTCATATGGATATCTGAGATTATTGATATTTCTCCCTGCAGTTTTGATTCCAGCTTATGCTTCCTCCAGCACAGCTTTTCATGTGATGTACTCTGCATATAAGTTAAATAAGCAGGATGACAATGTACATCCTTGACATACTTCTTTCCCAATTTGGAGGCAGTCCATTGTTCCATGTCCAGTTCTAACTGATGCTTCATGACCTGTGTACAGGTTTCTCAGGAGGCAGGTAAGGTGGTCTCATAGTCCCATCTTTTGAGGAATTTTCCAGTCAAAGGCTTTAGCGTTGTCAGTGAAGCAGAAGTAGATGTTTTTCTGGAATTATCTTGCTGCTTCTCTGATCCAGTTGATGTTGGCAATTTGATCTCTGGTTCCTCTGCCTTTTCTGAGTCCAACTTGAACATCTGGGAGTTCTCAGTTCAGATAATGTTGAATAGAAGTGAGGGTTTCCCTCCATTCCTTTGGTATTTATTGAAGACCTAGATGAAGTGTTTAGATGAATTAATGAATCTGTTTAATTTATGAGTACAATAAATTGGAGTTTTGCAACACTCTAGTTGTTTTTCTTTCTTTAAGAGTCTCAGTTGAGTTCTTCCCAACTTCTGTTAGTCTTTTTGCAAAGGACCAAGATACTGTTTATTCCCGTAGCTTCAACTTCTTTTCTTGAAATAACATTTTAAAGCAAAACATAATGAAATCTAGCATCTGAACATGACGGTGTAAAAAGTTTTCTGTTTTAAATTAACAACTACATTTTTCATGCAGTGTTTTCTGCGAAAGTAATTCAAAACTGATGTATTCTTCAACAGGACAAGGCTTTGCATTTCGAAGAAAACTCAAGATTCAGCAAACTTATAAGAAATTACTCCGGAAGGAAAAGAAGTCTCAAACCCCAAGTGAATCCCCCTTCACAGATTGGTATCCTGATCATCTGAGACATCTTTATTTAGCTGAAGAGGAAAGACTCAGGAAGCAGCTTAGAAAAGCTGACCAGCCTCTGTCAGAAGAACAAGCTGATAAGTCTTTGCCAGAAGACCAAGGTAGCAATGACCAGGCTTTGTCTGAAGAACACTGTAGCACTGAGCAGCCTCAGCCAGAAGAACCATGTAGCATAAGAATAAAGTATGTATTACAGTCTTTTGAAATTCTTTATTGTGGATGTAAGTAGCATTTTATGAAAGAGATTATAGAACAGTTTCTATGGTAATGGGAATTTGCCTTAGGGCATTTCAGAAGTCGCAAGTGATTATGTGAAAATATTTTCATGGAGGCTTTCTTGTTAGCTTAAATGACTTGAGTTATGTTAGGTAAGCTTAATAAACTAATGGAATGGAATTAAGAGATCTGGGTTTTAGATTTATGCCTCTCAAGTACATTTATTTGGACCATGGTTCATGCTTGCTATTTATGTTTTTAAAAATCTAACTTTTGAGAGGTATTATAGTGTAGTGCATCATAGACTCTGGAGTGGCTTTAATATGTTGGTGCCCAATGTCCTCTTCTATAAATTGGAAATAATAATAGTAAGTATGTGATTACAACTAGCATGTTGCATACCCCAGGATGGATTATTTATAGACTATGGTATCCCTGACCCATCTCATGATGTTGTGATGATTAAATGTCTTCATTTATATATGGTCCTTAAAAAGGCATGTGATACATGGGAAGTGGTATATGACTGTTAACTGCTACTGCTACTACTACTACTATTATTAATATGGATTTTTTTCCCCCCAGAGAACATATACTTGGTTGCAATTAAAAAACAAATGAAATGGAATAGAGACAAGTTGGTTAGAGAACTTTGGGATTAAAGTTCGTGTACACCCATAAAGTCCTTCGTAACATCCTTCAATTTAATGCCTTTGCAGCCTGTCATTTCTACCATTCATATGCTGGTTTACTTCTTTAAACATTTTAGGACCTTTCAGAACTTTCTGTATTTTTCCTGGTTGAACTATTTCTCCAAAATACTATATCACCTACTATATCTTGAAAGGTATAACAAAAAATTTTACGTGTTATTTGGATGTCTTACTAGCAAGATTTAATGTCTTTCTTTCAACATCTCTCCTCCTGCCTTAAGTTGCATTAGTGAGATTTGACTATATAAGTACTATATTTGATGTAATTTTGTCATAATTTTGGTTATATTATTTTTAATGCTTATGATTTGTTTTCATTTAGCTTGCAAAGCTCCATTAATATTCCAAAGAAAAATAAAAAGAAAACGTCAAATCAAAAAGCACAGGAAGAATATGAGCAGATACAAGCTAAACGTGCTGCTAAGAAACAAGTAAGATCTATTTTAAAAATATTTAGATTCATTTTTCTTTATCCTAAGTGTATATGTAAGCTTTTCTTCTAAATATGGGGCCCATAGTATGCGCATCTGTAAATATTTACTGGGTAAATGAATAATCTGAGAGGTGCTGGCGATTTTAAACATTCTGATTCCTCCATTGTTTATATTCCCCTCGAAGGTGATAGTAATGGTCATTTTTTAACAATTGCCTCAAGAGATTATACATAATAAAAATTGAAAACTACTAAAAAATATAGATTTTTATAAATTTACATCAAAGCAAGTAGAAGTCAGAGGGAAGTGTTAGAATAAAATAATACTTTAAAGAGTTTTTCTTGCTCATTAAAAACCCTACTAGATTAACTTATCAGCAAGTTACCATTCTTTGTTATCATTCATAAACCCACAGTTATAATAGCATTTTTTAAATGAGTAGAACAAAATCATGTGCAGCTTCAGCAAAATTGTTTATCTGCAGTTCATTCATATTTCTTACATTAAAACTCTATTAATCTATCCCATTAAAAAGGTTTAGCACATCAGTCAAAAAGACCCCAAAGTTGGTGCTGATACAAATTTCTTGTATGTGTTAGTTTTAAAGATTGTATAATTAAGAAATCTGAAAGTTTAATATGTAAAATTTATTTGATTATTTTTAAACTGATGGCAGACTAGAGTGAAGTAGGAATATTTCTCCATGGAAAAACTAAACCTCTGTTTCATAGATTGTTACAGTATACTTTGCTTTTTAAACCAACCTTCTGATACTGCCACCTTTGTAAATAGTATATTAGATGAAATAAGAGCCATTATACTGTAAAACATACAACATTTTAAAAAATTCTGTTATGCATTAAAATATAGTATAGTGATCTATATAATTATATAATGTATGTGAAAGCACTTTGTTAATTATGTCATCATACAAATGTAACGGTGTGTCGTGTGGAAGCTATATGTGTTACAGGAGAAGTTCAAAAACAGTGCACTTACTGTATTATTTCAAGAACTTTTAACTTTTATATATAAGAATATAGTATTTTAAATAGTACTTTTCAGATCTATATAACTTTGAATTATTTTTCTTTAAGCGCAAATGTTTTAAGTCTTGATCTTAGCAAATGAGATCAACATGATAATTCTTAAATAATCAAGATCATAGTATCTAGCACAATATTTTACATATATACAGTGTACAGTCAGTAAGTACTTCTTGAATTTAAATACCTCTTGAATTAAATCTGTCAGGTGGCAAATTTAAAAGAATACCAGATATTCTAGAAATGATTTCAGTGTTACAGGGACTAGATAACCTGTAAAGTCACTTCTGACTCTTCAGTGGATCTAATTAAATGATGAAATTATTAAATATGCCTTCTCTCTTTGTGCTTTGATTTTATTCTTATGCAAAATTAAAATTGTTAAATAATTTTGCATTATGCTATGCTATAGCACATATGATAGTTTAAAGGCAAAGAGAGTACACTACTGCGCTTACTAGTAGCATTTCACATTTTGAAAAATATAGGGCAGACCTTGAAGTGTTTGCATGGTGATAGCTATTTCAACAGAATTGTGACCAATATATGCTGTTTGTCACTAATGAAAATTACATACGTTAATAATTTCAGGAATTTGAGAAGAGAAAACAAGAGAGAGAAGAAGCTCAAAGGCTCTACAAAAAGAAGAAAATGGAAGTGTTCAAAATACTGAGCAAAAAGACTAAAAAGGGGCAACCAAACTTGAATTTACAAATGGAGTATCTTCTAAAAAAAATACAAGAAAAGAATTAAGTCAGACGTTGTTGCCTGACTAATCAACTGTTAAAATACATTTAACTAAATTTGTCAACATAAACTGAATGGCTAAACTATATTAAATATAAGATATCCAAATATTTTTGTTTTTATAAAAGAAAATTTTATATATATGCTTTACATTATATATATGATTTGATTTTTATTTATTTGCCACTGAAGGAAGGTTGCCCTTAAGAATTGAAAGAACATGCTGTTTGTGCAACAAGTTCAAGCATGTGATAATTTTGTACCGTATGAAATTCAGATGAAATAAAGTGTTTTGAAAGTAAGGGAGCAAAGCTTTCAACAGATCATTTCAATAAATGTTTAACAGTGAACTGTTATGGTTTTAAAATTCTATAATTATGGAATCCAGAAGGAGGCAGAGACTCCCCTTGAACTTTTTAAATTTATCTTCAGTACATTTTATAGGGGGAGGATCCTATACACCATATTTTATTTATATGTATATCCTGTACACCATATTATATCCTATACACCATGTCATAGTGTGGTCTTCATAAAGTACAGTTTGATATTTGTAATCATTCCCTTAAGTGGAAGTAATGGATTGGCCCAAAAAATTTCTCTGGGCTTTCCTATAACTTACAGAAAAACCAGAACGAGCTTTTTGCCAACTTACTGCATAGTGTAGTATTTTTTGAAGGGTGATGGCAACCTAGCAATGTCAGAGCAGGTCTTAAGCTTTCCAGATCCTATGGGACCATATCTTTTAAGAACATTGTTACGGGACCTATCAGTGTTGTGTCTGTTGGTACCTTTGTGAACCAGGGGAAAGTACTGCAGTGCTGCTTCTCCTGTTTCCTGAAATCACTGCAAAATAAGATAGGCTTGGTTATCAACATTATAAACGAAAGAACCGCAATAATCGTAAAACATTGCATAGTAAATGCTATCCTTTATAAGTGGTAACAGGTGCACCACAGTGTTGGCTTTAAGGTTTGGTAACTCTACTGATGATTTTGCATTTAAAGGTGCAATAGGAGATGCTGCGGAGAAGGCAATGGCATCCCACTCCAGTACTCTTGCCTGGAAACTCCCATGGACGGAGGAGCCTGGTGGGCTGCAGTCCATGGGGTCGCTGAGTCAGACACGACTGAGCGACTTCTCTTTCACTTTTCACTTTCATGCATTGGAGAAGGAAATGGCAACCTACTCCAGTGTTCTTGCCTGGAGAATCCCAGGGATGGCGGAGCCCAGTGGGCTGCCGTCTGTGGGGTCGCACAGAGTCGGACACGACTGAAGCGACTTAGCAGTAGCAGTAGCAGGAGATGCTGAGGAAACATGACTTACTAGAGAGGAATTGTTTATTACAGAGGACAGTACCTAATAATTTGCAGTACATTATATATGGACTTTCCTGGTGGCTCAGATGGTAAATTGCAGGAGACCTGGGTTTGAGGAGACTGCAATGTAGGAGACCAGGGTTCGATCCCTGGGTCGGGAAGATTCCCTGGAGAAGGGAATGGGCTATCCACTCCAGTATTCTTGCCAGGAGAGTTCCATGGACAGAGGAGCCTGGCGAGTTACAGTCCATGGGGTTGCAAAGAGACAGACACGACTGAGCAACTTTTTCATATATATATTTCATTTAAAATGAACAACTCAGCCTAAATTTGGCTACATTGGTAAAAACAGTAGACTATGATGCAGTGTAAAATAGTTAATCACTTAATACTGATTTCACATGTGTTTTACTTCTAGATGTCAGGACAAAACAGAGATCTGGTCTTTTTGCAAAATGAGTAAAAGTTAGGTTCATTTTAACTTTTTGCTCAGTAGCTGCTCTATATGCAAGTACCTCCGAGGAACATAGATGACAGTAAGTGCCAAATAACATCATAGAACGAAAAGCAATCAGTGGCCATTGGGTTCAAGACAAAAGATGCAGACGACTGCACTGGAGATGTACCCGCAGAGCTTCTAGAGCCCTATCCCAAGACAAGTAGCCTTGAGGGGCTCCATAATAGATGCTCTAACAAGCAACCTGGTGATTCTGCTGTGGTTCATCCTCTAAGTCCTAGACCAGGGTCTTGGTCTTTGAGAGATGGTTCATCTGGTTATAGAGATCAGAAGTTTCACTAATAAGATGGCCTGTGTGAAAAGCCTTCAGGATTGTGAACAGAATCATGGGTGAAGACAGCATGAAGAAAATTACAAAGGGAAGAAAACTTGGGATATAATTAAAAGCTTAATAAAGTCTTAAAAATAGTTGTGACGTATATTATTACTAATGGGGTTAACACTTCTATCCATGACTGATGGGTCCTTCCACATGAAGCGGGCACCCATACCTAACACACATGGCCTCCTTAGTGATCTTACTGTACTTCCCAGGGAGGGAGGTATGACTTATGTATATGATCAGTTTGGGAGAGGACCTGGCCTGCCTGCGCTTCCCTGGTGGTTCAGGCAGTAAACAATCTGCCTGCAGTGCAGAGGATGTGGGCTCAATCCCTGGGTTGGAAAGATCCCCTGGAGAAGGGAATAGCTACCCACACCAGCATTCTTGCCTGCAGAATTTTCATGGACTGAGAAGCCTGGTGGGCTACACCCCATGAGGTTGCAAAGAGTTGGACAAGACAGTGAAGAACACTTTCACTGGGCTGCCTACAGGGAGTTTGTACCCTTTACTATTTTTATACTGAAAACAGTAAAGAACAGGCTATGTCGATAAAGGAGAGGATGGGGTTGGAGGCAGAGCGGGGAAGAGGCCTGTGTTTGGGGGAATGTAATATCTGGAACTCCAGTTCGTGCTGCACGGGTCAGTACCTTAAGGAATAAAGCAGGAATGAAATGTGAGGGAACATGATACATAAGTGGAGAAGTTTTGGTTGGCCAGACCATGTGCTTTCAGACTTCAGTATGTATGTAAGGAGTTTTGATCTTGGTAGTTTATAGAGGCTTATATGGAACCATTAATTTGATTTTTTATAAATGTGTAGTAGGCTTCTTACTGCTATGGCTTTAGCAAGTGGCCTTAACCCCTGAGGCATGTGGGATTTCTTGAGCTCAAGTTTAGGGTAGCTATGTCCACTTAAAACTGGTGGTTTCTACAGAGGCAGGGTGTGAGAATAGGGCCTTAAGCAGAAAAGTGCAGGCGTCAACAGAGGAGCAGGGAGGGGAGGGGAATGACGGAGACACACAGGCTTCACTTAAGGCACAAGTGTGGCCGTGGGGCTCGCCCAAATGCTGGCCTGGATGGCCTCAGCTGATGCCGGCGAAGACGGGATCTATCGAGGTACTCTGGCTGTGCTGTCATTAACAAAGGCACTGGCATGTGCAGGCAGCCTCAGAGTGCTGTAGCAGTCTGACCTTGAACTATATTTAAATTCATGGGTGAGCATCAGGGGCCTCATCAGAGGCTGAAGAGCTACCAGAATGCAACTTTCATCTGAAGCAAGAATTTGATGATAAAAAATCCAGATGTGCTAAACACTGATGACTGTATCAGTATTTGCTGCTTTTAAACTTTTGCTAAGGCAGAGAACTTGCACACAGTACAGAGCTCTCGGGAAGTTCCTGGTTTAAATTGTTCATGCCAGTCATAAAATTCAGTATGAAAGAGCAAAATCTGAATATAAAGATACTTGATTATACTAGATGGGATCAGGACTGCAAGAGATCTGGTGATTGGCACTGCTCCACAGCAAATCTCTACTTTGCAAGACAGCATCAGTGTTTGAAATGCCAGAATGAAGATACAGTGTGCCATGCTAAATGCATGGAGATAAATCTAGCTTCTTGATGCACAATTTCTTCTGGTTTAGCTGACGTGTGCAGGGCATGGGCCCCTGACAGTTGGCATAAACTGGCCAGCATTCTGATGAGACTAAAGCCATCCCAGTTATCCTCCTTCCTACATACCAATGATTTTCTACAGTGGAGTTCCTGCTATAAACTAACAATTACAACTACTTGGTTCTGGGAACATAATTTTGTCCATGATAACCACTGTATGAATTTGGTGAGAATAAAGCAAGTGTTATGACTACTTTGGATGTTCTGCTAAATCTTTGGACCTTTTAAAAATTGAGACACACCATAGACTTGATGCTGAACTAATATAACCTTTGAGGTGCCAAATGAGCTATTCCAAGGAAAACACACAGGCTGCCATGGCTGTAGGAATCCGTCTAGGCATTAACTTTTCTGGCTGTGAATGAACAAAATAAAACTGGGAGGGATTTTAATTTTGTCGGATTTTTACCTTATAAGGGCAAGAGAAATGGATTTGGGGGTTTGAATTTTTTTGCCTTTGGATGTTTAACTTGAAAGGTAATTTAATATATAGACTTTATTTTCTCCCTAGGAGTTTGAAAGGAAAAATATTTATACTAAAACATGGGAAACAGCATTTTACTGTAAGTTTAATATTGGGCTCTCTTTAAATGTTTGGATAATTGCCATTGAGAACACTTGATTGAGTCACCAATGGAGCTGAGAGCTTTACATCAGAAATGCACACTTTATGGGCTTAGTGACCCTGGGTTTACAAACATATATTGAAGTATAATCAATGGAATACATTTAAAATGTATTATTTGGTGAGTTTGGGCACATGTATACATTCAAGAAACCATCACCATAATCACAAATCCGTCACTGTTACCGCCAAAAGTTTCCTCAGCCCCTTTTTCATCAATTCTACCAGGGGCTCCCCAAAGAAGTCCCTGGAAGCCACTGATCTGCTGTTCTGTGTTAGTCCAACTCTTTGCAACCCCAAAGACTGTAGCCCGTCAGGCTCCTCTTGTCCATGGAATTCTCCAGGCAAGAATACTAGAGTGGATTGCCATTTTCTTCTCCAGAGGATCTCCCTGACCCAAGGATTGAACCTGGGTCTCTTGCATTTGGAGACAGATTATAAACAGTCTGAGCCACCAGGGTTACTATATGTAATTAGCAGTTTCAAAAATTTTATAAAATTAGAATTATATACTGTATACTCTTTTCTGTGTTTCTTTTAGTCAGACAAATTTTAGATTCATTCATGTTGTTGCATTTATCAATATTTCCTTTTTTATTGCTGAGTACCCTATGGTATCGGAGAAGGCAATGGCACCCCACTCCAGTACTCTTGCCTGGAAAATCCCATGGATGGAGGAGCCTGGTGGGCTGCAGTCCATGGGGTTGCTAAGAGTCGGACATGACTGAGCGACTTCATTTTCACTTTTCACTTTTCATGCATTGAAGAAGGAAATGGCAACCCACTCCAGTATTCTTGCCTGGAGAATCCCAGGGACGGGGGAGCCTGACAGGCTGCCGTCTATGGGGTCGCACAGTGTCGGATATGACTGAAGCGACTTAGCAGCAGCAGCAGCACCCTATGGTATGGACGTATCAGCATTTGTTTGTTCATTTACCTGTTGATTGACATATGGGTTGTTCCTAGTTCGGGGCTCCCAAGAATAAAGCTACTAATTGAAGTCACTCATTCGTGTCTGAACTCTTTGCAACCCCGTAGACTGTAGCCTACCAGGCTCTGCCATCCATGGGATTTTCCAGGCAAGAATACTGGAGTGGGTTGCCATTTCCTTCTCCAGATCCTCCCAGCCCAGGAATTGAACCTGGGTCTTCTGCATTGTAGGCAGACGGTTTACCATCTGAGCTACCAGGGAAGTCTTAGTTCGGGACTCCCAAGAATAAAGCTACTATGAACATTTCTGTATAGGTGTTTGTGTGGACATAAACTTTCAGTTCTCTGAACAGGTAACTGCCTAGGAGGGAAATGGTTCAGTCACATGGTACGCATATAACATTTTAGGAAATGTGACATCTCTAAAGAGATTAGGTACTAGAAAACGGGCTACCTGCTGAAAGTGAGAAAGAAGCCTGAAAAGTCAAATTAGGGGTCCAACAATGATACTTAAGATATCATTGCATCCTTCACTTCATATCTATTTGTACTCAATGCAGATGCTACATTTTCTATTTTAAATCTCGCTACTTTGTCTCAACCTGTTTCTTTCAGTACTAATAAAATAATGGGAGGTTGTCTCTAAAAGACATTGACATCTATGATTTGCCTAGTCTTGTAACTTTTACTAATTTCCACTGTGTGCCTCTGCTCCAGCAAGCTTAATTGAGACTTGCTCTGTAACAGCATCATGAAATTCCATGTTTGCCAGGGGGCACCACATCAGAGCCACCCAAACTACAGCAGTTCCTTCACAGATACTGTCCTTGCCTGGTGCAACGTTAGATCAGATTCCTTCTACTCTTCAGTTTAAAGACTTATTGATGTGACTAGAATATTGGAAACTGATCTACTTAGAGTCAAATGAATCCTTAAAACTCCCCTCTGAGGTCATCCCAATATCCATTCAAACTTGAAGAAAGTTCAAGAATAAAACTCATTATTGAGTCTTTATTAGAGTAAGGATGACCACATCTCAGTCCTTGCAATACTCCCACACAGGCAGGTAAGAAGCTGTCAAGAGACTACCTCCGCTTGTTTATGATCTCAAGGTGGGTGATGGAATTTTGATGCCCATATTCCTAGCAGTTCACAACACAAATATGCCCTATCCTCCAGCCCCTGAAAAAGTCAATTGCCGGGGTCCAGCCCTGGTGGATCCAGGGAATTCGAAGGGTGGACGGAGTCGGCGAGGAAAAACTTACTTATTTAGAAACACAAAGAGAGATTAGGAAAGAATAGTATAGTAGGAAAATTAGTGGGGAAAGGAGGCTGAATAACTTGGCTTATGTGGAAAGCTAATAAAACCTCGAGACAAGAGGTTTGCACCATCTACGTTAGGCCACAGGCGCCCACTTGAATAGCGGAGGGTGCCCCGCCTTGGGCTCCCTCTCACGTGGGTCTTAGAAGCCCGGGCAAGTATGTTGACTCAGAGAGCCTCCGTGCTCCAAGGGATCAGCCTGAAAAGGAGAGGGAGGGAAAGGGAGAGAGAGAGAGAGTTGACACAGGGGGAGCCAGATTTCCAAGAAACCAGTTTGAGAAGCTGGTCTGAGAAACTGGTCCATCCTTTATTGTTCAGGAAAGCTTTTCATACTTTTGGTTGTACATAGAGAAAAATGGATAATACAAAATTATGCAGCGTCAGCAGCCCTGACTCTTATCAAGACCAGGCTTTCTCTCTGCATACCTAGCTGTATACACAAGTCTTAGGTGATTTACATTATCTGGCCAGAAGGCCAATTAACATTTTACAGTCCTTTTCTTGTAAGGGTCTGTCAACCAGAAAACTTATTTGCCTTAATAATGTTGTTCTTCCCAAAGTCTGGTGCCACTCTCAGAAAGCACTAAATAAAGTTATATTCTTACATAGCAAGGACACAACAATTTATAACAAGGAAAGAGGAGTACAGTGATTTATAACAAAGAGAAAGTTTATTAACTCAAAAGCCTAGTGTTGCTAACATCAAAACTACTATATTCCTTTTTCTGTATCCCAATTACATTGATTAATATCCTCCAGGTGCCTAATAGATGAAGGATATGGAGGCCTGGCAGTAAACATTAACTCAACAATGAAACCCTTCACCAAACTAATTCTTAGCTCTAAAAGGCTCTATATCTTTAAGAGGTTTTAAGCTTCATGCCTCTCATGGTTGGGGGGCTGTAAACAATCACAAGTTGTAAAAATCTCCAACTGTCAGGCAAATTAGAGAGCCATCAGAGGGATTTGAGCTGAAACATTCCTTTCATACGCAGGAGACCAGTTGGAGCTCTAAGTTAACTTTTGCCAGAGAAAGGTGGTCGGGGATAGCCCCCTGTAATGTCAGAAGAGTATAGTATAGCAAATAGTAAACAGACAGATTTTAGTTTTGGGGTGGATACTCAGGCAGAGGACCTCTTGAGACCTGACTCGCCTTGCCCCGTCAGGTCTCTCCGCATGACCTTGTCATGGGTGGGATCTCCTGTGCTGGCTCCCGGCAGTCAATATTTCACAGTAGTCAGTTTATATGCAGCTTTCCTTCCTAGACACATAAAGCCAGTTAATATTTGTGATTTTGTGGGAAAATGAATAGTATATCTAGATGCTTATACCTCAGGAATTTACAGAATCCTCATGCTTCCCTCCATCTAAACAAGTCAATCTAAATCCAAAGATTCATTTTTCTTTGAGAGTTCATCCTCGTACAGTATATAGATTACTGTGCCTTCCTAACCTAAGCACTTCACAGGAAGACTTCCTATAACTCTTTTTAAGATTAACTGAAAAGCTTTACAAACCACGTAGGAAAAAGCTATAATTTTGCTAAGAAATTACAAATTATTTGGGCCACAATCTGTCAGCCATGGATGCTTTCTATTCACCAGAACACATAAAATTTCCATGTTATCAAAGTTCTAAACTAAGAAAAACAATGAAAACATTTTTTTTGAGGATTGACTGGTTGTTACAAACAATAAATACCTAATAAAAAAAATAGCTCAGTCCCTTCATGAGCTTATTAAAGCAACAGTTTGAGTTCATCCTCGTACAGTATATAGATTACTGTGCCTTCCTAACCTAAGCACTTCACAGGAAGACTTCCTATAACTCTTCTTAAGATTAACTGAAAAGCTTTACAAACCACGTAGGAAAAAGCTATAATTTTGCTAAGAAATTGCAAATTATTTGGGCCACAATCTGTCAGCCATGGATGTTTTCTATTCACCAGAACACATAAAATGTCCATGTTATCAAAGTTCTAAACTAAGAAAAACAATGAAAACATTTTTTTGAGGATTGACTGGTTGTTACAAACAATAAATACCTAATAAAAAAATAGCTCAGTCCCTTCATGAGCTTATTAAAGCAACAGTTCTGAGTCTCTTCTATGGGAAGCAGAAATGAAGAAACTTTCTCCTCTTTCACTGCTTCTCTTCAACTATCTTCCACTCTGGGTATCCCAAACATGTCAAACCCTTTTCTCTTCCGTTAATGAAAGAAAAAACACTATATTTGGATGTTAGCTCATGAGAGCCAGTAGGTTGCCTCTTTTAGCCTAATCCATGGTTTAGTAACCAAGGCATACTTTTTAGGCTTGCAAAATGCCAGAGCATCTGCCAAACAGGTTGAAGCTTCTGCCAATATATTGTTTGTGTCTCACTAACTCTATGATTTGCACCTGCTGAACAATCATTGTTATAATACTTTTTAGACAACACTCAAGATATCTCTATCAGCAACTTTTCCATTTATAAAGCTTTGTTAATTATCTCTTTTATGTATCCCTATTTAACAAAAGTCAAACCTTACTCTTGCAACTTCATTCCTTTTTAGGATGAAGGGAAACCATGTCACTATAGCAATGACTAAGGAAAGCATGTCCAGGACTGATCTTACAGAACCCTTTTAGTTCATCTTGACTTAATATGACTTATAGATGCATTTTATTCTAGAAATTATAAAGGCATTCTCTTTTGCTGTGTCTACCAAAAGTGTAGCCGTAAAAGGACTCCATTATATAATATTCAATCTTCCGGATTCCAGAATTAATAGTTCTGACTAAAGCCTTTATCGTGGCAAAAGACAAAACGTAATCTTTTAGAATTGTTCATGTCTCCCTAGGCAGACAATGGGGAGATCTGCTCCAGGTCTCTCTTCTATCTCTGGCTCCTTGGCACAAGGCAGCAGAATTCTAGTTTCCATGTGGTGTCCTCACTGGGTGTGTGCTTTTGTTTCCAAATTTCCCTTATGATAAATACACCTGTTATACTGTTTTAGGATTCACCCCAAATTACCTTATTTTCACATGACTACCTAGGTAAAGCCCTTACCTCTAAATAAGATCACGTTCTTAGGTCTTAGTGGTGAGGACTCCAGTATATGATTTTTGAAGTGAAGTGAAGTGAAAGTCACTCAGTCATGTCTGACTCTTTGCAACTCTGTAGACTATATAGCTCATGGAATTCTCCAGGCCAGAATACTGGAGTGGGTAGACTTTCCCTTCTCCAGAGGACCTTCCCAACCCAGGGATCAAACCCAATATCTTTTTTAGGGAATACAATTCAACCAATAACACATATCAACATGACAATGCTTTTCAGCATTACTGGGGACCATTTCTATTCTTACTATAGGCTCATGTGTCACGGTGCAAGCAAACTACAAACCAAGCTACAAACTATCAAATCAGTGGGTTTCTACTCACATGAGATTTAAATTGAGACCGACTGAAAAAACTCTCCAGAAGCAGATAATTTCAAGAAGCAGTCATTTTGTCCAAAGATTCTGAACCAAGGAGATAACAGTAGATATACAGTCCATGCCTGAGATTGACAGAATAAGACACAGCTGAAAGAATTTCTTTAAAACAATCATCCTTTTTCTTGTAATTATTATTCTTGTATTCTTGGCCATTTAACCCAAATATCGCATGATCATTGTCTTCTCTCAGCACAGTTGAGTTTAACCATGCTCAGTTCTTGGTATATTCAAAATAAACAAGTTATTAACCTATGCATTTGCAATAGCATTTAGTGCAGAAATGGTTGGGTATATGGGAACTTCTTTGTTAATAAACAGAATATTTGCATGCTACCATATCTTATGGGCTTCCCAGGTGGTGCTAGTGGGAAAGAACCCATCTGCCAATACGAGGCATAAGAGATGCCAGTTCAATCCCTAGGTCAGGAAGATCCCTTGGAGGAGGGCTTGGCAACACACTCCAGTATTCTTTCCTGAAGAAGCCCATAGACAGAGGAGCCTGCTGGTCTATAGTCCATGGAGTCACAAAGAATCAGACATGACTTAAGCAATTTAGCATGCATGCATGTGCCATATCCTGTAATTCTATTTATTATGCAAGGTGCAATTGCTCTAGTCCCCATGATCTACATGAGGTTTGGGAAACCTTTCCTGTGCTTTTCTGCAGAGGCCTGGTTTACCTGACCAAAAACCACAGAGGCCATGGGGTCTAAATGGGGACAACTTTTGTTACAACTCAATTTCAGAAGCTAAAGACACTAATAGATAATGGCTGGCACAAATATGTGTCTCTTTCAGCAATATTCAAGGGATTAAATAATTGTATTAAAATGATTGGGAGGACATATATCCTGAGAAAACCATAACTGAAAGAGACACATGTACCCCAATGTTCATTGCAGCACTATTTACAATAGCTAGGACATGGAAGCAACCTAGATGTCCACTGATAGATGAATGGATATAGAAGTTGTGGTAGGAGGCAGTCCTAAGATGGCGGAGGAATAGGACAGGGAGACCACTTTCTCCCTCACAAATTCATCAAAAGAACATTCCAACGCTGAGTAAATTCCACAAAACAACTTCTGAATGCTGGCAGAGGACATCAGACACCCAGAAAAGCAGATCATTGGCTTCAAAGACAGGTAGGAAAAAATATAAAAGACGAAAAAAGAGACAAAGGAGGTAGGGAGGGAGCTCCGTCCTGGGAAGGGAATCCCGTCCTGGGAAGAGACTCGTAAGAAGAGAGGTTTCCAAACACCAGGAAACATTCTTGCTGCCGAGTCTGGGGCAAGCCTTGGAAGCACAGAGGGCAACATAACAGGAAGGAAAAATAAATAATTTTAAGATTAACTGAAAAGCTTTACAAACCACGTAGGAAAAAGCTATAATTTTGCTAAGAAATTACAAATTATTTGGGCCACAATCTGTCAGCCATGGATGCTTTCTATTCACCAGAACACATAAAATTTCCATGTTATCAAAGTTCTAAACTAAGAAAAACAATGAAAACATTTTTTTTGAGGATTGACTGGTTGTTACAAACAATAAATACCTAATAAAAAAAATAGCTCAGTCCCTTCATGAGCTTATTAAAGCAACAGTTCTGAGTCTCTTCTTTGGGAAGCGGAAATGAAGAAGCTTTCTCCTCTTTCACTGCTTCTCTTCAACTATCTTCCACTTTGGGTATCCCAAACATGTCAAAACCTTTCCTCTTCCGTTAATGAAAGAAAAAACACTATATTTGGAGTTGTTAGCTCATGAGAGCCAGTAGGTTGCCTCTTTTAGCCTAATCCATGGTTTAGTAACGAAGGCATACTTTTTAGGCTTGCAAAACGCCAGAGCATCTGCCAAACAGGTTGAAGCTTCTGCCAATATATTGTTTGTGTCTCACTAACTCTATGATTTGCACCTGCTGAACAATCATTGTTATAATACTTTTTAGACAACACTCAAGATATCTCTATCAGCAACTTTTCCATTTATGAAGCTTAGTTAATTATCTCTTTTATGTATCCCTATTTAACAAAAGTCAAACCTTACTCTTGCAACTTCATTCCTTTTTAGGATGAAGGGAAACCATGTCACTATAGCAATGACTAAGGAAAGCATGTCCAGGACTGATCTTACAGAACCCTTTTAGTTCATCTTGACTTAATATGACTTATAGATGCATTTTATTCTAGAAATTATAAAGGCATTCTCTTTTGCTGTGTCTACCAAAAGTGTAGCTGTCAAAGGACTCCATTATATAATATTCAATCTTCCGGATTCCAGAATTAATAGTTCTGACTAAAGCCTTTATCGTGGCAAAAGACAAAACGTAATCTTTTAGAATTGTTCATGTCTCCCTAGGCAGACAATGGGGAGATCTGCTCCAGGTCTCTCTTCTATCTCTGGCTCCTTGGCACCAGGCAGCAGAATTCTAGTTTCCATGTGGTGTCCTCACTGGGTGTGTGCTTTTGTTTCCAAATTTCCCTTATGATAAATACACCTGTTATACTGTTTTAGGATTCACCCCAAATTACCTTATTTTCACATGACTACCTAGGTAAAGCCCTTACCTCTAAATAAGATCACGTTCTTAGGTCCTAGTGGTGAGGACTCCAGTATATGTTTTTTGAAGCGAAGTGAAGTGAAAGTCACTCAGTCATGTCTGACTCTTTGCAACTCTGTAGACTATACAGCTCATGGAATTCTCCAGGCCAGAATACTGGAGTGGGTAGACTTTCCCTTCTCCAGAGGACCTTCCCAACCCAGGGATCAAACCCAATATCTTTTTTAGGGAATACAATTCAACCAATAACACATATCAACATGACAATGCTTTTCAGCATTACTGGGCACCATTACTATTCTTACTATAGGCTCATGTGTCACGGTGCAAGCAAACTACAAACCAAGCTACAAACTATCAAATCAGTGGGTTTCTACTCACATGAGATTTAAATTGAGACCGACTGAAAAAAACTCTCCAGAAGCAGATAATTTCAAGAAGCAGTCATTTTGTCCAAGGATTCTGAACCAAGGAGATGACAGTAGATATACAGTCCATGCCTGAGATTGACAGAATAAGACACAGCTGAAAGAATTTCTTTAAAACAATCATCCTTTTTCTTGTAATTATTATTCTTGTATTCTTGGTCATTTAACCCAAATATCACATGATCATTGTCTTCTCTCAGCACAGTTGAGTTTAACCATGCTCAGTTCTTGGTATATTCAAAATAAACAAGTTATTAGCCTATGCATTTGCAATAGCATTTAGTGCAGAAATGGTTGGGTATATGGGAACTTCTTTGTTCATAAACAGAATATTTGCAGGCTACCATATCTTATGGGCTTCCCAGGTGGTGCTAGTGGTAAAGAACCCATCTGCCAATGCAGGAGACATAAGAGATGCCAGTTCAATCCCTAGGTCAGGAAGATCCCTTGGAGGAGGGCTTGGCAACACACTCCAGTATTCTTGCCTGAAGAGGCCCATAGACAGAGGAGCCTGCTGGACTATAGTCCATGGGGTCACAAAGAATCAGACATGACTTAAGCAACTTAGCATGCATGCACGTACTATATCCTATAATTCCATTTATTATGCAAGGCATTTGCAATTGCTCTAGTCCCCGTGATCTACATGAGGTTTGGGAAACCTTTCCTGTGCTTTTCTGCAGAGGCCTGGTTAACCTGACCAAAAACCACAGAGGCCATGGGGTCTAAATGGGGACAACTTTTGTTACAACTCAATTTCAGAGGCTAAATACACTAGTAGATAATGGCTGGCACAAATATGTGTCTCTTTCAACAATGTTCAAGAGATTAAATAATTGTATAAAAATGATTGGGAGGACATATACCCTGAGAAAACCATAACTGAAAGAGACACATGTACTCCAATGTCATTGTAGCACTATTTACAATAGCTAGGACATGGAAGCAACCTAGATGTCCACTGATAGATGAATGGATAAAAAAGTTGTGGTAGATATTTACAATAGAATATTACTCAGCCATAAAAAGAACACATTTGAGTCAGTTCTAATGACTTGGATGAACCTAGAGCATGTTACATGGAGTGAAGTAAGTCAGAAAGAAGAGAAAAACAAAAATCATATATTAACATATATATATGAAATCTATGGCACCCCACTCCAGTACTCTTGCCTGGAAAATCCTATGGATGGAGGAGCCTGGTGGGCTGCAGTCCATGGGGTCGCTAAGAGTTGGACACAACTGAGCGACGTCACTTTCACTTTTCACTTTCATGCATTGGAGAAGGAAATGGCAACCCACTCCAGTATTCTTGCCTGGAGAATCCCAGGTATGGGGGACCCTGGTGGGCTGCCGTCTATGGGGTCGCACAGAGTCGGACACGACTGAAGTGACTTAGCAGAAAGATGTCATGGATGAACCTATTTGCAGGGCAGCAATGAAGAGAGACATAGAGAAGAGACTTGTGGACACAGTGTGGGAGGGAAAGGGTGGGACAGATTAAGAGAGTGGCATGGAAACATATACATCACCATATGTAAAATAGAGAGTCAGTGGGGATTTGCTCTGTGACAACCTAGAGGGGTGGGATGGGGTGGGACGTGGGAGGCGGGTACAAGAAGGAGGGGACACACGTATACCTATGGCTGACTCATCCTGATGTACAGCAGAGACCAACACAGTATTATAAAGCAATTATTCTCCAATTAAAAAAAACTATAGTGCAATATAACAACCAAGACTTTGACATTTGTTTATCTTTAGAATTTTTTCTTTTCACTAGAAATTAAAGGCTTTGTCTCATTTGACACAAAATTCCCAACATGTTTTAGGTGCTTAATTACTGTAGGCTAAGTGTATGAATAAAAATTTTAGTAAAAAAAAAAAAAAA
>SJYT01054639.1:19006-43866 GCA_006410635.1 Cephalophus harveyi | reverse complement strand
AGGGACTCCGCGACCCGACGCGCGCTCAACGCCTTTCCTCCGTAATTCTCCGCTAAGCCCGGGCCGGATTCTCCCTGGGCCGGGCGCCCATCCCACGACCAAGACGCAGAGGTCGCGATGGCGGGCCGGCGCAGCCCCCGGCCCCTGCGGCCCCTGCGGCTCCGCCCGGGCGCTCCCGAGAGGGAGGCCGGGGGCGGGGCCGGGCGGGGCGTGGGGAGGGGGTTCGGCCCCGGCCGGGTGACTGCACTGGCCCGCCGGGCCGCTCCACACTTGCCTCCCGCCGTCGGGCCCGATGGCTCCGCTGCCTTTGTGCCCGACGGTAAGGCTGTTGCTGCTGCTGCTCCTGGGATCTGGACCCGGGCTCAGAGCCGGTGAGTGAAGGGACGAGCCCCCATCCGAGGACCCAGGGCTTCCTGGGACTCCTTCAGGCCTCCCCGGGATACCTGGAACCCTGCCTCCCTACCCATCCGCAAGAACCCCAACTCCCCAGCCCTTCCAGGGGACCCAGGAGCCCTACAGTCCCCGGCCCTCCTTTGTGCAGCCCACCTGCACATTGCTTCCCGGCTTCCTGGAAGTCCTGTGTGTCGCCCCCTCCCCACCTCCACCACTTCCCCAAAAGCCCCTGCCTCATTTACCCCTTCCAGGGACCCTGAAACCTTCTCAAGGGGGGCTCTGTGTCCTCCCCAAACATCCCCTCTGTCACCCTCTCCAGTGATCAGATCTCCCCATCACCTGACTTGGGATCCTGTGAACCCACCCTTCTCTCCACGTGTTCCTGGGGTCTGCAGTGGGACCACCAGGGAGACACCAGAGGTTGGAAGGAACAGGGGGAGAAGGGGCCAAACCCTACCTGGAGCCAGAGAAGAAGGTGATGTCTCCTTCTCACTACTCCTGGACATGACCCTTGGAGAGGTCCCCTCGGCAACCTCCCATTTTCATGGATACCACAGGGAAATATGTGGTCATCACAAGCTCGGAGACACACAGGCATAGAACACCACCAGCAACATCTGGGCACACAGGTGTTGGGCTCATGGATGGCCTCATACACATGCTGCATGCTCAGTCACTTCAGTTGTGTCCAACTCTTTGTGACCCCAAGGACTGTAGCCCGCCAGGCTCTTCTGTCCATGGGATTCTCCAGGCAACAATGCTGGAGTGGGTTGCCGTGCCCTCCTCAGGCTCACACACAGACACAGGCAAAGACACACAGAGGGGAACACACACACACACACACACACTAAGGGATACTGAGACAGCCCCATATGAGCACACACACACACACACAGAATCACATGGGCACACACATACACACACACACACGCCCACCTTCAGGTCCATAGGAAGCCTGGGCAGCCTTGGCACTCCCACTAGAGGCTGTTGTGGGCAGACAGAGCAAACAGCCCCCAGAATGACCTGCCCCACCTAAGTTGGCATAGAGGGAGTGTTTGCCTTGGTTACAAACCCAGCGCTGGGCATCCACCCATGCTCGGGTTCTCCCTAAGGCTGAGCCCTGGACCCTGAGACCCCAGAGCTGGGGTCGAGTCAGGGTAGGGGGACCTCTCTGGGGACAGCTTTGGGGTATGGGTTTGGAACAGGGGTCTTTTCAGATGTGCTTGTTATTATTTTTTTAAGTTTTTATTTGTTTTTGGCGGATTCTTAAGTCCCCAGCCAGGGAATCAAACCATGCCCCCTGCCGTGAAAGCACAGAGTCATAACCTCTGGACCACCGGGAAGTCCCCAGATGTGCTTAGACTGGAAGTGTTGCATGGGGCTTGGTCGATCCAGGGGTCAAGGGACCTTTTCTGAAAGCCCACTTATGCCAGGGGATCTGGGGCTCCTAGGGAAGAGATCTGTCCAGACTGGAGGGTCATTGCCGTGAGCAGAGAGTAGCACAGGGTGACGAGGGCCCCTGTGGTCACGTGGCAGGGGGGCAGATTCTAGAAGGAGGTGATGAGTGAGCTAAGTGAGGATGGGGTCAGGGCATTTGTTGCACAGGGTGTATGTGTCAGTGTGATGGGAAGTTTAATTGGAGGAACAGGAAATGATGAGTGGGGTCCATGTTGAGAGAGGGGTGAGAGGGTGGGCTTCTGCAGGGCCTCTGGCTCAGTGAGGACCCTGAGCTTTACCTGGAGGGGGTTGGGAGCCTGGGGAGGTTTCAGGCAGAGATGTGGGCACCTGGGCAAGTCCTGTGAGGGTGAGGGCTGGTCATCCAGAGAGGAGGGCAAAGCTTTTAACTCTAAACTCATTGTTACATTTTGTTTCTATTTTGTTTATCTCTAATCCCCTACATGAATATGCTGCTTTTTCCACTGAGAAAAAAGAAAATTGAGGGTACTCCCTGGCTTTCCAGTGATAAGAAAGACTCTGAGTTTCCACTGCAGTGGGTCTGGTTCATTTCCTGGTCAGGGAACTAAGATCCCACATGCTGTGCCTTGCGGCCAAACAAAACCAAAAAAAAAACCCAACAACAAAAAAAATTGAATTTGAATTTTGACCTGGATTCTTCAAAGAAGAGTCAGCATGATAAAATCTTGTTTTATATTTTACAAATGTGAAAGGGAATCTGCAAATCTCGGATTCTCAGTCCTGGAGTCCTGGGTGAGAGTGAGCTCCCAGGGGTCAGGCGGACAAAGGAACAAGTTTCTGTTCTTCAGTTCACCCGCTCTGGGACCTAGGATGGGTCCTTTTGCCTCTCCTAGCCTCAATCTCTCCATCTGTAAATGGGAGACTGCTGCTGCTACTGCTAAGTCACTTCAGTCGTGTCCGACCCTGTGCGACCCCATAGACAGCAGCCCGCCAGGCTCCCCCGTCCCTGGGATTCTCCAGGCAAGAACACTGGAGTGGGTTGCCATTTCCTTCTCCAATGCATGAAAGTGAAAAGTGAAAGTGAAGTTGCTCAGTCGTGTCCGACTCTGTGCGACCCCGTGGACTGCAGCCCACCAGGCTCCTCCGTCCATGGGATTTTCCAGGCAGGAGTACTGGAGTGGGGTGCCATTGCCTTCTCCGAAATGGGAGACTAGCAGCCCATAAGACAAAGAGATTGACAGCAGATGCCGCCTGTGGATTGGGGACCATGGTGCCTGGTACCAGGTGAAGTTCGAGTGATAGCTTCTCTGCGCTGTGGCTGATTGTGTGTGTGTGTTTTCTACATGTTGACTGTGTGCAGCATGTGAGATCTTAGTTCCCTGACCAGTGACTGAACCCCTGCCCCTGCAATGGAAGCACAGTGTCTTAACCACTAGACCTCCAGGGTAGTCCCTGATTGTGGTTTCTGACCAAACACCAGAGTGGACTCTTGGACCTCACCAGAAGGAGGAATGGCTCTGGGATTCTCTGATGCCCAGTCGCAGTGGGTTTGACCGCCCCGGACCACGAGCAATGAATTCCTTGATGCCCCTTACCTCTGTCACCCCAGGCCTCCCTCTCCTGCTGTTATTGGGTGAGGAGGAACCACTGGATTGGGAGTCAGAAGGGCCCCCCTCCCCAGCCCCGTGACTGCAGGGGTCGGGCTTCCCATCTGAGCTTCTTCTTTCTCCCATGTGAGATGCAGGGGTTCCGGTTGCACCAACTGTGTCCTGCTATGGGCCACAGCAACATGAGGATCCAGAGAAATGGCTGGGATGGGGTCACAGGGCCTTCCGGTGTGGCAGGAAGCTGTGCCCTGGCAGTGAAAATGAGAGGTGATGCAAAGAATCTAGAAGGCAGTGGTGAGGGGCGGGGGGGAGGTCCCTGTAGAGGATGGCAGGGACCCTATTTGGTTCATCTCTGATGTCCAGTGCCCAGGACAGGCAACTAGACAGACATTAGACACAAAACCCACAATCCGACTGTGTCTGAAGTTGACATGGGCAAAGGATTGAGAACGAGGGCATTCCAGGAAGAGGGACCAGCCAGTGCAAGGGCCTAGAGGTATGATTTTTTTTCAGATGCCGTGGCTCTGTGACCTGTTTTCTCCGTCCTGGCTGCCTTGAAGATATTGATAATAGTTAGAGCTCATTGTGTGCCGGTAATTTACATGCATGATCTTATTCCATTCTGGGGAGTGAGGTCCCCTTATTCCCCTATTTTAAGATGAGGAAACCAAGGCACAGAGAGATTGAGTGGTCCAAGGTCACACAGCTAGGAAGAAGGAGAAGCAGGATTCAACCCTGAGATAGTCATCCAGAGGATGAGATGTTTGGATAGCATCATCGACTCAATGGACATGAGTTTGAACGAGCTCCGGGAGACAGTGAAGGACAGGGAAGCCTGGTGTGCTTTAGCCCACGTGGTTGCAAAGAGTTGGACACAACTGAGTGACTGAACAACAAC
This sequence comes from Cephalophus harveyi, assembly GCA_006410635.1. NCBI lineage: Eukaryota > Metazoa > Chordata > Mammalia > Artiodactyla > Bovidae > Cephalophus > Cephalophus harveyi. The sequence continues at coordinate 39,552 of SJYT01054639.1, read as the reverse complement.
AAGTCATCCAGACACTTTTCAGGCTAGTGCCTGTCCCCAGACCAGGACAGCCCCCACCTGCAGCCTCTAACTTTTGTCTCCCTCCCCCATCCCCAGCTCCCCAGAGGTCACATGTGCACCGACGTGGGCTCATAGGACTGGCCGGGACTATCGACTGTGTTGGCCCTCGCCCTGCCTTGGTCTACGTGAAATATGGCTGCTTTTGTGGTCTGGGGGGCCATGGCGAGCCCCAGGATGCTGTAGACTGGTGAGTGCATGCTGGGGGCTTAAGGTCCCCACCCCCTGGGGTGGTTAAGGCTTATGAGGAAATACCCAAAACTGAGGTTGGGGTTTAGATATGAAGGCCCCAGCAAATGGTGCTCCTTGCAGGCAAAGGGTCTCCTGGGCAATGTGCCCATGAGGCCAGACCTTGGTGCCCCCAGTCTGGCAGGGTGATTATTTTAGCTGAAAAAAAAATCATACATCACTGATCAGACTTATTATACACCAGAACTGTCCTGAGAGCCCCTTTGAATTCTCACAACAACCCCATTTCAGAGATAAGGAAACTGAGGCCCAGAGAGATCAACTTGTCTAGAGCCACATACAGAGTGAGGGGTGGGGGCTGGGATTTGAGCCCAGGCGGCCTGGCTGGATTCACGCCCCTGATCACTGCCTTCTGCTGCTGGGTGAGAAGGACCTGTTCTGTGCCAGGCTGTGGGCTTAGACCTTCCACGACCTCTCATTTGCCACCACAGCCATGGCCGTCCGATGGGGATCCCTGTTTTACAGACCGGGTCCCACAGCCACTCATCCGTTTCCAGAGTGGTCAGGAGGCACAATGTTGATTGTCTCTTCTGGGTCTTGGAGGATATAGTTGTCACTGACAGGTCTCTATCCAGCCTCGTGCCTCCAAGGCTCCTGCCATGGGCCCTGCCCTTCCTCCCACACTCTGGTTGGCTGGTTCCTGCACATCTTTCCAGACATAGACCCCCAGGCATCACCCCCTCTTGGAAGTCTTCTCTGAAGCCTAGCTGGACCTGGCATCCCGTCTGGCTCCCAGAATCCCATCACCTGCATCCTAGTGTTTCTCGCCATGCCCACTGCATCTGGAGATTTGTCTGCCTCCCCCATCCTGGGGTTGGGGGCTGGTGCTTGGGCTGAGACCTCAAGCAGGAAGAGTGGGCAGGAATTTCTCCCAGGCAGAGGCAGATTAGGGGCAAAGTCAGGAGGCAGGGAGGATATGGCTGGAAGGGACCAGTGTGGCTGGAGCTCAGAGGCTCAGAGACTGAGGCAGGCAAGGGCCAGATTTGAGCATGGAGGAGAGATAGAGGTTGGGCAAGACACACTGGGGTCAGTGGAATTAATTTCCAGGACGGGGATTCTCAGGAACAAAGCCTGGACCAGAAGATGCTCTCCCCTGTGGGTCCTAATTCTCCTGAAGTTATGGCGCAGGAGGATGGCCAAGGGGCCACCCTTGGCCTTACTCACCCCTTGGTCTGTCCATCTGCTATCCACAGGTGCTGTCATGCACACGACTGCTGCTATACACATGCCGAGAACTCCGGCTGCAGTCCCAAGTTGCAGCCCTACTCCTGGAATTGTGTCAATCAGACTGTCAAGTGTGGTGAGTTCCCAACATAACACCCAGCAGCAGCCACTGGCTGGAACATAGAGGGGCTTCCCACTGTAGGTGGGGCCATTCTCCCATCTGCCCCAGTCTCCACCATGCCCTATTGTCTCTCCAACATTGAGGCCAAGGGTCAATTACCATAGTTCATTTCTCCTGTGCTGTTGATTTTGTTAAGAAAAAGGAATTTTTCTGTCAAACCTAGGAAAACAGAAGGTAGGTCCAAAGGCTGAATGATTTGAGAAAAATGAGAGTGGTGAGCAGGCCCATTTATTTATCAGAATGAAGAGTATGCCTGTGTCTAATGGACCCCTTTGTGTTAGCACTGCCGGCCCCAGGGGATGTCTGAGTTTGCAGACCCTGGCCTGTGGCTGACAGCTTGGTCTGTGATTCAGATCCTCTGATGTCACCAAGCCTGATCTCCTGGGGCCTCAGGAGATCACTGGTAAACTGGGAGTGGAAATCCAGCTGGCCTGTGGTGAGGATGAAGTGACAGTGTCATGGCATTTCATGCCTAATAGATGTCGTTAATGGTCTGTTGAAGAAATGACCCAACACAGAACCTCTGATGAGCAAGACCAGGCACAGTTTCATGGAGCCCAGGATTTAGGGAAGGACATGAACACAGTTCTGAGTAACCCTGAGTGCCCCCAAGAGAAAGTGATTTCTCTTTCAATTTTCTTTTAATCCTTCTAATGTTGTGAAATCAGGAGAAAGTCAGTTTTAATTTAGCTAAAACATCTGTGGGACCCTCCCTGATCCTTTTGAACAGAGAGAGTAGATTTCTGGCTTATAACGTTATTCAAAAACTGTTCTATTCTTAAATTTAATTCTGACTTTAAAAAATCCTTCATATCTATCCATCTATCATCTATCTGTTTATCTATTACTTCTCTTTAAACACAAGCAGCATGTATTTAATGAGGATAATTGTAACATAACCTGATATCACTGTACATTTTACATGATTCAGTTCAGTTCAGTTCAGTCGCTCAGTGTCCAACTCTTTGCGACCCCATGAATCGCAGCACGCCAGGCCTCCCTGTCCATCACCATCTCCTGGAGTTCACTCAGACTCACGTCCATCGAGTCCGTGACGCCATCCAGCCATCTCATCCTCAGTCATCCCCTTCTCCTCCTGCCCCCAATCCCTCCCAGCATCAGAGTCTTTTCCAATGAGTCAACACTTCGCATGAGGTGGCCAAAGTACTGGAGTTTCAGCTTTAGCATCATTCCTTCCAAAGAAATCCCAGGGTTGATCTCCTTCAGAATGGACTGGTTGAATCTCCTTGCAGTCCAAGGGACTCTCAAGAGTCTTCTCCAACACCACAGTTCAAAAGCATCAATTCTTCGGCTCTCAGCTTTCTTCACAGTCCAACTCTCACATCCATACATGACCACAGGAAAAACCATAGCCTTGACTAGACGGACCTTAGTCGGCAAAGTAATGTCTCTGCTTTTGAAAATACTATCTAGGTTGGACATAACTTTTCTTCCAAGGAGTAAGTGTCTTCTANTCTCACATCCATACATGACCACAGGAAAAACCATAGCCTTGACTAGACGGACCTTAGTTGGCAAAGTAATGTCTCTGCTTTTGAAAATGCTATCTAGGTTGGACATAACTTTTCTTCCAAGGAGTAAGCGTCTTTTAATTTCGTGGCTGCAATCACCATCTGCAGTGAGTAAATTCAAAAAAATTGAAATCATCGGAAGCATCCTTTCTGATCATAATGCACTAAGATTAGATGTCAACAACAGGAAAAAAAAGACTATTAAAAATACAAATATATGGAGGCTAAGCAATACCCTTCAGAATAACCAAAAAATCACAGAAGAAATCAAGAAAGAAATCAAAATATGCACAAAATGAAAACACAACAACCCAAAATCTATGGGATTCAGTAAAAGCAGTGCTAAGGGGAAAGTTCATAGCAATACAAGCCTAACTCAAGAAACAGGAGAGAAACCAAATAAATAACCTAACTCTACACCTAAAGCAACTAGAAAAAGAAGAAATGAAGCACCCCAGGGTTAGCAGAAGGAAAGAAATCATAAAAATTAGGGCAGAAATAAATGCAAAAGAAACAAAGGAGACCATACCCAAAATCAACAAAGCTAAAAGCTGGTTCTTTGAGAAGATAAATAATATTGACAAACCATTAGCCAGACTCATCAGGAAAAGAAGGGGAAGAATCAAATCAACAAAATTAGAAATGACAATGGAGAAATCACAAAAGACAACACAGAAATATAGAGGATCATAAGAGATTGCTATCAGCAACTATATGCCAATGAAATGGACAACTTGGAAGAAGTGGACAAATTCTTAGAAAAGTATAACTTTCCAAAACTGAACCAGGAGAAATAGAAAATCTTAACAGACCCATCACAACACAGAAATCGAAACTATAATCAGAAATTTTCCAACAAACAAAAGCCCAGGACCAGCTGGCTTCACAGCTGAATTCTACCAAAAATTTAGAGAAGAGCCAACACCTACTTTAGTCAAACTCTTACAGAAAATTGCAGAGGAAGGTAAACTTCCAAACTCATTCTATGAGGCCACCATCACCCTAGTACCAAAACCTGACAAACATGCCACACACACACAAAAAAAAAAAAGAATGAAAGAAAACTACAGGCCAATATCACTGATGAACATAGATGCAAAAATCCTTAACAAAATTCTAACAATCAGAATCCAACAACACATTAAAAAGATCATACATCATGACCTAGTGGGCTTTATCCCAGGAATGCAAGGATTCTTCAGTATTCGGAAATCAATCAATGTGATGCACCACATTAACAAACTGAAAGATAAAAGCCATATGATTATCTCAATAGATGCAGAGAAAGCCTTTGACAAAATTCAACATCCACTTATGATAAAAACTCTCCAGAAAGTAGGCATAGAAGGAACATACCTCAACATAATAAAAGCTATATATGACAAACCCACAGGAAACATTATCCACAATGGTGAAAAATTGAAAGCATTTCCCCTAAAGTCAGGAACAAGATAAGCATGCCCACTCTCACCGCTACTATTCAACATAGTTTCGGAAGTTTTGGCCACAACAATCAGAGCAGAGAAAGAAATAAAAGGAATCCAGGTTGGAAAAGAAGTAAACTCTCACTGTTTGCAGATGACATGATCTTCTACATAGAAAACCCTAAAGACTCTACCTAACTCTAGATAACTAGAGGTAATCAATGAATATAGTAAAGTTGCAGGATATAAAATTAACACACAGATAATCCATGCAACTTTCTTTATCTTTGATAAAGGAGACAAGAATATACAATGGAGAAAAGACAATCTCTTTAACAAGTGGTGCTGGGAAAACTGGTCAGCCACCTGCAAAAGAATGAAACTAGAAACACTTTATAATACCGTATACAAAAATAAAGTCAAAATGGATTGAAGATCTATAAATGTAAGACCAGAAACTATAAAATTCCTAGAGAAAAAAGTAGACAAAACACACTCTGATGTAAATCATTGCAGGATCCTCTATGACCCACTTCCCAGAGTAATGGAAATAGGAGGGCGGAAGAGGTTCAGGATGGGGAACACGTTTATACCTGTGACAGATTCATGTTGATGTATGGCAAAACCAATACAATATTGTAAAGTAATTAACCTCCAATTAAAATAAATAAACTTAATTTAAAAAAACCCACAGTGATATACCATCTCTTGCCAGTCAGAATCGCTGCTATCCAAAAGTCTACAAACAATAAATACTGGAAAGGGTATGGAGGGAAGGGAACCCTGTTGGTAGGAATGCAAACTAGTACAGCCACTATGGGGAACAGTGTGGAGATTCCTTAAAAAACTGGAAATAGAACTGTCTTATGACCCAGCAATCCCACTGCTTGGCATACACACTGAGGAAACCAGAATTGAAAGAGACACATGTACCACAATGTTCACTGCAGCACTGTTTAAAATAGCTAGGACATGGAAGCAACCTAGATGTCCATCGGCAGATCGTACATATACACAATGGAATATTACTCAGCTATTAAAAAGAATGCATTTGAATCAGTTCTAATGAGGTGGATGAAACTGGAGCCTATTATACAGAGTGAAATAAGCCAAAAAGAAAAACACTAATACAGTATATTAACACATATATATGGAATTGAGAAAGATGGTAACAATGACTCTATATGTGAAATAGCAAAAGAGACACAGATGTAAAGAATAGACTTTTGGACTCTGTGAGAGAAGGCAAGGGTGGGATGATTTGAGAGAATAGCATTGAAACATGTATATTATCATATGTGAAGTAGATCGCCAGTCCAGGTTTGATGCATGAGACAGGGTGCTCAGGGCTGGTGCACTGGGATGACCCAGAGGGATGGGGAGGGAAGTGGGAGGGGGGTTCAGGATGGGGAACACATGTACACCCATGGCTGATTCATATGAATGCATGGCAAAAACCACCACAATATTGTAAACTAATTAGCCTCCACTTAAAACTTAAAAAAAAAAAAAAAAAAAAAAACTTTCCACAGTTTTTTGTGATCCACACAATCAAAGGTTTAGGTGTATTTAATAAAGCAGAAGTAGATGTTTTTCTGGAACTCTCTTGCTTTTTCTATGATCCAACAGATGCTGGCAATTTGATCTCTAGTTCCTCTGCCTATTTTAAAACCAGATTGAACATCAGAAAGTTCTCAGTTCATGTGCTGTTGAAGCCTTACTTGGAAATTTTTGAGCAATACTTTGCTAATGTGTGAGATTAGTGCAATTGCGCAATAGTTTGAGCATTCTTTGGCATTCCCTTTCTTTGGGATTGGAATGAAAACGGACATTTTCCAGTCCTGTGGACACTGCTGAGTTTTCCAAATTTCCTGGCATATTGAGTGCAGCACTTTTACAGCATCATCTTTTACAATTTGAAATAGCTCCACTGGAATTCCATCACCTCCGCTAGCTTTGTTTGTAGTGATGTTTCCTAAGTTCCACTTGACTTTGCACTCCAAGATGTCTGTCTCTAGGTTAATGATGACACCATCATGTTTATCTGGGTCATGAAGATCTTTTTTGTATAGTTCTTCTATGTATTCTTGCTACCTTTTCTTAATATCATGTGCTTCTGTTAGGTCATACTGTTTCTGTCCTTTATTGTGCCCAGCTTTGCATGAACTCTTCCCTTGCTGCCGGGAGCCAGCATGGGAGATCCTACCCATGACAAGGCCATGCGGAGAGGCCTGGTGGGCAAGGCGAGTCAGGTCTCAAGGGGTCCTCTGTCTGAGCGTCTACCCTGAAACCAAAATCTGTCTGTTTACTGTCTGCTATATTATACTCTTCTGACATTACCACCTTTTCTCTGGAAAGACTTAGTTCAGAGCTCCAGTTAACAGTTTCCTGCATATAAAAAGTATGTCTCAGCTTGAAACCCCTTTGATGGCTTTCTAACTTATCTGACCGGTCTGCTTTACAACTTGTGGATTGTTTACAGCCCCTAACTGTGAGAGGCACGAAGCTCAAAACATATTAAAGATATAGAGCCTTTTAGAGTTAAGAATTAGTTTGGTGAAGAGTTTGTTGAGTTAATGTTTGCCACCAGGCCTCCATATCCTTTATCTTTTAGGCACCTGGGAGGATATTAATCAATGTAATCGGGATGCAGAAATAGGAATACAATAGTTTTGTTAGCAACACTAGACTTTTGAGTTAATTATTTTTCTCTTTGTTATAAATCACTGTACTTCTTTCATTGTTATAAATTGTTGTGTTCTTGCTATGTAAGAATGTAACTTTACTTAGTGCTTTCTGAGAGTGGCACCAGACTTTGGGAAGAACAACACAAATAAGTCTTCTGGTTGACAAACCCTTATCAGAAAAGGGCCGTAAAATGTTAATTGGCTTTCTGGCCATAAGATGATGTAAATCACCTAAAACCTGTGTATACAACTAGGTATACAGAGAGAAAGCCTGGTCTTGATAAGAGTCAGGGCTGCTGATGCTGCATAATTTTATATTATCCATTGACTTCTATGTACAAAAAAAGGTATAAAAAGCCTTTACAACAATAGAGGATGGGACAGTCACTGGACTGGTTTCCCCCATGTCTTTTCTTACTCTATTTTCTGGCTGAATTCCCATCTGGAGCGGGGAGGCTCACCACTTCTACTTACTTGCCCTGGCTTCTAAGATCCATGAGAGAGGGAGCCCAAGGCGGGGCACCCTCCGATATTCAAACGGGTGCTGGTGGCCCAATGTAGATGGTGCAAATCTCTTGTCCTGAGGTTTTATTAGCTTTCCCTGTAAACCAACTTATTCAGCCTCTTTTCTCCACTAAATTTTCCTACTATACTATTTCTTCTTAATTTCTTTTATATTTTTAAATAAATAAGTTTTTCCTCACCATGCCATCCCCACTTCAAATTACCCTGGGTCCACTGGGACTGGACCCTGGCACCCTGCTATCTCTAATTTTCTTGAAAAGATTTCTGGTCTTTCTCTTTCTATTGTTTTCCTCTATTTCTTTGCATTGATCACTTAGGAAGGCTTTCCTCTCTCTCCTTGCTATTCTTTGGAACTCGTCATTCAAATGGGTATATCTTTCCTTTTCTCCTTTGCCTTTAGCTTCTCTTCTTTTCTCAGCTATTTGTAAGCTGTTGTCAGACAACCATTTTGCCTTTTCGCATTTCTTTCCCTTGGGGATGGTCTTGATCTCTGCCTCCTATACAATGTCTCAAACCTCTATCTGTCACTAGTTCTTCAGGTACTCTATCAGATCTAATCCCTTCAATCTCTTTGTCACTTCTACTGTATAATCGTAAGGGATTTGATTTAGGTCATACTTGAATGGTCTAGTGGTTTTCCCTACTTTCTTCAATTTCAGTCTGTGGCAATAAGGAGCTCATGATCTGAGCCACAGTCAGCTCTCAGTCTTTTTTTTTTTTTTTTTTTTTTTGATTGTATAGAGCTTCTCCATCTTTGGCTGCAAAAAATATAATCAATCTGATTTCAATATCGACCATATGGTGATGTTCATGTGTGTAGAGTCTTCTCTTGTGTTGTTGGAAGAGGGTGTTTGCTGTGACCAGTGCATTATCTTGGCAACACTCTGTTAGCCTTTGCCCTGCTTTATGTTGTACCCTAAGCCCAAACTTCCCTGTTACTCCAGGTATCTCTTGACTTCCTACTTTTGCATTCTTATGATGAAAAGGACACCTTTTTTGGGTATTAGTTCTCAAAGGTCTTGTACATCATCATAGAACCATTCAACTTCAGCTTCTTCAGCATTAGCAGTTGGGGCATACACTTGGATTACTGTGATATTGAAAGGTTTGCCTTGGAAATGAATAGAGATCATTCTGTCATTTTTGAGGCTGCACCCAAGTACTTCATTTCAGACTCTTGTTGACTATGAGGGCTATTCCATTTCTTCTAAGGGATTCTTGCCCACAATAGTAGATATAATTGTCATCTGAATTAAATTTGCCCATTCCAATCCACTTTAGCTCACTGATTCATAACAGGGCTTTTTTATATTAAAAAAAAAAAAACATTGCCAAGCCCAAAGCCAACTGCATTTTTTGCTGTGTTATCTTCTGTGACTTTCATAGTTTTTCATTTTACATTTAAATTTGTGATCCATTTTGAGTTAATTTTTGTGAAAGGTGTAAGATCTGTGTTTAAATTCATTTATATCCATGTATATATCCTGTTATTCCAGCACCGTTAGTTGAAACGATCATACTTTATTTGTTGAATTGGCTTTGTTCTTTTGTCAAAGATCAATGACTATCCCTGTGTGGATCTATTTCTGTGCTATTTTTTTTCTGTTCCATTGATCCATTTGTCTATTCTTTTGCCAGTACTATACTGTCTTGACCACTGTAGCTTATAGTGAGTTTTGAAGTCAAATAATGTCAATCCTCCAACTTTGTTCCTCCCCTTTAATACTGTGTTGGCTGTTTTGAGTGTTTGCCTTTCCATGTAAATTTTAAATTTTAGTATCAGTTTGTTGATTTCCACAAAGTAACCTGCTGGAATTTTTACTGGAATTGCATTGAGCCTATAGGTCAACTTGGGAAGAACTGACACCTTGTTACCTTATATGGAGTCTCTCCATTTATTTAGTTATTCTTTAATTTCTTTTATCAGAGCTTTGTAGCTTCCCTCATATAGATCTTGCACATATTTTGTTAGATTTGTGCTAAGGTTTTTTTTTGGGGGGGGTGGTCCTTAAAAATCACTGCAGATGGTGATTGCAGCCATGAAATTAAAAGACGCTTACTCCTTGGAAGAAAAGTTATGACCAACCTAGATAGCATATTGAAAAGCAGAGACATTACTTTGCCGACAAAGGTCCGTCTAGTCAAGGCTATGGTTTTTCCAGTAGTCATGTATGGATGTAAGAGTTGGAGTGTGAAGAAAGCTGAGCGCCGAAGAATTGATGCTCTTGAAATGTGGTGTTGGAGAAGACTCGAGAGTCCATTGGGCTGCAAGGAGATCCAATCAGTCCATTCTAAAGGAGATCAGTCCTTGGTGTTCTTTGGAAGGAATGATGCTAAAGCTGAAACTCCAGTACTTTGGCCACCTCATGCGAAGAGTTGATTCATTGGAAAAGATTCTGATGCTGGGAGGGATTGGGGGCAGGAGGAGAAGGGGATGACAGAGGATGAGATGGCTGGATAGCATCCACCAACTCGATGGACGTGAGTTTGAGTGAACTCCGTGAGTTGGTGATGGACAGGGAGGCCTGTTGTACTGTGATTCATGGGGTCACGAAGAGTCAGACACTAATGCGCAAGTGAATTGAACTGAACTGAAGGAAGGAGAATATTTAAAAGTATTTTTAAAAGAAAATAAAATTAGAAAGTATGGCAATTACAGAGTAGTAAAGTAAGAGAAGAACAATTAAGCTGCAAGGCATAATTCCAATTATAAAATACCAAAAGAACAGAATACAATTTTCTAAAAGGCATGAAAAAATCCCAAATTCTTCCTTTGAAAGGAACATGAAGGAAAGAAGCTGAGATTTACAAGGAGAGCCCAAGAACACAGTTCTGGGCTGGAGCAGCTTTCTGCAGAACAGACTGCACAGCCAGCAGGCCCTTACCATCTGCCCTGCACCATGCCCTGAGAATGGCCCCCGGCCAGACGAGAGGAGACAGAGGGAAAAAAAGGCACACGTGTGGCCCCGCAGACCCTGAATCTCTCTTTCACCGGTCAGAAAGCCAAGTCAAGGGTCTGAGATGCCACCTCTTCTGAGAAACCATGGGCTCTCAGACTGGGGAAATGCCAATCCCTGTCAAAAATTAGACACCTCATCTCACACTTGAGGATAACTAGCATGAATGAAATACCTTTAACCAAATGTTGCTTACCAAGTGCAACTGCCATATACTTTCGCCTGGGGGAAAAGTCTGTTGAAAACCTGCTTGGTGGAGGAGACTGGGTTTTGGAGAACAGAAAACAAATGAGACAATCAAACTTCTCTGAGGAGAGATGAACAGAGATTTGGGGTGTAGGGATGCTAAAAGAAAGGGGAGGAAAGTAATGGAAGGAAAACAAAACAGAAGACAGAACAGATGGCATGCATCAGAGGGACTATGCTCTAGAGCCAAATATCTAATTCCATGGAGTCTGGACCATTTCACCGCTTTTGGGTGCTAGCAAATAAATTGACTCCTTTCATTTTTCTATCCCGATAGTTATATCTCCTATTCCTAATTGCTTTGTGTGAAATCAAGGTTTGGGAGGGAAATCCAGAAATGGGGGCTGCATTCCACATCTGAGTCAGCTCAGAGAAGAGAAACACACCATAAGAGGTAAAACAAAAGTGATCTCAAATTACTACAGAGTAGTGATTCAAAGCCAGTCATGAACACAGAAATAGAAATTTCAGGGGACATTTGGACATTTTGGAGCTATATAGGATATGATGATCAAATTATCAAGTAGGTACATAACAAACAAAAATGCTCCTTTTTTAAAATGAATGACAACCAACGTTAATTGAATATTTACCATGTCTCAGTCTTGTATCAAGCAATTGGCAAGAATTGTATCCTTTGTCCTTATAATTCTATGAGGATAGCACTCATTTTTATTTGCAAATAAGAAAATTGATACTGGAAAGTAATAACTTTCCCAAGGGCACCCAATAAGGGACAAGCCAGAATCTGAGCTCAGACTGTCTGACTCTAGAATCCAAAGCTCATCTGGGATGGTTGATAATACTTTTTCTATGTCCACTGGCCAGAATGACTCACAACTAAGAGGTCTTATGAGTCACTGATATTGTAACTAGACTTATTGTTCAGGCCACTAAACCATCTCCCTGTTGCAAAATCCACAGAGCTGCCTTCTGAGTCACAAAAGAAGTAGAACCCAGTTGCCTTTTTTTTTTTTTTAATGAGAATAGTTAATATTAACTGTGCACAAGTCAGATGCTCTTAATCCCCCTTTTGGACTCTGTGGGAGAGGGAGAGGGTGGAATGATTTGGGAGAATGGCATTGAAACATGTATAATATCATATATGAAATGAATCGCCAGTCCAGGTTCGATGCATGATACTGGATGCTCGGGGCTGGTGCACTGAGATGACCCAGAGGGATGGTACAGGGAGGGAGGAGGGAGGGGGGTTCAGGATGGAGAACACGTGTATACCTGTGGCGGATTCATGTTGATGTATGGCAAAACCAATACAATATTGTAAAGTAATTAACCTCCAATTAAAATAAATAAATATATATTTTTTAAATTTTTTAAATAAATAAAAAATTTTAAAAACCTTCATTGGAACTTAATTTTTCTCTACAGCTCTTATCACCATTTGACATCTTTCATTTAACTCATTGATTGGTTTATTATGTCTTCCCCAACTAGTTGTCCCTAACAGCAGAGATTTTTGTTCTATTTATTAGTCCTTGATAAATATTTGTTGATTGAGCCTTAATATTCCAATGGTATAACAATTTGGAGATGTTTGTTTTTTAAAAAAAAAATTAAAAAAAAATATACACAATATAAAGAACAGAGTGGTTGTCTGACAACATTTCTGTCAAGATTAAGTATGATAGAGTATATAATATGTCAGCATCTTAGTTCTCTGTCTTACTAGGAAAAATAAGACAATTCTTCATCCCAATTGCTTTGGTCCAACTCATGCAAGGTTTTGGCCATGTTTTACGTCTGTTGGCAATTTTCTGAACATACCTCTGTTCAGAAGGAAAAATAGAGATGGAAAAATTCAGTGTATAAGACCACAAGTGCTTTTGACCTTGACACAAAGGAAAACTGGGTCAAATTAAATCGATTTAGATAATGGCAAGGTTAAAAGTAATTTCTGAAATCTGTTCCCTAAATTTCAGATTTTTTCTTAAAGCAGTGAATGATAGAAGTTGCTCATTGACAAAAGCCTTTAAAAACTGTCATTTTGATTTTCAAAGTAAATGTTTGTTAAAGGTTTGAAATTTGTTGGTGCTGTCATTTTACTATTGTCAAAAATGAAAGTAATTTTTGGTTGATTCTGCATTATTGACCTGTGCAATGATTTCTGTCACTCTGAAGCGGGAACTGCTCCAGGGATCCTGTGTAGCTGAGACATCTTTGATGTGGCTCTCTTAACTCATTTCCCTGAGAGGCGTGGTGACACAGCCAGGTTACTGGGATGGCAGCTCTGTCTCAGGCTGTGAGATGAGTCCCCTCTCCTGCAGAAGCTGACAGGTCCCCAGATCTGCCTTCTGCCTTCAAGTTTTCCTGGGGGTTTGGTATCACGGAATTTTATTGGAATTAAAGAACAGAGATATAGGACCCTAATTTCTCTCCAACCCATCAGTGCCACATAGAGTATTTTATGGATTTAAGTGAATATTATGAAGCCTCTTTGGCCTTGAAAAAGGTTTTTCTTTCTAAGCCTTAGCTTCCTCTTCCATCAAATGGGGGTAAGGATAGGTTGTCTTCTTCACTGAATGAAAAAATGAAGCTAGTGCCTGGCACATTGCCTTCAGAGCAAGTGCTCAACAAGCAGCAGCTATTGCTCTGTGTTATTACTCTCATATCAACTTCACACAACCTTGCTCTCTCCCACTGAGAGTCCCCAGGCAGTGTTTTCTCCCAGTTTCAATATCATGTTGGATGGCTCAGCCAAGTTGTCTCCGAGGGAGTTTTTCCCAGACACTTCTGAGCCCACTGTTTCAGGGAATCTTGCCTTGTCTTAGGTCTCATATCCATTCAAAAGAGATGGAAACAGGGGTCCAGTAGGATATGATGCTTAGAGAATTCTTTTGAAGTCCCGACAGGCCCTCCTCTCCTCTGATGACTCTGTTTCATCTGTAAGCAGCATACAGAGAACCACTTTTGACCTATCAGAGGGGGAGAGTTACAGGAACTAACAGGTCAACATCAGTGAGACCTTTGACATCATCTGACAAAAGTTTTCCAGGATGGCATCTGCAAGGAGCTTCATTGGTTTCTGCTTTTGCACATTGGTTTCTTATTCCTTAAGCAGGATGAGAGACACAGAATGATGATCTCATGGCTGGAAGGCCCATAGAGTTCAGTCCAAATGGTCTGGGGAGCCCTGACCAGGGGCCAAGGAAGGCCTTTAAGCAGGCATTGTGGCCCACTGAAAATGCACCTAGTTTTTGTTATGTGCATGTGTGTGGAGAGAAGTCCACAGTGCCCAAATCCCCTGATTTTACACATGAAGAAATTAAAGGCTGAAGAAAACAGGTGGGGTCTCTCCAAACTAATTTAAATGTGGTTTCATCTAAATTACAGTAGGCTTTCTGGTACGAGGAGTTAGGGGGAAACCACCTTATTATTTCCATATCTTTTTTTCCATCTTTCAGGCAGGTTCTCTCAGAATCTAGCAAGTTTACCAAGAATCTCCAAAGCCTCCCTGCCACTCATACACTACTCTTTGCCATGGAGAATCCAGTCACCAGATTTAGCAAACAACAACAATATAAAAACACCAGCAACAAAACAAGAGGAAGCCTTGTTAAAGTGGAATTTCACATACACAATTAACAGTGTGTTAGTATAACTACATTCCGTTTCTGAAATTCAGATGTAACTGAGCAGCCCTCAGAAGTATCAGGCCACAGCCCTGACCTGGAGTACATTTAGGGAAGGTTCTCCTATAGCTGCTCAATGGCACCCCACTCCAGTACTCTTGCCTGGAAAATCCCATGGACAGAGGAGCCTGGTAGGCTGCAGTCCATGGGGTCGCTAGGAGTCGGACATGACTGAGCGACTTCACTTTCACTTTTCACTTTCATGCATTGGAGAAGGAAATGGCAACCCACTCCAGTGTTCTTGCCTGGAGAATCCCAATGACGGAGGAGCCTAGTGGGCTGTTGTCTATGGGGTCACACAGAGTTGGACACGACTGAAGCAACTTAGCAGCAGCAGCAGCAAGTGGGTGAATCCATGACCCACAGGTTAAACAGTAATTTTCTAGGCTAAGGTGGGTGAGGGAAATTTCTATAAGCTGAGGGAAAACTGAAACTCAGGGGTCAAAATATAGCTCCCTCTGACCTAAAGATAGTAAGAGGTGAAGTGGAGGTTCACTCTCTCCTGCGGAGGTCACAATATCCAGAGCTGGGGGCCACCAGGCTGATGTGGGCTCTCATGACACCTCTCAGTAAATCAGAAAAGAGCTTCTTTCATAGGTAGAAACTTCTAATACCTAAATTAGTTTCTCAGTATTAATAATTATTGAAAGAATGTCAACCTATATGGTTTTTGTAAACTCACTTATTGAATATAAAATTATGGAAAATGTAATCATAGTTGATTAGAAACTCAAGGTCACCAGACCATAAAATGATTACACTCAATATCTTGCTTTCATGGTAATGCTTACTTGTCCCAATACCTTGTTACCTGGGGAAATTGTTGCTACATTTGCCTGCCTGTCTTGTGACATTTTAGGCTTTGAGTCTGTTAAAATAAGCTTTAATTCTGAGAAACTGTATTGGCAGAGTTAAATATATCCCCAAAGCTACAGAAGCATGCAGAAAGGCATCTGATAAGCTATTGCTGCAAATATATTAAAATATACTAACAGATGCCATATAGTATTTTAGAAAGTAACCTGAGGCTTTTAGTTGCTCTTTTGTTGATATTCATCAATATCATATTGCTTATATATGTTGAACATATTTTTTCACAAATTACATAGTACAGTACTACACAGCCATTATCATTCTCAAATACATGGCATCTGAATCACAGAGAAGGTCATGATACTGAGTGTCATAAACCTGTATTTGAAAGACAGCACTGTTGTAGTAAATATAGGAAAAAAGTTTTCACTTTCAAATTAATTTTGGATTATAGTTGGGAGTCTTGAGAGTCCCTTGGACTGCAAGGAGATCCAACCAGCCCATCCTAAAGGAGATCAGTCCTGAGTGTTCATTGGAAGGACTGATGTTGAAACTGAAACTCCAATACTTTGGCCACCCCATGCGAATAACTGACTCATTTGAAAAGACCCTGTTGCTGGGAAAGATTTAAGGCAGGAGGAGAAGGGGACAAAAGAGAATGAGATGGTTGGATGGCATCATCGACTTAATGGACATGAGTTTGAGTAAACTCTGGGAGTTGGTGATGGACAGGGAGGTCTGGCCTGCTGCAGTCCATGGGATCACAAAGAATCAGACACGACTGAGCAACTGAACTGAACTGAACTGATAGTTGGGATGATTACTGGATTTGGTGATTAAATGAGTTTTCACTATACCCTGTCTAATGTTTCTTTCATCAGTGTAGGGGATCTGTAAGTTGTTTAGCATCAATAATATATATTTTATAAATACTACCTCTTTGAGGTAAAATTGTATTATATGCAGATGATATTATATTATATATAGAAAACCCTAAAGATACCAAACAAAAATTACTAGAACTGATAAGTGAATTCAGCAAAGTAACAATATATAAGATTAACATTCAGAAATCAGTTGCATTTCTTTACACTTAACAATGAAATATCAGAAAGAGAAAGTGAAAAAACAATTTCTCTTAAAATCATGTTAAAAAATACTGAGGAATAAACCTTATCAAGGAGGTGAAAAACTCCTTATGCTGAGAACCATAAAACACTGATAAAGGAAATTGAAAAAGATTCAAAAAAATGAAAAGATGTCCCATGCTATTGGATTGGAAGACTTAATATAGTTAAAATGACAATACTATCCAAAGCAACCTACAGATACAATGCTATCTGTTCCAAATTACCCATGACATCTTTCACAGAACAAGAACAAATAATCCTAAACTTTATAAGGAGCTATGAAAGACCCAAAACTACCAAAGCAGTCCTGAGGGAAATGAACAAAATTGGAGGTATAACCCTTCCAGACTTCAGACAATGGTACAAAGCTACAGTAATCAAAACACTGTGTACTGACCCAAAAACATACACATTGACCAATGGATCAGAAGAGAAAGTTCAGAAATACACCTACACACCTACAGACAATTAATCTTTGACAAAGGAGGCAAGAATATACAATGCAGATGACATAGTCTCTTCAGCACATGGTGCTGGAAATGCTGGACAGCTGCATGTAAATCAAAGAAGTTAGAACACACCCTAACATCATGCACAAAAACAAACTAAAAATGGCTTAAAAACATGACACTATAAAACTCATAGAGGAAAGCACAGGCTAAACATTCTCCAACATAAATCATACCACAGTTTTCTTACGTCAGTCTCCCAAAGCAACAGAAATAGAAGCAAAAAAATAAATAAGTGGAACCTAATCAAACTTATAAACTTCTGCACAGCAAAGGGAACCATAAACAAAATGAAAAAACAACCTACAGACTGGGAGAAAATATTCCCAAATGATGTGACAGACAAGGGCTTAATCTCCAAAATATACAAACATCTCATATGATTCAATAACAACAACAAAGAAAAACCAAACAACCAAATAAAAAGAATTGGCAGAAAACCTAAGTAGACATTTCTCCAAAGAAGATATACAGGTGGCCAACAGGTACATGAAAAGATGTTCAATATCACTAATAATTAGAGAAATGCAAATCAAAATTACAACGAGGTACCACCTCACATCAGTCAGAATGGCCATCATCAAAATGTCTACAAATAATAAATGCTGGGGAGGGTGTCGGAGAAGGCAATAGCAAGCCACTCCAGTACTCTTGCCTAGAAAATCCCATGGATGGAGGAGCCTGGTAGGCTGCAGTCCATGGGGTCGCTAGGAGTCGGTCGTGAGTGAGCGACTTCACTTTCACTTTTCGCTTTCACACAATGGAGAAGGAAATGGCAACCCACTCCAGTGTTCTTGCCTGGAGAATCCCAGGGACGGGGGAGCCTGGTGGGCTGCCGTCTATGGGGTCGCACAGAGTCGGACACGACTGAAGCGACTTAGCAGCAGTAGCAGCAGCAGGGGAGGGTGTGGAGAGAAAGGAACCCTCCTACACTGTTGGTGGGAATGTAATTGGTGCAATCACTTTGGAAAGCAGTATGGAGGTTCCCAAAAAAAGCTAAAAATAGAGCTGCATATGATCCAGCAATTCTGCTCCTGGGCAAATGCCCAACCAAAACTACAAAACTACAGTTCAAAAAGATATATGTTCATAGCAGCACTATTTACAATAGCCAAACATGGAGGCAATCTGCCCATTGACAGATGAACGAATAAAAAAGATGTGGTACATATATACAATGGAATACTACTCTGCCATCAAAAAGGCATTTATAACAACACTGATGTACCAAGAGATTCCCATATTAAGAGAAAAATGAAAACTGATATTAAATATCATTTTTATTAAGTAAAAATGATATTATTTATATGTAGAATATAACCTATAACACAGATGATGTTATTGATATTTATGAAACAGATAAACAGATAAGTTATTGATATTTATGAAACAGACTCACAGACATAAAAAAGAAAATATATGACTACCAAAGGGGAAAAGGGGTGGGGAAGTGATAAATTAGGAGTTTGGAATTAGCAGATACACTTCACTATATATAAAAGAGATAAGCAATAAGGTCTTACCACGTAGCACAGGGAACTATATTCAATATCTTATAATAAAGCATGCTGCTGCTGCTGCTAAGTCGCTTCAGTCGTGTCCGACTCTGTGCGACCCCATAGACAGTAGCCCACCAGGCTCCCCCGTCCCTGGGATTCTCCAGGCAAGAACACTGGAGTGGGTTGCCATTTCCTTCTCCAATGCATGAAAGTGAGAAGTGAAAGTGAAGTCGCTCAGTCGTGTCCGACTCAGCGACCCCATGGACTGCAGCCCACCAGGCTCCTCTGTCCATGGGATTTTCCAGGCAAGAGTACTGGAGTGGGGTGCCATTGCCTTCTCCATAATAAAGCATAATGGGAAAGATATGGAATAGAAATGATATATATATGATAATATATCCATGTATATGTAAAGGAAAGTATATGCATCTATGTATACGCATACATACATAAATATGAATAAACTTGCTAAATTGTAAATCATAAATCAGCTATACTTCAAAAAAATGTATAAATACCACCTCTTTGTTTTTCTTCAAATATTTCTGAATTCCTGCATTGCTTTCAGGATCATAATGTACATGGAATTTTAGTTCCTATAACTCTATGCTAATTACATTAATTTTTCTTCAGACACCACACCAAATTAGTCATAAACAAATACATTTAAAAGCAGTTTGAGGAGGTGGTCCTAAGATGGCAGAGGAATAGGATGGGGAGACCACTTTCTCCCCCACAAATTCATCAAAAGAACATTTCAATGCTGAGTAAATTCCACAAAACAACTTCTGAATGCCGGCAGAGGACATCAGGCACCCAGAAAAGCAGCCCATTGTCTTAGAAAAGAGATAGGAAAAAATATAAAAGACAAAAAAAGAGACAAAAGAGGTAGGGAGGGAGCTCCATCCCGGGAAGGGAGTCTTAAAAAGAGAGAAGTTTCCAAACACCAGGAAACACTCTCACTGCCAAGTATCTGGCGAGCCTTGGAAGCACAGAGGGCAACATAACAGGGAAGAAAAATAAATAAATAATTAAAACCCACAGATTACGAGCCCAACGGTAACTCCGCCAGCGGAGAAGCAGCGCAGATTCCTACATCTGCCACTAGCAAGCGGGGGCTGAGCAGGGAGGCACGGGCTGTATTACTTTTTAAGGATCGGGCCCGAATGCCCCAAGGGTAACCAGAGTGAACTAATTTGGGCTAGTAAACCAGACTGTGGGATAGCTACCATGTGAAAAGCTCTAACATAAGGCACCACCAAGACCACACACAGAACAAAGGACGGAACAGAATTAGCCAGCTGCAGACCATCCCCCTCCGGTGACAGGCAGCCAGAGCCAGAAGGGCAGGAAGGGGACAATTGCAGCCCCAGAGAGACATTAACTACCAAACTGCAAACAGGCTTCTTTGCTGACTAAGACTTCTTGGGGTTCTGGACAGTCATCATCCATGTGAAAAGCTCTAACATAAGGCACCACCAAGACCACACACAGAACAAAGGACGGAACAGAATTAGCCAGCTGCAGACCATCCCCCTCCGGTGACAGGCAGCCAGAGCCAGAAGGGCAGGAAGGGGACAATTGCAGCCCCAGAGAGACATTAACTACCAAACTGCAAACAGGCTTCTTTGCTGACTAAGACTTCTTGGGGTTCTGGACAGTCATCATCCACCTGAGAAGGTGCGCCAGTTGTACACCCAGAAAACTGAGCAGCAGGGATAGGAGAGGCGATAAGTCGCAGCGACCACGCTCGCCAAACACCGGAGCTACTCAGACCTGGAAGGGCACAAAACGCAGGCCCAACCGAGTCTGCTCCTCTGAGGGCTACCTGAGTGCCTGAGGCTGAGCAGCTTAGACCTGGGAGGTGCATGCAGCCCAGGGCCAGCCTCAGATGGTTCCTGGTAGAGCAACCTAGAACCTGAG
>SJYT01054638.1:190317-239547 GCA_006410635.1 Cephalophus harveyi | reverse complement strand
TTCAAAAGCATCAATTCTTCGGCGCTCAGCCTTCTTCACAGTCCAACTCTCACATCCATACATGACCACAGGAAAAACCATAGCCTTGACTAGACGGACCTTAGTCGGCAAAGAAATGTCTCTGCTTTTGAAAATGCTATCTTGCTTGGGGCTATTTCTGGATTGTCAATTTTGTTTCATTAATCCCTCCACCAATACAATAATGTCTTGATTATTTTAGTTATAAAAAAGGGGTGATTCCTCCCACTTTATTCTTCTTTATCAAAACTGTCTGTAACTATTCTAGCTTCTTCTCCTTGAATTATAAATTTAAGAATAATCTTGCCTATATCTAAAAAATATCCTACTGAGATTTTTATAACAATTGGTTAAAACTATATATCAGTTTAAGGAGAACTAATACCTTTGTTATGTTGAATCTTTTAATTCACAAACATGGTCTGTCTCTCTGTTTACTTACACAGATGTAGAAAACAAACATGGGCTTCCCTTGTGGCTCAGCTCGTAAAGAATCCACCTGCAATGCGGGGGACCTGGGTTCGATCCCTGGGTTGGAAAGATCCCCTGGAGGAGGAAAAGGCTACCCACTCCAGTGTTCTGGCCTGGAGAGTCGCAAAGAGTCAGACAGGGCGGAGCGACTTTCACTTCACTTTCTCTCTTTGCACTTCGGAGGTTTTGTATTAGAAACTCTCTTATGCCGAGGTCAGCACCCTGTAGTTTTCAGCACTTGAATCCTGCACATGTTTTGTTAGATTACACCTAAGTATTTCTCTTTTTTAAGTGATTATAAATAATATTGAATTTTAATTACAGTGCCCACATGTTCACTGCTAGTGTGTAGAAATACAGTAGACTTTGTGTTCTATAACCTTGCTGAAATCACTTAGAGGGTTTTGCAGACTACCTGAGATTTTCTATGTAGTCCCTAAATGTTGTCTACAAATAGAAACAGTTTTATTTCTTCCTTTCCAATAGTATATTGTTATTGTTCAGTTGCTAAGTTGTGTCTGACTCTTTTGCAATCCCATGGACTGCAGCCCACCAGGCTCCCCTGTCTGTGGGATTTTCCAGGCTAGAATACTGGAGTGGGTTGCCATTTCCTCCTCCAGGGGATCTTTCCAACCCAGGGATCGAACCCATATCTCTTGCCTCTCCTGCATTGCAGGTGGATTCTCTACCACTGAGCTCCCAGGGAAGCCCTTCCAATGGTATACATTTTATTTACTATAGTTGACTTGCATAGCTAGAACTTCTGATAATATATTGAATAGCAGTTGTGAGAGCAGACATCCTTGACTATCCCTGATTTTAAGGAGAAAAGATCTAATCTTTCACCATTGAGCACGAAGTTAGCTATAGGATTTTTGTAAATGTTCTTTATCACATTGAAGAAGTTCTCTGTCTCTAGCTACCTAGGAGTTTTTATCATGAATAAATGTTAAAATGTGTCAAATGCTTTTCTATATCAATTGATATGATCATGTGATTTTGTTGATATAGCTGATTACATTAATTGATTTTTGAACGTTGAACCAACCTGTATCCTTGGAACAAACTTCACATGGTCATGGAGTATAATTGGTTTTATATATTGTTGAATTCTATTTGCTAATGTTTTGTTAAGAGTTTTTGAAACATCTTATAATTCTAATGTCAGTTATACCTCAATAAAGTTGAAAATTTTAAATAAAACTAAATTAACAGAGAAAAAAGAATCATTGCATCTATATGCATGAGGGAATACATATTGACACATTGGGTCTATACGCATGAACAATGTATATATTAGTCTCTAGGTTCTTCTTTCTCTTTTTTTCATTTGTTTGACATGGTCTTTGTTTCAGGGTAATACTGACTTCATTAATGAGTTAGGAAATATTTTTTCCTCCTCTGTTTCCTGGAAGAGGTTGTATAAAGTGAGTGTTAATTTTTTTTAATGTTTGATAGAATTCAGGAGGGAAATCATAGTCCCAGAGATTTCCTTTTGGGGACTTCTTTAATTTTGAACTAAATTTTGTTAATAGTGATGTGCTCTGTGCTAAGTTACTTCAGTCATGTCCAGCTCTTTGCAACCCTATGGATCATAGGCCGCCAGGCTCCTCTGAACATTGGTTCCTCCAGGCAAGAATACTGGAGTGGGTTGCCATTTCCTTCTCCAGTGCATGAAAGTGAAAAGTGAAAGTGAAGTCACTCAGTCGTGTCCAACTCTTAGCGACCCCATGGACTGCAGCCTACCAGGCTCCTCCGTCCATGCGATTTTCCAGGCAAGAGTACTGGAGTGGGTTGCCATTGCCTTCTCCCATTTCATATTGGGTTAGTGTGAAATTTGTGTTTTCAAAGAAGTGATCCATTTCATATAAATTGTCAAATGTATGTGTGTACAGTTGTTCACAGTATTCCCCTTTCACTCCTTCAGTGTCTGCAGAGTCTGTTTTATTCCCGATATTAGTAACATCACTAATATGTGGCATCTCTCTTTTATCTTTGTCAACCCTGCTAATGTTTTGTGAATTTTATTAATCTTTGCAAAGAACTAGCTTTTGGTAACTGATTCCCTCTGTTGTTTTCCTGCTTTCAACTTCACTGATTTTAGATCTTATCTCTGTTACGTCCTTCATTCTGCTTGCTTTGGATTTTTGTTGTTGTTCTAAGTTCTTGAGTGAAAACTGAGACTATTGATTTGAGACTTTCCTTCTTTACTAATGCCAGCATTCAGTGCTACAAGCTGATTTTCAGTAGTTCTTTAGCAGCATCCCACAAATGTTGATGCTATATTTGCATTTCTAATGTACTTTTTAATTTGCTTTAAGATTTCCTCTTTAATCCAGGGATTATTTAGAAGTGTATTGTTTCGTTTCTGTTTGGAGATTTTCCTGTTACTTTTCTGTTACTGATCTCTAGTTTGAGTCCAGCATAGTTGGGGAACACACTGTATGATTTCAGTTGTTTTATACTTGCTTTGGTTCATTTTATGACACAGGATGTGGTCTGTCTTGTTATATAATCTGTGGGTGCTTGAGAAGAAAGTGTGTTCTGCTGTTGTTGGGTAGGATGTTGTATAAATGCCAATTAGATCTTGTTGATTGATGGTGTTACTAAATTCTTCTGTATCTTTAATGCTTTTCTGTCTAATTGTTCTATTAATTGTTGAGGAGGAGTGTTGAAGTCTCTATAATTGTGGAGTTGTCTCTTCTTTCCATTTTTTTTTCGGTTTCTGCCATGCATATTTTACAGTTTTGCAGTTTGATGCATATACATTTAGGACTGATATCTCTTTTTTTTTCCAACTTGAAGGAAAAGCATTTATTATCTGAGAGTGACACACAGGAAATCTGTCTTATAAAATTGTGCTTAAAACATCACCGTTTCCAACTTTCTTTAATGCTAATCTTAATGCTATAATAGGTTGTGAGATATGTGTTTTGACTTGAGAGATTTTTTTCCTTTTCTAATTAATTCTCAACTTTACTATATGAAACATTTGTGATGGAGGAGTTTCAGGAGTTAGCATGCTGTTGGAGAAAGGGTCTGTTGGAGGGGTTCAAATGGCCATTTTCCTAAAGGGACTTTCAGAAAAATTCAGTTCATCTAGAAAATCCAAGTGCTCACTCTCCACTGATGAAGTTTGGAAAAAAGCATTGTGTTGACATTCCGCTATGACCTAAGCTATCTCCGCCACTCTGGTCTGGACTCCATCCTTCCCTCTCAGGTTCTTTCTGTTCCTGTCAAAACTGCCTCTGAAGTTTTTCGCTGGAACCAGATTCTCCCAGCACCACCGTTTTATTCATGTGAGTCCCCGCCTGGATTCCTGCTAGACTCCCCCACATCTGTGCAGATTCTTATAATACCAGCCTTTGCTTTTTTCCCCGCCTGCCACCTTCCACCCTATCCCACCCCTCTAGGTGATCACAGAGCCCAGGTTTGAGTTCCACGAGTCATACAGCAAATTCCCATTGTATCTATTTCACATATGTTAATGTAAATGTCTCCATGCTGCTCTTTCCATTCACCCCACCCTCTCCTCTCTACCCGCTATCCTGTATCTATTGGTTTGTTCTCTATGTCTTTGTATCCACTGCTACCCTACAAACAGGCTCATCAGTACCATCTTTCTAGATTCTATATATATATATATGCATTAATGCATATTTATCTCTTTTTTAGTTACTTCACTCTGAATAATAAGCTCTAGGTTCATCCATCTCATTAGCACTGACTCAATTATGTTCCTTTTTATGGCTGAGTAATATTCCATTGCATATCTGTACCACAACTTCTTTATCCATTCATCTGTCAATGGACATCTACATTGCTTCTACACCCTAGCTATTGTGAATGGTGCTGCAATGAACATTGGAGTACATGTGTCTTTTTCAATTATGGTTTTCTCAGGGTCCATGCCTAGTAGTGGGATTGTTGGGTCATATGGTAGTTTTATTCCTAGTTTCGAAAGGAATCTCCATACTGTATTCCATAGTGTCTGTATAAATTTAAATTCCCACCAACAGTGCAACGGGGTTCCCTTTTTTCCACACCCTCTCCAGCATTTATTGTTTGTAGATTTTTTGATGATGGCCATTCTGACTGGTAGTGAGGTCATATTTCATTATAGTTTTGATTTGCATTTGCCTAATAATGAGCAATGCTGAGCATCTTTTCATGTGTTTATTATGATATGTCTTCTTGACAGATTGGTCATTTTTTTGGTGGATTAGCTTTATTACCATCACATGATTTCTCTCTCTGTCCCTGATAATTTTATTCACTCTAAAGTCTATATTATTTACTATAAATATAGCCACTTTTGTCTTTTTAATTAATGTTTGTGTAGTATATATTTTTTACCCTTTTACTTTCAACTATATCACTATAAACATTACAAGTTTCTTGTCAACACTGCATAGTTGGGTCATGTTTTTTAATCCAGTTTGCCTATCTCTGCCTTATAGTTGATATATTTAGACTTTATATTTAATATAAATGTTTACATGTTAGGGCTTAAGTCTGCCACTTTATATTTTCCTCTTATTCTCTCTGGTTTTCATTTATGTTTTCTTCTTCCCACTTTCCTTTTCTAAAGGGAGGGAGAATCCCTCCCTTTAGAATTCCATTTGACATATCTCTAAGGTCTTTGAATGTATATTTTTTGTATACCCTTTGGTGGTTGCTGTATTACATTATATGTACATAATTTATATAATCTAACATTTTAGGAATCAGTGAACTAAAATGAACTTGAATGGGTGAATTTAACTTAGATGTCCATTATATCAACTACTGTGGTCAAGAATCCCTTAGAAAACATGGAGTGCCAATCATAGTCAACAAAAGAGTCTGAAATGCAATACTTGGATGCAGTCTCAAAAATGAAAGAATAATCTCTGTTCATTTCCAAGGCAAACCTTTCAATATCACAGTAATCCAAGTCTATGCCCGGACCAGTAATGCTGAAGAAGCTGAAGCTGAATGGTTCTATGAAGACCTACAAGACCTTCTAGAACTAACACCCAAACAAGATATCCTTTTCATTAGAGGAAACTGGAATGCAATAGTAGGGAGTCAAGAGATACCTGGAGTAACAGGGATATTTAGCCTTGGAGTACAAAATGAAGCAGGTCAAAGGCTAACAGAGTTTTGCCAAGAGATTGCACTGGTCATAGCAAACACCCTCTTCCAACAACACAAGAGACAACTCTACACATGGACATCACCAGATGGTCAATACTGAAATCACACTGATTATATTCTTTGCAGCCGAAGATAGAGAAGATCTATACAGTCAGCAGAAACAAGACTGGGAGCTGACTGTGGCTCAGATCATGACCTCCTTATTGCCAAATTCATACTTCAATTGAAGAAAACTGCTAGACCATTCAGGTAGATTTAAGGGATTAGATCTGATAGAGTGCCTGAAGAATT
The DNA here is from genome assembly GCA_006410635.1 of Cephalophus harveyi. NCBI lineage: Eukaryota > Metazoa > Chordata > Mammalia > Artiodactyla > Bovidae > Cephalophus > Cephalophus harveyi. The sequence continues at coordinate 233,628 of SJYT01054638.1, read as the reverse complement.
ATGGATGGAGATTCATGACATTGTACAAGAGGCAATGATCAAGACCATCCCCAAGAAAAAGAAATACAAAAAGGCAAAATGGTTGTCTGAAGAGGCCTTACAAATAGCTGGGAAAAGAAGAGAAACTAAAGGCAAAGGAAAAAAGGAAAGATATACACCTCAAAATGCAGAGTTCCGAAGAATAGCAAGGAGAGATAAGAAAGCCTTCCTCGGTTTTCAATGCAAAGAAATAGAGGGAAACAATTGAATGGGAAAGACTAGAGATCTCTTCAAGAAAATGAGAGATACCAAGGGAATGTTTCATGCAAAGATTAGCACAATAAAAGGCAGAAATGGTATGGACCTAACAGAAGCAGAAGATATTAAGAAGAGGTGGCAAGAATACGCAGAAGAACTATACAAAAAAGATCTTCATGACCCAGATAACCACAATGGTGTGATCACTCACCTAGAGCCAGACATCCTAGAATGTGAAGTCAAGTGGGCCTTAGGAGGCATCACTATGAGCAAAGCTAGTGGAGATGATGGGATTCCAGCTGAGCTATTTCAAATCCTGAAAGATGATGCTGTGAAAGTGCTCCACTCAATATGCCAGCAAATCCAGAAAACTCAGCAGTGGCCACAGGACTGGAAAACACAGTTTTCATTCCAATCCTTAAGAAAGGCAATGCGAAAGAATGTTCAAACTACCACACAATTGCACTCATCTCACATGCTAGCAAAGTAATGCTCAAAATTCTCCAAGCCAGGCTTCAACAGTACGTGAACCAAGCACTTCCAGATGTTCAAGTGGATTTAGAAAAGGCAGAGGAAGCAGAGATCAAATTGCCAACATCTGTTGGATCATCAGAAAGCAAGAGAGTTCCAGAAGAACATCAATTTCTGCTTTATTGACTATGCCAAAGCCTTTGACTGTGTGGATCAAAACAGACTGGAAATTCACAAAGAGACGGGAATACCAGACCACCTTACCTTCCTCCTGAGAAATCTGTATGCAGGTCAAGAAGCAATAGTTAGAACTGGACATGGAACAACAGACTGGTTCCAAATCAGGAAAGGAGTACATCAAGGCTGCATATTGTCACCCTGCTTACTTATCTTATATGCAGAGTACATCATGTGAAATGCCAGGCTGAATGAAGCACAAGCTGGAATCAAGATGGCTAGGAGAAATAGCAATAACCTCAGATATGCAGATGACACCAGCCTTATGGCAGAAAGTGAAGAAGAACTTAAGATCCTCTTGATCAAAGTGAAAGAGGAGAGTGAAAAAGGTGGCTTAAAACTCAGTGTTCAGAAAACTAAGATCATGGCATCTGGTCCCATCATTTCATGGCAAATAGATGAGGAAACAGTGGAAACAGTGGCAGACTGTTGGTGACTGTTGGTGACAGACTGGATGGTGACTGCAGCTGTGAAATTCAAAGTCACTTACTCCTTGGAAGAAAGGCTATGACCAACCTAGACAGCATATTAAAAAGCAGAGATGTTACTTTGCCGACAAAGGTCTGTCTAGTCGGTTCAGTTCAGTTCAGTCGCTCAGTCGTGTCCGACTCTTTGCGACCCCATGAATCGCAGGACGCCAGGCCTCCCTGTTCATCACCATCTCCCAGAGTTCACTCAGACTCACGTCCACTGAGTTAGTGATGCCATCCAGCCATTATATCCTCGGTCGTCCCCTTCTCCTCCTGCCCCCAATCCCTCCCAGCATCAGAGTCTTTTCCAATGAGTCAACTCTTCGCATGAGGTGGCCAAAGTACTGGAGTTTCAGATTTAGCATCATTCCTTCCAAAGAAATCCCAGGGTTGATCTCCTTCAGAATGGACTGGTTGGATCTCCTTGCAGTCCCAGGGACTCTCAAGAGTCTTCTCCAACACCACAGTTCAAAGGTATCAATTCTTCGGTGCTCAGCCTTCTTCACAGTCCAACTCTCACATCCATACATGACCACAGGAAAAACCATAGCCTTGACTAGATGGACCTTAGTCGGCAAAGTAATGTCTCTGCTTTTGAAAATGCTATCTAGGTTGGTCATAACTTTTCTTCCAAGGAGTAAGCGTCTTCTAATTTCATGTTTGAACATCAAGGAGTTCACGGTTCACATATTGCTGAAGCCTGGCTTGGAGGATTTTGAGCATTACTTTACTAGCATGTGAGATGAGTGCAATTGTGCGGTAGTTGGAGCATTCTTTTGCATTGCCTTTCTTTGGAATTGGAATGAAAACTGAACTGAACTGAATGGTGTTGCCACTTTGCCAATTTGAGTGACAGGAAGAACCCTTACCTCCTTTAAAGTCCCTTTACCTTATACCATTTATAGTTGTCTTAAATATTATCTCTATAAACACTGAGCCCCACATTCAGTTCAGTTCAGTTCAGTCGGTCAGTCGTGTCCAACTCTTTGCGACCCCATGAATCGCAGCACGCCAGGCCTCCCTGTCTATCACCAACTCCCGGAGTTCACTCAGACTCACGACCATAGAGTCAGTGATGCCATCCAGCCACCTCATCCTCTGTCGTCCCCTTCTCCTCCTGCCCCCAATCCCTCCCAGCATCACATTAGATAGTGTCATAATTTTTACTTCAATCATCAAAAATGATTTGGAAAACTCAAGAGGGGAAGTCTATTGTATTTATGTACATTTTTGTTCTTTTCTGTATCTATCTACATTGTTCTTTTCTGATGTTCCAAGATTCCTCTTTTGTTATTTCCTTCCTGTTTGAGGAACTACTTTACCCATTCTTTTATGGTAGATCTGCTAGCGGCAAATTCTCTTAGTTTTCCTTCATCTGAGAATATCTTGATTTTCCCTATATTCCTGAAGCATATTTTCATGGGCTTGACACAATTCTGGGTTGACAGTCTTTTTTTTTTCAGCATGTGAAACAATACTCTACCATTTCCTTCTAGTCTCCATGGTTTCTGGTGAGAAATCTGCTGAATTGTAATTTTTTTTCCCCAAAGGTTTCCGCATTGTTTCTCTTTAGCTACTTTCAAGGTTTTTTTAATTTGTCTTTAGCTTTTAGATATTTGACTCTTTAGCTTTTAGACATTTGACTCCTTGCAATGAATACTCAGGATTGTTTTCCTTTAGGATTGACTGGTTGGATCTCCTTGCAGTCCAAGGGACTCTCACAAGTTCACAGTTCAAATCCATGTGTATTGACATGGATTTCTTCAGGTTTACCTTTGAGTTCACTCAGTTTCTTATTGTACATTCACATGTTTTGTTTTTGTTTGTTGGGGTTTTTTTTGTTTTTTTTTTTTTTTGTTGTTGTTTTGGCCAAATTTAAGAATCTTTCAGCCATTATTTCTTCTAATATTTTCAGTCCCGTGTCTTCTCCTTTCCTGGGACTCTGATGGCATAAATTTTAGATCTCTGTTAGAGGCCCACATGTCTCTGAAGTTCTATTCTTTTTTTTCACCACTTTTATTTTCTCACCATTATTTCAATTGGATAATATATTTCATCCTATCTTTTTTTTAAATATGGAACACTTCACAAATTTGCACATCATCCTTGTTGAGGGGGCTGTGCTAATCTTCCCTGTATCATTCCAATTTTAGTATATATGTTGCTAAAGCAAGCACTATCTCATTCTATCTTTAAGTTAACTGATTTAATTGATTCTTTCCCCTATCCTCTCCATCCTACTCTTAGGCCAGTTTTGAGGTTTTTGTTGTTGTCACTGCACATTTAGGTATAAAATTTTTCAGAGTTCTTTATATCTTCTATTTCTTTGCTGAGATGTCCTATTTTTTCATTTGTTTCAAGTGTATTCATAATTGGCAACGTTCTGTGTTTCACCCAACAAGTATAGAAGTCTTGGCTCCTCACTGGGCCTCCTCTGCCAGCACCCTACTAATGGAGGCATAGATGGAGCTACCTCATTACAGCATGGCAAGAACAGAAGTCTAGACCCTCTGGAGAAGGGCATGGGAACCCACTCCAGTATTCATGCCTGGAGAATCTCATGGACACAGGAGTATAGGCCAGAGGGTCGCAAAGAGCTGGGCACAACTGGAGTGACAACACACGCGCAAGAACAGAAGTCTAGGCCCTCCTCATGACCTTTGCTGACACAGATGGGGAGGGGCCATCATTTTTGTCTGTGGAGTCTGGCTGAAGTAGAGCAGTTATTTCTAAAAGTTTTCTGTCTTGCCAGGCTATATCTTTCTGGCCCTTTGACCACAGAGAGCAGGCTTCGTTAAGTCCTTTACTTTGTCAGCTTCTCTCTCTCTGCGTTTCAGAGTCTTCTTGTGTTCATTTTATAGACAACTTCCAGGAGTTTTTTAGTTGTACTTGACAGGAGGAATAGGAAAAAGTACATCTACTCCATCTTTCCAGAAGCAGGGTGGAAGGTTCTTTTTAAATATAATCAAATCTATTTTATATTCCTACTAGCAATGCACAATGGTTGCATTTTCTCCATGTCCATACCAACACTTGTTTGCTGTTTTATCACAGTCATTCTCAGAAGCATGAAGTGATATCTCACTGTGATTTGCATTTGCGTTTCCTTCATGATTCCTGATATTAAGCATCTCTCCAGTGCTTACTAGACATTTAAATATCTTCTTTGGATAAAGGTCCATTCAAGTCTTTTGCTTATTTTTGAATTGGGTTGTTTGGAGGGTTTGTAATTTAATTTTAAGAGTTCTCCACATACTTTGTTCTCAAATAGGTGTTTGCAAATATTTTCTCCCACTTTTTCACTTTGTTGGAAGTATTCTTCGATGCATAAGTTTTTAACTCTGATGAAATCTAGTTTGGCCATTTGTTTTCTTTTTTTGCCTTTAGTGTCATATCCAAGAAATCATTACCAAATCCAGTGTCATGAAAATGTCCCCTATGTTGTCATCTAAGAGTCCTAGAGCTGGGAGCTCCCTAGTGCTCTAATGTTAGGATTCTGCCCTTTCACTGCTGGGGTCCAGGCTAAGTTCCTGGTCAGGGAACTGAGATCCTCCAAGACACATGGACAAAAAAAATAAAATAAAAAAGTGTTTTACAGTTTTAGTTCTTACACTTAGGTGTTTTATCCATTTTAACTTAATTTTTGCATATGGTATTAGATAAGAGTACAGTTCATTCTTTTTCATGTTGATATCTAGTTTTCCCAGCACCATTTCACAGTGCTATTGAAAAGACTACTCTTCCCTATTAAATGGTCTTGGCAACATTGTCAAAAATTACTTTTTTTAAAGAGTGAAATCATGAATTCATAAAATATAAAATAAGCAAATACAAAATATTTAATTCATTGATTAATGATAAGTCAATAAGATGTTGCAACCAGTTTAAAGGAGAATTCAAAGGATAGAGACTACATAGAATGTAAAATGAATCTACAAATAGATATAAATAAAATTGACATTTTGGGGGGTGTATTAGTTTCTTATTGCTGCAATCACAAATTTACTGGCTTAAAACAACACATTTATTACCTTACAATTCTAGAGGTCAGAAATCTAAAATGAGTGTTCCGGTCTGTTTCCTGCCTTTTCCAGCTTCAAGAGATTGCCTTCATTCTTTGGTTCATGACTGCATCACTCCAACCTCAGCTTCCATTGTCGCATCTCCTTCTCTAACACTGACCCTACTGGCAAAAGGATTCTTGTGATTACATTGGACCCTTCTGGATAATTCAGGAGACTCTCCTCATCTCAAGATCATTAGCTTATCATATTTGCAAAACCCTTTTGGCCATGTAAAGTAACATATTCATAAGTTACAAGGATTAGGACATGGACATTTTGCAGGGAGCATTATTCTGCGTACAAAAATGGGGGGTCAATTATTCCTTCCATCATAAATAATTAATTTGCATATATAAGATTAAAATCATTTGCACTGGGGACTTCCCTGGCATTCCAGTGGTTAAGACTTTGCCTTCCAATGCAGGTGGTCAGGGAGCGAAGATCTCACATGTCTCATGGCCAAAAAAACTAAACGTAAAACAGAAGCAAGATTGTAACAAATTCAATAAAGACTTTTTTTTAATGGTCCACATCAAAAAAAGAAAAAGAAAGAAATCGCTTGCATTGCTATTGGTTATTTACAATTTGCAAGTATGTGTATGTTCAGTCGCTCAATCCTGTCTAACTCTTCATGCCCTGTGGATTGTAGCCTGCCTGGTTCCTCTGTCCATGGGATTTTCCCAGCAAGAATACTGGAGCAGGTTGCCATTTCCTCCTCCAGGGGATCTTCCCAACCCAGGGATCAAACCCATATCTCCTGCACCTTATGCACTGCAGGTGGATTCTTTACCACTGAGCTACTGGAGAAGCCCCATTTACAATTTACAAAATTATAAAATAGCACAAAGGTGCAGACCCAGGAGGGGATAATCTAGAAAGTAGTGTTTAGTTTTCCATTCCACTCCAAAGCATAGTTTTCCATTAAAGATACCTCATAATCCTTTTGACCCATTTCAAAGTCTTTCACAGTTTTTACTGATTCTCTAAACTGTTTCATTACCTTATTGCTGTTTCAGGTTCTTTCCTCACTAATAACCTCTATATGCCTTATGCTTTCCGCTCTACTCTCTTTCAAGCTCCTTTTAATTTAGTGTTCATTTCTGATTTTGTATTTTCTTCTGTTTCTCTCCTGATTTCTACCAAGACCCGATAGTTCACTATCTTCCTTTTATTTAGCTCCTTCTTTCCTAAGCTCTTAAATTTCTGCTGTGTAGTCTTTCTTCAAAGCTGCAACTACTTCACTGAGCTATTATTTTTTGTGTGTGGCTAATGCCTTTATTTTTTTAATTTAAATTTATTTATTTTAATTGGAAGCTAATTACTTTACAATATTGCATTGATTTTGCCTTATATATATTGGAAGGTTAGGGTACAATTTTCCCCCACCTTTAGCAACATTTTTCTGGTGTATTTTCTTCATATGCAGAATAATTCTGCTTTTCCTTTTCACTATTTTTCTTATGATATTCTTATAAATGTGCTGTAATACCTATTATGTTACTGATATTTCGGTGAGTTCTATTTTCTTGGACCAGCTGTTAGTGGGCAATCCTGTATGTTGGTAGTACTGGGGCTCCAGGGTACCCTCCTCTGTGACTACAAAGGACAGTTTCTCTCACCTACTCTCTGCAGAGCCAGGCCAGTGTAGAAGGGCTCCCCAAAGCTCACAAATACATGACAACTAAACAGCACACTCCTAGACAACAAATGGGTCAAAGAAGGAGTCAAAAGGAAAACCAGAAAATACTTTGAGATTAATTAAAATGAAAACACAACTTATGGTATGCAACTGAACAGTGCTTAGAGGAAAACTTATAGTTATTATCACCTTTATTAACAGAGAAGAAAGAGCCTACCAATAACCTAATGGTCTACCTCAAAACACTGGAAAAAGGAGAGCAAGCTAAACTACAGAAGGGTTTCTTCCCAACCTCTAAGCATCTTCAGTTCCTTTATCAGTAACTGCTGTCTCCAAGGAATACTGAGTCTGCTTTCCAGGGACCCACTGTTTTCTTAAAGCAGTTATTCCTAGGTTGGCCACATCTAGATGCCCTCCAGGCCCATCTACATCTTCTCTCAACCTCCTCCAACTGATTTTCAATCTTTATTACAACAGCTCCTCCTCGGGGTAAGACCTTCTCCTTCTAGGAAGGGCTTGTTAAACTCTCCCCCACTCGCCCTTCTTCTCTGCCAGTCCTAGTGATCAACTGTGAGAGCTCTTAACTGCAGTTAAATGTAATTCCGGCTTGGAGTGCTCCTCTTTCTCCTAGATTCACCAAAGGTGCCGTTGCATGTTACTGAGATATGCAGGAAATTTCAGGGTACTCTTTGTTCTTCTACAAGGTTTTTAGGACCAAAAATGTGAAGGTCTATAACTAAACTGCTGCCAAACTGCTGCCTGAGTACTTCCCAGGTTTGCAAGGGGTTTTCTCACCAGATAACTCAGTCTTGATTATGGCTCACGTGAGAGGGCACAGGGAACTATCCCAGCCAATGGTATTGGGGGAGCCCTAGGCTACACCACCATAGCTCTCACCAAGTGCCAGGAGCCAGCACGAGGAGTCCCGCCCATGGCAAAGGTCATGAGGTTAAGAGGTCCGACAGGCAAAGATGAGTCGGGCCTTGAGGGAGCCTCACTGAATTTTCCTGAACATCTACCCTCAAAACCAGAGTCTGCCTGCTTTATTGTACTGTGCTTTCCACTCTTCTGACATAACAGGGGGCTATCCCCGACCACCTTTCTCTGGAAAAAGTTAACCTAGAGCTCCAATTAGTCTCCTGCATATAAAAAGAACGTCTCAGCTTAAACCCCTCTGATAGCTTTCTAACTTGCCTGACAGCTTCCCCCAGACTTTTACAACTTGTGATTGTTTACGGCCCCCAACCGCAAGAGGCACGAAGCTAAAAGCATCTTAAAGATATAGAGCCTTTTCTAAAAAGCAAAAAATTATATTGGTGATGGATTTCACTGTTGAGTCAATGACTGCTGCCAGGCCTCCATATTCTTTATCTTTTAGGCACTTGGAGGATATTAATCAATGTAATTGGGATATAGAAAAAGGAATATAGTAGTTTTGATGCTAGCAATGCTAGACTTTTGAGTTAGTGAATTTTCTCTTTGTTATAAATCATTGTCCTCCTCTTTCTTTGTTATAAATTGTTGTGTCCTTGCTATGTAAGAATGTAACTTTATTTAGTGCTTTCTGAGAGTGGCACCAGACTTTGGGAAGAACAACACTGTTAAGGCAAATAAGTTTTCTGGTTGACAGACCCTTATCAGAAAAGGGCTGTAAAATGCTAATAGGCCTTCTGGCCATAAGATGATGTAAATCACCTAAGACTTGTGTATACAGCTAGGTATGCAGAGAGAAAGCCTGGTCTCGATAAGAGTCAGGGCTGCTGACGCTGCATAACTTTGTATTATCCATTGATCTCTATGTACAACCAAAAGTATAAAAAGCTCTACTGAATAATAAAGGATGGTCAAGTCATTGGAAAGACTGGTTTCCCCTGTGTCGACTCTCTCTCTCTTTCTCCCTCTCCCTCCCTCTCCTTTTCAGGCTGAATTCCCATCTGGGGCGTGGAGGCTCGCCATGTTTACTTACTTGCCCTGGCTTCTAAGACCCACACTAGAGGGAGCCCAAGGCGGGGCACCCTCCACTATTCAAGCAGGCGCCGGTGGCCAATGTAGATGGTGCAAACCTCTTGTCTCGAGATTTTATTAGTTTTCCACGTAAACCAAGTTATTCAGCCTCTTTTCTCCACTAATTTTCCTACTATGCTTTTTCTTCCTAATCTCTCTTTATATTTCTAATTAAATAAGTTTTTCCTCACAGACTCCATCCACCCTTTGAGTTCCCTGGATCCACTGGGGCTGGACCCTGGCAACCAAGGAACAGAGGCTGCTGCCCCCTTGCATGCACACTCAATTCCACATTTACCCTGGGATTATTAAGCCAGAGTGCAATCCTGCAGTTCAGTTCTGATGCTAACAATCAAGAGCTAGCATCAGGCTCCACAGGGTAAAGCACAGTAAGTAAACGTGCTGTCAGTCTGTGCTCACTCTGCCCCTCCGGGTTTACAACAGGATACAGGATCAAAACAGCACTGTCTGCAAAAGCCCCTCTGCGCAGGGCTCCCCGGCCATCTTTCCTCCTCACCCTTCCTCTTACCATGGGCTGGGTCTGCTCCTCTCTCTTCCCACAGTACCAGCCTCTTGGCCTCAAATTCCTGTACACAATCCCAAGTAAGCCTCCAGGACAACCTCTGCTCAACTAAGAACTCACTAAGGTGAACCCTAAGCAAAGCGCCAAGAACCCCTGGTCTCTGCTCTCAGTGGCATGGAGAGAAAGCTTTGACCTCCTCCTCCCTGAACACAGGGCCCTGGCCACAGGGGTAGGCGAGGGTAAGGTACCTCCTCCTGCCAGACCAGAGATAAAGAAGGCCATCCCCCCCCGGGGCTCTGCTGCCTGTTTTTCTGCTGCTCGCCCAGCCTGAATTCTTGGGGGCTTGCTCTGGACTCACTCGCCATGCATAAGCTGGTTGAGATTCTGTAGGACAAGGCTCCATATGCCCCTCTCTTGTCTCTTGCCTGCCAAGTCCCCATCTGTGGTATCCTCAGAGTCTGCCCTCTTCCTGTGTGACTTTCACAGTCTGCTTGGGTGCTCCCACCCAGTCCTACGGCTTTGCATCCTACCCAAATGCTGAAAAACCCCCATTTCCTGCCCAGGTCCCTCGTCCATCTAAATGAAGACACAGGAACTCTTAACTATGGTTTCCTCTGGGGAGAAGTTCCAGGAGTTCGGGATGGGAGGAATACCATTTTTCCTTTACTCATTCCCCACTACTTGAATATTTCACGATTCTGTAGTTTTCTATCCATGAAGGTTAGTGTTATGTACCAACTTTCCTTAGATGTGAAAGTGAAAAAGTGAAGTCGCTCAGTCGTGTCCGACTCTTTACAACCCCATGGACTGTAGCCTACCACACTCCTCCATCCATGGGATTTTCCAGGCAAGAGTACTGGAGTGGGTTGCCATTTCCTTTTCCAGAGCATCTTTCCAACCCAGGGACCGAACACAGGTCTCCCACATTGTAAGCAGATACTTTACTGTCTGAGCCACCAGTGAAGTCCTACACTCTTTAGAGACTAAGTAAAGAAGGTTATCCTTGGTAACCTGGATGGGCCTCATCCATCAGATGAAAGTCTTCAGAGCAAAACTGAGGATTCCCTGAGGAAGAAGCACTGTCAGCTCCTCCTTGAGGGTCCCAGCCTGCACTTCCTCACAGCCTGCCCGCGGATTTTCAACTAGCCTCGGCAGCCCTACATGTAAGCCTTGCAATTAATGGACCTCTCTCTCTCTTTAATATCTTTCTGATTTTGTTTCTCTGGCAGAACCCTGACTGATACAGTGCCTAATACCATTAATTAAACTCAAACTCATTCCTCTTGCTGCCTCTGCCCCACCATCAAGCCCACTCAGGCACACTGCCATGATCCTATCCTGATGGACTGCATGGCCTGCCTGGCAGCTCCCCAAGTCAGAAGCCCTAGGGTGTGAACTGACTCCTCCCTGCTGCTCCTCCTCTCCTCAGTCAGCTGGTGGAAGGAGAGAGCAGGGGAGTATAATTCTCCCGAGTCTGTGCCCAGCCCTGCAACCCCACTCCAGTCTCTTCTCCCTCTGGATCTGGCAGCAGTTGCCTCCCTGGACCCCCTGCACCCATGACAACTTCACCCTCCTTATTCCCTCACCAGCCAGAGTCATCTGGGAAACCCACTTCCCCTACCTGAAGGCCTCTGCACATGCAGTGTGGGCCCCACATCCCCAAGCCAGTGGGCTCTGCCCGCCTCTCGCCATGCCTCCTCCTTCAGCTCCTCCAGCCTCGGTTCCACACCTGCATGGGCCTCCCTCTCTCACCTCTGCACTTTGTCTCCAATTCCCCCACCTCCCCAACTACCCCAGTGGGCCGAGCCTTGGACTATCATCTGGCTGTTTGCCTGCCTCCCTGAATCCTGAGCACATTCAGGCCCTGGTGGCAAGGGTTTGGGCTGGCTTCACTCACTTTCTGTTTCAGAGTCAAGAACCACAGTAAGTGCTGAAAAACATGTCTAACCACAGAGTCATCACGTGGACTAATTTACTCGCTCTTTTCTTCTTTCCTTTCCCTTTTGCTGCTCGTGATATGGAACCGAAGAAATGCACTTAATTAGCTTAGGGGGTTACTAAAGGGAATTTCATTCTATGTTTATGACTTAACTGCAGATGATTTAGGACAAAGAATATTTTGCCCCTGAAGAAAAAAATTAACTGCTTCGACTCATTTTGGGGCTTAAATTGAGTTTAACTTTTTTGTTTTCCAGTAGCACTTGATACTAAAACACGTTCTGTTCAGTGATTCTTCAGTATGTCCTAGAAGAAACTGTGACTTTGGGGCCACTTTTTCAGATCCTTAAGCAATTGGAAGAACTCCACGCCCCAGTAGCCTCTGCCGTTGTTGCCATCGTGACTGTTTTGGATAAAGCCCAACCAAAACATCTTCATTTCCCAGAGTCTTGTCCCCTACCTCAAGCCTTTGTCTCCATCCCTGCCATGAAACTCTTCTAAGTGTTAATTTGGAGATAAGCCTGGTTCACCAGGACTTACCCTCAAGGTAGAGCCCAGAGCCGGGTGTCCCTGATGGGCAGAGCCCACAGGGTCCCAGGCCTGTGAAGCTGCCTGGTCCCCAACCCCACGGGGCTGAAGACACAGCGTCAGGAAACAGGGCTGATGGGAACACCAGAAGCACTCGCTGAGAGAGCATGCGTGAACTTGCGCCTGACTTTAACGTCCTTCTCCACTTAAGATCCTTCATTTCCCTTCCGTGACCCCGAATTCCTAGTAATCCTGTGATACTGTGTCCTCACTGAAAAGTTATGGACAATGATTGAGCAGACATTTCTGTCAGCAAGTAACTGCAACACATACAATCTTCTAACGGTAAATTTAACCTTTACCTTTGCAGATTGAACCCCTTGCAGATCAAACCCAGGCCCCCTGTGGTGCAAGGGCAGAGTCCTAACCACTGGACAGCCAGGAAATTCCCTAAAGTTAATTGAATGAAGAGATCAGATGAAACAAAGACAGACAGACTCTGAATTCTAACAACCTGTGTGCCGATGACTTCTGGGAGGAGAATCCCGTGGCCCTTTTGGGGGGACCCTCTCTGCCATGGAATGCGTCCTCCCACCACCCTTCGCAGGAAGCTCAGGCGTCAGAATCGGCCTCACCTCGGAGCTCCAGCCTCCTTCCAGAGAGGTCCATCTCCCGGTACTCTTCCACCCTCACGTTCTGAATTCCTGCCATTCCGTTGCTCAGAGACAAAGTCACACTTTTCACAAGCTCAGAACTTTCAGGTCTCTCATACAGAGACCAGACTCAAAGGGAGTAACCAAAGAAATTCTAAAGCTCCAGGAACTAAGAGGAGCAGAGAGGGTGGCTGCCAACAGCAAAGCAGCTGAGCCGCGCGGAGTGGGAGTGAACCAGCACCCTGGCGGGTCGCGGCGGGCCTCGGGAGCCCACTGCCATGGAAACCGCACACAGCCTCGCTGCCCCTCGCACCCTCACCACGCCGGTGACAGTGTTCCGCAAGGCCACTCGGTGGGTAGAAAACAGCTGAAAGAAGCCTTGGGCAGCGCGCCTTCTTCTCGTGCTTGTGACACGCTCTCTTCTTATGTCTGGAAGGAGGGATTGCCCCAGCGGGACCGCCTCTCCCCGGGAAATAATATCAAAAGAACAGTAGGTAAGAAACCTCGGCTCAAAGGCAGCAGCTGCTCTGTGAGCTTAAAGGGACTGGTGTTTCAGTTACTGCGAGTTGAATGACAATGATGAGGACTACCCTTGAGGGGCCAAAGGGAAAGTGACCCCTCCCCTCTTGCAGTCAGAAAGCTAATGGAGACATTATCCCTTCTGGCTAAGGAATTCTCCCCCAAACCGCTGCATGTCAGATAACACACAACTGGTAAATGGCAATATTACACATTTCTTACCATAGCCAGCCACAGCAGATACGTGTAAGAATTAAAAATTGCAATCTTTAGTCTCTTCCCATCCTGAGGCCAGTGGAATTAATCTGCCTTGATATGGCCCTGGCCATCTTCTCCCTCTACTGTGAAACTTTCAATGGCTGCTTGTTGCCTGAAGGAAAAATCCAAATCTTTTGGTGTCTGGCAGCCCAAGTTCTCCACAATCTGTCCCTGAGCTTCCCTCACACTACTCAGCAGCTTGAACCTGGACCCCAGCCACCTGCATTCCACATCATCCCTTAAATATTCTGAGTTTCCTTCAACAATTCTTCATCTCCACACGGTAAATGTAACACTCTGTCTACTTATAAGTGTCTATAAGAAACTTCTGCTAAAAGAGACTTGCACAATACTGGAGAAAAAAGACAACACTGTGAGGGTAAGGGGGAAATCTGCGAGTATTATTTGGTACTGGAAGACAAGAAAGGATTAGACATGGTCTCACCCTTACAAATAGTTGAGAAAAAAAGAGAAGCGAAAGGCAAAGGAGAAAAGGAAAGATATACCCATCTGAATGCAGAATTCCAAAGAATAGCAAGGAGAGATAAGAAAGCCTTCCCAGGGATCAATGCAAAGAAATAGAGGAAAACAATAGAATGGGAAAGACGAGAGGTCTCTTTAAGAAAATTAGAGATATCAAGGAAACATTTCATGCAAAGATGGGCACAATAAAGGACAGAAATGGTATGGACCTAACAGAAGCAGAAGATATTAAGAGGTGGCAAGAATACACAGAAAAACTATACCAAAAAAGATCTTAATCACCCAGATAACCACGATGGTGTGTTCACTCATCTAGAGCCAGAAGTCAAGTGGGCCTTAGGAAGCATCACTATGAACAAAGCTAGTGGAGGTGATGGAATTCCAGCTGAGCTATTTCAAATCCTAAAAGATGATACTGTGAAAGTACTACACTCAATATGCTAGCAAATTTGGAAAACTCAGCAGTGGCCACAGGACTGGAAAAGGTCAGTTTTCATTCCAATCCCAAAGAAAGGCAATGCCAAAGAATCTTCAAACTGTTGCACAATTGCACTCATCTCACATGCTAGCAAAGTAATGCTCAAAATTCTTCAAGCTAAGCTTCAACAGTATGTGAACTGAGAAATTCCAGATGTCCAAACTGGATTTAGAAAAGACAGAGGAATCGGAGATCAAATTGCCAACATCCCTTGGATCGTAGAAAAAGCAAGAGAATTCCAGAAAAACATCTACTTCTGCTTCACTGACTACGCTAAAATCTTTGACTGTGTGGATCACAGCAAACTGTGGAAATTCCTTAAAGAGCTGGGAATACTAGACCACCTTACCTGCCTCCTGAGAAACCTGTATGCAGGTCAAGCAGCAACGGTTAGAACCAGACATGGAACAATGGACTGGTCCCAAGTTGGGAAAGGAGTACATCAAGGCTGTATATTGTCTCCCTGTTTATTTAACTTATATGTAGAGCACATCATGCGAAATGCCAAGCTGGATGAAGCACAAGCTGGAATCAAGATTGCCAAGAAAAATATCAATAACCTCAGATATGCAGATGACACCACCCTTATGGCAGAAAGTGAAAAGGAACTAAAGAGCCTCTTGATGAAAGTGAAAGAGGAGAGTGAAAAAGCAAGCTTAAAAGTCAACATTCAAAAAATGAAATCATGGCATCCGGTCCCATCACTTCATGGCAAACAGATGGGGAAACAATGGAAATAGTGACAGATTTTATTTTCTTGGGCTCCACAATCACTGCAGATAGTGACTGCAGCCATGAAATTAAAAGACACTTGCTCCTTGGAAGCAAAAATATGGCCAACTTAGACAGCATATTAAAAAGCAGAGATATTACTTTGCCGACAAAGGTCCATCTATTCCAAAGCTATGGCTTTTCCAGTAGCCATGTATGGATGTGAGAGCTGGACCATAAAGAAAGCTGAGCACTGAAGAATTGATGCTTTTGAACTGTCGTGTTGGAGAAGACTCTTGAGAGTCCCTTAGACTGCAAGGAGATCCAACCAGTCAATCCTGAAGGAAATCAGTCCTGACTATTCATTGGAAAGACTGATACTGAAGCTGAAATTCCAACACTTTGGCCACCTAATGTGAAGAACTGACTCACTGGAAAAGACCCTGATTCTGGAAAAGATTGAAGGCAGGAGTCGAAGGGAACGATGGAGGATGAGATGGTTGGATGGCATCACCAACTCAGTGGACATGAGTTTGAGCAAGTTCCAGGAGTTAGTGATGGACAGGGAAGCCTGGTGTTGCAAAGACTTGGACACGACCGAGCAACTTAACTGAGAAGATGATAGAGGATCAGACATAGTCTTACCCGGGAGAAAGAAGTGCTCTCAGACATTGTTGAGAGAGGCAAAGAGGTAAAGGGGCAGCTCCAAAAGGACACCTGGCAAAACCTACCAAAAGTATGCATGAAAGTACATTTTAATGCACCAGTATCACTTCTGGAAATCAATTCTGCAAATACTCCTGCATACATAGAAATGACAGACACAAGATTATTAATTGGGGTGTTCATTGGAATGGCAAAAGATTGAAAACTTCCCAAGTGTCCTTCAATAGGGGATTCATTAATGTACTATGATACATCAACCAAGGGAACCACCTAGAGCTGTGAAAGAAAATGAGGGAGATCTTTATGAACCAATATGAAAAGATCTCCAGGGTATATTGGTAAATGCATTGCATGTCACCCTTGTTAAGAAGAGAAAAATCTAAATATGTATCCATACATAATGCATAAGGGAACACTAGTAGAAACAAGAATCTAATAATAATAATAATAATAAAAGTCACCTAGAGGAGTGGGAAATGAGGAAAGAGTGTGAATGGGGATAACTTTTCATGTCATTTTGATTTTTGAACCCTATAAGTTATCTCCTGTTTGAAATTAGGCATGATTTTTAAAGGATTATACCCATGCCAACAAAACATTTTTAAATTCAAGAACCACAAAAATGTATCAAGTTGGGCTTCACTTGCTGGATGATCCATGAAATCTACGGATTTTGCATTTTCCTCCCTTGAGGGAAAGCATTTTGCCCTATTTGTGTCTCTAGGTCCAAGCTCATAGTAGGCATTCACAAGTATTTATTGGTTAGATGGTGGCTGTTTGTAGAAACTGACAGCCACAGATAATACACGAAATAAGGTACCAGTGCACACGATCAGGACTGTTCACTTTATTTAACAAGAATCACCATAGTGATGAGAGGCAAGTGAGAAAGATGGCTCTGCGGTTGCTAACAGCAGCAGCCTGCGGCCGGCAGGCCCTCTGAACAAAACCTGGGCTGTAGCCAACGAGGAGCTTATCGCTGGCTAGAACTTATGCTTGGGGGGGGGGATTTACTGTATAAAGGTTTATTCATTTTAACAGCAAATGCTGAAAATGTTCAAGTATGTATTATCCCTTAAAATGTATAGCTAAAATATAGGAGATTTAGGTCTCTTGCCATTTTTCCTTTGCTGATTAAAAAAAAAAAAAAAAAAAGGAAATGAAATCTGGTTTATATATAATTTGTCACACATGTAATATATCCAACTTTGTAAGCACTCCAAGTTTTCATTAACTCTGCTGAAATATATTTACACTAAGAAATCTCTCAGCCCTAGTGTCTCTAGTTTCAAACTTCCAAACTTAGTTGCTTTGCTAAAAATGCAGATCAGATCCAGATGGAAGATCAAGCACCCCCATTTGACCTCCTTCCTAATCAAAATCCTATAAATGACAGAAAAGACTCATTTAATTAACAGAAGCACAAAACAAGAGAGGGGAGAAAAGGAAAGGAAAAAGAAGTACATAATGGTAACCAAGAATCTCCAAACTCTTAAAAAAAATCAACACCATGATAAAATCAAACATAGCATAGAAGAGCTACAACCAATCAGTAGAGGACACGAAGACATCATAGGACTTGTCTGGTAAAGACTCCACCTGCCAATGCACGGGACCCAGATTAGACCCCTGGTCTGGGAAGAATCCACATGCCTTGGAGCATGCCCGTGAACCACAGCTGTTGAGCCTGTGCTCTGGAGCCTGGAAACAAGAGAAGGCACCACAACAAGAAGCCTGCACACTGCAGTGAGCAGAGAGTAGCCCCACAATCTCCACAACTAGAGAAAAGCCCCCACAGCAACGAAGACCCAGCACAGTCATAAATAAATAAATTAAATTATTTCTTTTAAAAAATTATAATAACTAGAATTTCTATTTTTAGAGAGATGAGGGGATATTTTACCCATTAAAAATTAATTGCAAATATTTAGCAAAAGCTGAAGATTAACTTCAAAAATAAGGCGTTATCAGAATAACACAGGTCAGGGAAACTAGTGACATGCAGATCAAAACAAGGAATTCTCCTAAAGTTAAGTTAGAAGGACAAAGAAACAGAAAACATGAGTCATGAGATATGGAGGGTAGACCCAGAAGTTCCACTGTGTGTGCAACAGGAGTTCCAAAAGGAAAGAACAGCTAAAATGGAAGTGAAGAAATAATGGGATGGTGGGTGGCAATTCCAGAGCTGAAGAAAGTTATTAGTCTTCAGATTAATAGGGTTCATTGAGTGCTAAGCAGAGTGAATGAAAAATAAAATTGAATTTCAAAAATCTAGACATATTGTGGTAAAATTTTGGAACACCAAGGTAAAAGGAAATTCCTACTAGCTTCAAAAGAGAGAAAATAGGTTATCCCAATACAATGAAAAATAGCTTGACATCAGTTCAGCACAGTTGCTCAGTCATGTCCAACTCTTTGCAACCCCATGAACTGCAGCAAACCGGGCCTCCCTGTCCATCACCAACTCCCAGAGCCTGCCTAAATTCATGTCCCTTGAGTTGGTGATGCCAGCCAACCATCTCATCCTCTGTCGTCCCCTTCTCCTCCTGCCTTCAATATTTCCCAGCATCAGGGTCTTTTCAAATGAGTCAGCTCTTCGCATCAGGTGGCCAAAGTATTGGAGTTTCAGCTTCAACATCAGTCTTTCCAATGAGCATTCAGGACTGATTTCCTTTAGGATGGCCTGGTTGGATCTCTCGGAAGTCCAACAGACTCTCAAGAGTCTTCTCCAACACTACAGTTCAAAAGCATCAATTCTTCGGTGCTCAGCTTTCTTTATAGTCCAACTCTCACATCCCTACATGACTACTGGGAAAAACCATAGCCTTGACTAGACAGACCTTTGTCGGCAAAGTAATGTCTCTGCTTTTTAACATGCTGTCTAGGTTGGTCATAACTTTCCTTCCAAGGAGTAAGCGTCTTTTAATTTCATGGCTGCAGTTACCATCTGCAGTGATTTTGGAGCCCAAGAAAACAAAGTCTGACACTGTTTCCACTGTTTCCCCATCTATTTGCCATGAAGTGATGGGACCAGAGGCCATGATCTTCGTTTTCTGAATGTTGAGCTTTAATTCAACTTTTTCACTCTCCTCTTTCACTTTCATCAAGAAGCTCTTTAGTTCTTCTTCACTTTCTGCCATAAGGGTGGTGTCATCTGCATATCTGAGATTATTGATATTTCTCCCAGAAATCTTGATTCCAGCTTGTGTTTCTTCCAGCCCAGCTTTTCTCATGATGTACTCTGCATATAAGTTAAATAAGCAGGGTGACAATATACAGCCTTGACGTACTCCTTTTCCTATTTGGAACCAGTTTGTTGTTCCATGTCCAGTTTTAACTGTTGCTTCCTGACCTGCATACAGGCTTCTCAAGAGGTAGCTCAGGTCGTCTAGTATTCCCATCTCTTTCAGAATTTTCCACTGCTTATTGTGATCCACACAAAGGCTTTGGTATAGTCAAAGGTTTTGGCATAGTCAATAAAGCAGAAATAGATGTTTTTCTAGAACTCTCTTGATTTTTTTATGATCCAAGGGATGTTGGCAATTTGATCTCCAATTCCTCTGCCTTTTGTAAATCCAGCTTGAACATCAGGAAGTTCATGGTTCACGTTGCTGAAGCCTGGCTTGGAGAATTTTGAGCATTACTTTGCTAGCATGTGAGATGAGTGCAACTGTGCGGTAGTTTGAGCATTCTTTGGCATTGCCTTTCTTTGGGATTGGAATGAAAACTGACCTTTTCCAGTCCTGTGGCCACTGCTGAGTTTTTCAAATTTGCTGGCATATTGAGTGCAGCACTTTCACATTGAGTACACATTGAGTGTAGTTTGACATCAGACACCTCCATTACCTTGAATGCTAGAAGATAGTAGGGCAATTTCTCTAATAATCTGAAAGAAAAAACATTTTTAACCTAGAATTTAATACCTAGCCAAACTAGCATTCAAGTGGGGATGCTAAATAAAGACATCTTCATGCATGTGTCAGTTCATACCAGGTAAAACTTGCCCCAGAGAATCAAAGAAAGTGGAAGATATAGAACTCAATAAATAATGGAGGAAGAGGTAAAGTAAAAACTTAACGTTGGTGCACTAGTTTTAAGAAAAAGTTAAATTTCAGTATGGAATTAAAATCTCAGTGAGCTCAGTGTGGTAAGGAACTGGTTGCAGGGTTAATGGGAACAGCTAGGAGAGAAAGAAGTGAAATTATTCTCAAAGTGTATATACTGTCTGACTGCAAGAACAGATCTTTTTTAACAAAACATCTTATTATATCTGCCATTTTCTATAAAAATAACTCAAATGCATATTTTTAATAAATTGCTCAGATTCACTAAATAGTTGGACTAGTAAACTGTGTTGCTTTTTATTAAGCTAATGAACATGTTTATAAAGTTTGTCATTGAATTAACTCAGGCCAGAAGCAAGGTGAGGAGTACAATTAAGATACTGATTTAAACTGTCATATATACTTTTCAGTAAATCAGATCATAGTAGGTGGAGAGCTGCCTGAGATGGTACAGAAATCATATATGTTCAGCAACTGTACAGGAAAAGTTGTATCCTGACAGGTTCTCTTAAAGAGTGTTGAGTTGCTGAGCATGAAAGATTTCTAAAATCACTAATAAATACATCGTTACTATATCAGCATATTAAGCTTAAAAGAAACCTCTCCTTTATCCCTTTAAGTCCAATGAAGAAACTTCTTTTAACTTATAACAACAGGATACAAGGAGTGGTAGCCTGAACCATCTCTCCAGTTGTTCCCCTCCCCCTGCACCCACACCCTCATCACAGGCTCCACGTGGAGGCACTTCCCCACCCCTTTGGACTTTCCCATTGACTTTGGGCTCACTTAATGATATAACAAAGGTCCGTCTAGTCAAGGCTGTGGTTTTTCCAGTGGTCATGTATGGATGTGAGAGTTGGACTGTGAAGAAAGCTGAGCACCGAAAAATTGATGCTTTTGACCTGTGGTGTTGGAGATGACTCTTGAGAGTCCCTTGTACTGCAAGGAGATCCAACCAGTCCATCCTAAAGGACATCACTCCTGGGTGTTCACTGGAAGGACTGATGCTGAAGCTGAAACTCCAGTACTTTGGCCACCTCATGCTAAGAGTTGACTCATTGAAAAGACTCTGATGCTGGGAGGGATTGGGGACAGGAGAAGAAGGGGATGACAGAGGATGAGATGGCTGGATGGCATCACTGACTCGATGGACGTGAATCTGAGTGAACTCCAGGAGTTGGTGATGGACAGGGAGGCCTGGCGTGCTGCAATTCATGGGGTCTCAAAGAGTCAGACACGATTGAGCGACTGAACTGAACTGAACTGAATGATATATTAGCAGCTCTGACACAAGAAAAATTTGAAATATGTTTGAGTGGTCAAGAGTGCCCTCTCTCAGACCTCTGCCACCACCTAGAGATGAATATGACCCTGCTAGTGCAGGAGGAGGGTAAGAGTCCCAAAAAGCATGAAACAGAGCCCCCCAGGCAACTTGCAAACTCATGGTGCCTAAGGTCATATACAGCAGGTGCTAAGTCACTTCAGTCATATCCAGCTCTTTGCGACCCTATGGACTGTAACTCACCAGGATTCTCCATCCATGGAATTCTCCAGGCAAGAATACTGGAGTGGGTTGCCATGCCCTCCTCCAGGGGATCTTCTTGACCCAGGGATCAAACCCACATCTCTTAGGTCTCCTGCATTGGTAGGAGGGTTCTTAACCACCTGGAAAGCCCCACAGACTCATGAGTAAAAAATGAATCTGTATTACTGTATGTCATTTACATATAAGTTATGCTGTTATGCAGCATAACTGTAGCAATACCTAATACTGGGTAGGTGTTGGGTGTTACCGCAGCAGGTGTAAAGAGTGACTTCTGAGTCATTGCCTATTGACATGACTTCTCCCATTGTAGATAGAACGTTCCACTATCGTAAAAAGTCACCACTTCTCAGGAACACTGTGGTGGCAAGGACAGTCTCATATGCTGCTGGTGGGAGAGTAAACAGGTCCTTTTAGAAAGCAATTTGGGCATAGATATTAAAATTCTTAAAAATACTCACATCTACTGGCCCAGCAATTTTACTTCTGAATATTGATCCTAAAAGAATAATCTTAAATAAGGAAACAAGCTTTGTGCAAGGTAGTAATGTGGTTTATAACAAAAGAAAAAAAGAAGCATTTACTGCAATTATCCCAGTAAGGTTTCCACATGCATTTTTTTTTTTAATTGGAATATAGTTGTTAGTTTCTGCTGTAGACAGTATAACATGCAGGTTAGGACCATGGGCCCAGGAACCAGCACTCCAGCGCTTTCCCTTCAAACCCGGACTGCTGGCTCCAGGGCCCATGGTCCTAACCTCCATGCTCTGCCGCCTAAAACAGCCAAAAGAAAGCATGCGTTTCACTCACACTCTGGACTGTTATGCAGCCATTTTAAAACAATAATTTTATTCTTTTTGATGCGATGGTAAACGAGGTTGTTTCTATCATTTCGGTTTCTGATAGTTCATTGTTAGTGTATAGAAATGCACCAAATTTGTTTACTAATTTTATCATTTACCAAATTCACTGATGAATTTTTCAGTTTTCTGTTGGCACTTTGGGGATTTTCTGTGTACAGTATCATGTCATCTTCAAAGAATGACAATTTTTCTTCTACCTTTCCAATGTAGGTTCCTTTTATTTCTTTTTCTTCCCTGATTGCTGTGGATAGGACCTCCAAAACTATGTTGAATAAAAGAGGTAAAAGTAGGCATCCTTGTCCTTTTCTTGATCTTAGAAGAAATGCCTTTAGTTTTACACCATTGGGTATAGTGTTAGGGCTTCCCAGGTGGTGCTAGTGGTAAAGAACCCACCTGCCAGTGCAGGAGACATAAGAGATGCAGGTTCAGTCCCTGGGTGGGAAAGATCCTCTAGAGGAGGGCATGGCAACCCACTCCAGTGTTTTTGCCTGGAGAATCCCATGGACAGAGGAGCCTGGTGGGCTACAGCTCACAGGATTGCAGAGTCGGACACTGAAGTGACTTAGCATGTACACACTGCATCTCAGATTGGGTACAATGTTAGCTGTGAAATTGTTATATGTAGTCTTTATTATTTTGAGGTATGTTTCCTCTATGATCACTTTCTGGAAATTTTTTATCATAAATTTTGTCAAAAGTCTTTCTGCATCTATTATGATGCTTATATGCTTCTTATTCTTCAATTTGTTAATGTGGTGTATCATATAAATTGATTTGTGGATATCGAAAAATTCTTGTATCCCTGGGAATACCTAGTAATAGACCTATCTAAGGAGGTAAAAGGCCTTGGAAAGTATAAGACATTGATGAAATAAATTGACCACTAGTGCCACCTGGGAAGCCCTCTCTTACCTTATGACCCAGCAACTCCACCCCTACATATTGACCCATGAGAAAGGAAACATGTGTCCACACAAATTCTTGTACCAGAATGTTTATTGCAACTTTATTCATAATAGAAAAATTGAAAACAACTCAAATGCTCATCAACAAGAAAATGAATAAGTAAATTGTGGTATGGGTTTCCCTGGTGGCTCAGTGGTAAAGAATCTGCCAGCCAATGCAGGAGACGCAAGAGACACAGGTTCAGTCCCTGGGCTGGAAGATCCCTTGAGGAAGGAAATGGCGACCCACTCCAGTATGCTTGCCCGGAAAATTCCACTAACAGAAGAGCCTGGCGGGCTACAGTCCACAGGGTTGCAAAAGAGCCGGACACGACTGAGCGACTAAACAACAGTGACAAACACAGCGGAACACTACTTGACAGTTTTAAAAAGGAATGGTTTACTAATACAAGTAAAAACAGAGAATAACCTTAAAAAGTGTGCTTTGAGCTAAATGAGATCCAAAGGAGTGTGTACTTTATGATCTGTCAATATGGAGTTCGAAACTACAAAAAAAGGCTAATCTTTTGGAATAGAAATCAAAATAGTGTTTGCTTGGGGAGCAAGATGGGGGCAGGAGGGAGACAGAGTGGAAAGGAACAGGCAGGATTTTTTTCTAAGGTGATAACAATGTTCTATAAGTTGACTGGGGTGTTGGCCACACAGATATGCAAATATTTGTAAAAAAGTCATTGATCTAAATACACTTAAGGTGTGTGCCTTTGACTGAACTATACCTCAGTTTTAAAATGTATGTGTGTGAAGTTGGAGATGATATCCGGCTGAAGCTGAGGGACAGAAAGGCCCATCTGTGGACTTGGACAGCCCCCAAAACTCAGCGGGCTCCAGGTAGACAAAGCTTGGCACTCTCATGAAGACTCTGGAACACTTTTCATGGGCTCGGGGTCTGGGCACACCTCTAGATATTTCTGAGGGCCCAGACGAATCTTGGGAAAGAAGCTCAACTGGGCTGACAGTTGCAGTGAAGCGTATCTGCTGCCTGGGAAGGAGGCTTAAGACGGCAGGTGAGCAGAGGGAAAACAGGACATGGCTGAACCCTCCGGGGGAGTCCTGCCTGGAGCCCCATGGCCCTGGGGAGGCAGGGGAGAGCCTGCTTCACAGGCTGCTCTGTGCAGTGAACCCCCTTCCCACCTTGGCTCGCCAAGAGACTTATGTAAGTCTGTAGTCCAGCAGTCCTTCCTGCGTGAGAGGGGAACGTAGGCCATGCAGGTTCTTCTCAGAGGAGGGAGATGCATGGGAAGCTCCTGGGAGCTGGCCCGACTACAGGTACTAACGAAGTGGACACACGGGGGCCCATACAGAGTCTGAAAATAGCGTCAGCGGAGCAGCAGATCACGCCAGTGCCCCTGACCTGAGAAGGCAGAGCGAGCAAAGGCCAGAGGAGCAGGACCAGGGCACCGCAGGCCACAGCCCCACACAGGACGGGAGACGGCCTGCACGGCCCAGAGGCCAAGAGGGCCCCGGGGGAGGGCCCCGGGCTGCTGTCCGAAGGAAGAAACACTTAGGGACACACCTTAGCCGGAATCCACAGGTGACACCTTAGAGGTAGCTGGGTCACTGAAGGAAGAGCCATGAAGACGCCGAGGGGCAGGGCCCACCTGGATCCCGGGCAGCAGCGTGAGCAGGTGAAGGCTCCGAGCTGCCACATACGCACGGCAATGTCAGCAAAACAGGACTCGGCTGACACAACCCGGGACTCTGAGTTTACACTCAGAACACCTCAGCTGTGCAGAAGTACGTGCAGAAACACTGGGACAAAACATGGCAAGACATCAACAGCGATCGTCTCTGGTCTCTTGGCCATGCCCTGGAGCCAGCCCACCCCCTGTGTCTGCCCATGAGCACACTTTCCCAAGGGGCCTCCAAATGGACAGGCAAGACACAGCCAGCATAGCAATAACTCAGATTCGTCTTGCATAAGACCTTAATTTGCATAATTTTGTGATTTACTTTGGCACTGACATGAGTGTGACTCTTTTGTCACAAAACAGCGAATAACATTTGCGAAACAATGTATGGAATTTAGGGATTTCACCAGTGGCTCGGCAGCAAAGAATCCGTCTGCAGTGCAGGAGACCCTGGAGACGTGGGTTCGATCCCTGGGTCAGGAAGATTCCCTGAAGGAGGAAATGGCAAGCTGCTCCACTGTTCTTGCCTGGGAAATCCCATGGGCAGAGGACCCGGCGGGCTGCGGGCCATGAGGCTGCTGCCAAGAGTCTAACACGACTGAGGACACCCATACCATACATACTTATGGAATTTATGTTTTATTGGTAATAAAAAATGAAGTATGTACTTTTAAAAGTGATTTTCCTCTTCTCTGTAATGTTTTGGTTCTTTACAAATTTATAATAAAAGAAAATCCTTGTGACTTCCCTGGTGGTGCAATGGTTGGAACTTTGCCTTCCAATGCAGGGAGTGTGGGTTCAATCCCTGGTGAAAGAGCTAAGATCCCCCATGCCTCTAGGCCAAAAAACCATAACATAAAAGAGAATCAATGTTGTAACAAATTCAATAAAGACTTAAAAAAAAAAAAGAAAAACTTTGAAATGTATCTGTGAATATGTGATTACATATAAAATAGTGATTTCAAAGGTTTTTGCCTCAGGATGTTCTTAAAAAACTATATTGCAGACCCCCAAAATAACTTTTGTTATGTGAGTTTGTATCTATCAATTTTAACTGCATTAGATAGTGAAGCTGAGGAGATCTTGAGATATTTACTTATTTTAAAATAGCGTTAATAAACTTAGTGCATGTTAATATAAAATAAGTTTTATGAAATTAACTGTATCTTCTAAAAATGTAGTGGTATTGTCTTACGTTTACAAATCTCTTTAAGGTCTGGCTTTGCAGATGACAGCTGGATTCTCAGATCTACTTCAGTCTTCAATCTGTTGCCATATCATACGTCATGTAGTCTCCTGAAAACCCCACTGTATACTCCTGGGAGAAAGAGTTTGAAAAAGGCAAATGACATCTTAGTATTATTATGAAAATAGTCTTGGCTACACTTGGGAGAACTACTATATAGACAAGTAAAAATGCCCAAAAAAAGAGTCATGGTGCCACCTGGTGGTATCTCTAATTATTGCAAGTACTGGTTGCCACACGTGTGTATGCATTTAGTGTGTGGAGTGTGTGCAGGTATATGTTCACATAGGTCATGTATGTGATGCAGTGTACTGAGCATGCAAGTGACACAAGTGTGGGTGTGGGTGGTATGTGGTACACGTGAGGTTGTGGCCTGTGTGCATGTATTGCATGTGTGTGCTGTGCATGTGTTGTGTGTCTAGGTGTCTGTGTGACAGGCATGTGTGGGGGGGTCTGTGTATGTGAACACACCGTGTACATGGTGAGTATGTGTGTGGAGTGTGTGCCTGCAGTGTGCCCTGCTGCAGTGCCCATATTGTGTGTGTGTGTGTGTGCTGTGCGTGTGTTGTGCATCTAGGTGCCTGTGTGACAGGCATGTGTGGGGTCTGTGTATGTGAATACACCGTGCATATGGTGAGTGTGTGTGTGGAGTGTGTGCCTGCAGTGTGTCCTGCTGCAGTGCCCATATTGTGTGTGTGTGTGTGGTGCATGTGCATGTGTTGTGTGTGTAGTATGTGAACATGAGAGAACATTTGCTCTTTCACTGTCTTTGGCATATGCACCTAGCCCTGCACTAATTGCTCAGCATTGTAAAGACACTTATTAAATTGCCTAGCACAGCTCCAGACAGGTGTAAGCCCTCAGGAGACGTTCATTGGTGTCCACCAGCTTCATGAATCAGGCATTATCTTCATTGACAAGGAAGATTCTTGGAGGTAAAGTACTTGCTCAAGGTTCCATACCTAGTGAGTGGTAGACCTAGGATTCAGACCTGGGTCTTCTGATCAACTTGGAATTTAGTCATCTGCACTAATGATTGCTTCGAAGTTGTAAAAATCATCTATATGATATGATCCAAAATATGTTAAAAGGCAAAGGCAACGGCAACCCACTCCAGTCCTCTTGCCTGGAAAAATCCCATTGTCAGAGGAGCCTGGTGGGCTGCAGTCCATGGGGTCGCTACAAGTCAGACACGAATGAGCGACTTCACTTTCATTTTTCACTTCCATGCATTGGAGAAGGAAATGGCAACCCACTCCAGTGTTCTTGCCTAGAGAATCCCAGGGACAGGGGAGCCTGGTGGGCTGCGTCTATGGGATCGCACAGAGTTGGACACGACTGAAGTGACTTAGTAGCAGCAGCAGCGTGTTAAAAGGCAAACAAATTTCCAAATGAAAATAGCATCATCTGGGCATTTTCTCTGCTCCATTACCCTTTCCACTGGTGTCTGGGCACATATGTAGGCTACATGAATAATTGAAAAGATATTAACTAGCACCTACTGGGCACCAATTGTATGCCAGGCACTGTGCATAATTTCACATTCAAGTATAAATGTAACAAATACAAATTTTCAGCCTCAAAATCACATGTTCAAAACCTAGCTCTATTTTTCATAATGCAGTCTGAATTTTTTTTTTTTTTTTTTGGCCACATTGCATGGCTTGTGGGATCTCCCAACCAGGGATCAAACCTGGGTCCACAGCAGTGAAAGCGCATGTCTTAACCGCTGAACCACAGGGAATTCTCCAATCTAAATTTCTGATTCCAGTTTCTGTACAGTTTCTTCTAGCCTCCTGAAGGAAAACTCGGTCCCATCTTTGGTCCCTCAGACACTTCAGGCAGATTCATCCCACCCTGCCCCTCTTTTCTTGGGTGGAACCCTGGCTGCAAGACTGACACCTGGCCTCGGCTCCACCAGCATCCTCCCAGACAGCACGTGACGGACGAGCACCTGTGCCTCCACGGAAGCCCGCCCCCAGCCATGGCCACCTGCTGCGGGGGGAGGCACTCTTCGTGCTCTTGTCACTGCTGAGAAAGTCCCTGAGGTTCTCTCTCCAGAGATCCAGGCTGTTCACCTGAACTTCCCGCCCGAAGTCCTGATGTGCTGAGGTGCTGGTACCCCGCAGTCAACAGGCTTTCTGTGCTCACACACAGCCCACCCACAGTCCTGCCAGGCTCCCAGCCAGTGGACTCATCTCTCAGCTCCTACAGTTCAGTCGCTCAGTCGTGTTCGACTCTTTGCGACCCCATGAATCGCAGCACGCCAGGCCGCCCTGTCCATCACCAACTCCCGGAGCTCACTCAAAATCATGTCCATCAAGTCAGTGATGCCATCCAGCCACCTCATCCTCTGTCGTCCCCTTCTCCTCCTGTCCCCAATCCCTCCCAGTATCAGGGTCTTTTCCAATGAGTCAACTCTTCGCATGAGGTGGCCAAAGTACTGGAATTTCAGCTTTAGCATCAGTCCTTCCAATGAACACTCAGGACTGATCTCCTTTACAATGAACTGGTTGGATCTCCTTGCAGTCCAAGGGACTCTCAAGAGTCTTCTCCAACACCACAGTTCAAAAGCATCAATTCTTCAGCACTCACCTTTCTTCACAGTCAACTCTCACATCCATACACGACTACTGGAAAAACCATAGCCTTGACTAGACAGACCTTTGTTGCCAAAGTAATGTCTTTGCTTTTGAATATGCTATCTAGGTTTGTCATAACTTTCCTTCCAAGGAGTAAGCGTCTTTTTATTTCATGGCTGCAGTCACCATCAGCAGTGATTTTGGAGCCCCCCAAAATAATGTCAGCCACTGTTCCACTGTTTCCACTGTTTCCCCATCTATTTGCCATGAAATGATGGGACCAGAGGCCATGATCTTAGTTTTCTGAATGTTGAGCTTTAAGCCAACTTTTTCACTCTCCACTTTCACTCTCATGAAGAGGCTTTTTAGTTCCTCTTCACTTTCTGCCATAAGGGTGGTGTCATCTGCATATCTGAGGTTATTGATATTTCTCCTGGCAATCTTGATTCCAGCTTGTGCTTCTTCCAGTCCAGCGTTTCTCATGATGTACCCTGCATATAAGTTAAGTAAGCAGGGCGACAATATACAGCCTTGACGTACTCCTTTTCCTATTTGGAACCAGTCTGTTGTTCTATGTACAGTTCTAGCTGTTGCTTCCGGACCTGCATATAGGTTTCTCAAGAGGCAGGTCAGGTGGTCTGGTATTCCCATCTCTTTCAGAATTTTCCACAGTTTATTGTGATCCACACAGTCAAAGGCTTTGGTATAGTCAATAAAGCAGAAATGGATGTTTTTCTGGAACTCTCTTGCTTTTTCAATGATCCATTGGATGTCGGCAGTTTGATCTCTGGTTCCTCTGCCTTTTCTAAAACCAGCTTGAACGTCTGGAAGTTCACGGTTCACGTATTGCTGAAGCCTGGCTTGGAGAATTTTGAGCATTACTTTACTAGTGTGTGAGATGAGTGTAATTGTGCGGTAGTTTGAGCATTCTTTGGCATTGCCTTTCTTTGGGATTAGAATGAAAACTGACCTTTTCCAGTCCTGTGCTGAGTTTTCCAAATTTGCTGGCATCTTGAGTGTAGCACTTTCACAGCATCATCTTTTAGGATTTGAAATAGCTCAACCTGGGATTCCGTCACCTCCACTAGCTTTGTTCATAGTGATGTTTTCCAAGGCCTGCTTGACTTCACATTCCAAGATGTCTGGCTCTAGGTGAGTGATCGCACCATTGTGATTATCTGGGTCATGAAGATCTTTTTGTACAGTTCTTCTGTGTATTCTTGCCACCTCTTCTTAATATCTTCTGCTTCTGTTAGGTCCATACCATTTCTGTCCTTTATCAAGCCCATCTTTGCATGAAATGTTCCCTTGGTATCTCTAATTTTCTTGAAGAGATCTCTAGTCTTTCCCATTCTATTATTTTCTTCTATTTCTTTGCATTGATCGCAGAGGAAGGCTTTCTTACATCAACTTGCAATCTTCCCCATTCAGTTCTTCATGCAGAAAAAATGTTTGGATGAGTCTGTCAGGATTTGCCTAAGCAAATCAAAAATATCATGATTTTCAGATTAGTCTTTCCTTGGTTGTAAGTTAATCCATTTAAAAACTTGGCTGTCTTCGTGTTCTCTCTGGGTATGAGATCTTAGTGTCCTCCCTTCTTCCCTGAGCCAGGAAGAGGCCCGAGAAAGCCTACAAGGACCACAGTGAGGTAAGAATGGTAATTAATATGCACAGGGCTGGCTGGGTGCTGATTCAACCCAAAACATACGGATGGAGAAGCAGAGAAATGGGAATGCAAACCTCTGTTGGCCAGCTCGCTCACCATTCTCTTGTCCCCAGGCCCCCAGGGAAGGAAGGACTTGCTCTCATGCCTCATGCCAACTCCCCAGTGTGGTTGGGCAAGAGCCTCCGAAACTTACCAGCGCCGGTCTGGAGGGGCCCACATCCCTCACATGAGTAGGAAAGCAAAGGCCACAGGGATACAAGCAGCAGTTCTCACAGAATCCCTGGGGAGCTAGTAAACATACATGTTCCTGGGCCCTGCCCCCCAGATATTTGATTCAGGGGGTCTCCAGCAGAACCTGAGCATCTGCATTCCCACAGAGCTCCCAAGTGACGCTAATGCCCTGGCCCAGGGCCACAGTGAGAGCACCAATTCAAAGGACCTCCAAGGCAGCTTGAAGGAAGGGGACAGAGCCCAGCCATCAGAGGAGGTGGCCCCAGCAGAGGCAGGCTTCAGAAAGGAAACAAAAAACAGTGCTCAGAGTAACACAGGAGACACTGTAATGAGAACTCTTAAGGAAATCTGTCTATACCGATAGGGAGAGAGAAATTAGGTCCAGATTTGGTATAGATATACCCCCAAATCTTTGTCTTTTCTTATTGTTTCTTGGTAATATCTTCCTGACTCTCCTTAAGAGTTCTCATTACAGTTATTTTTTAGATTTTTGTTATAATTTTAACTTATTCATTTTTACATTTTATATACTTGGGTATTTTATTTTTTATTTTTAATACAGTTTTTATTCTATATACATATAGAACATATATACATCAATTCAAACTATAAAAATCCAGTAGAGGTAATGAAAAACAAAACGGATGCTCTAGAATTATCATAATTATCACTCCCACACACACCCCGAACTCCTGCCCCTAACTTCCTTGAACTCTCTTAATGAAATCTTAACCATGTTAAATCCAACTCTCCAGCAGAAGATAGCTGGGAAACTCACAAGTCGCATGGATAGGCTTCACTGCAACCCCTGACTGTGAACCTCAAGAGGCAGTTTGTCCTGCCCAGGTCATGTTGTACGTCCCTCATCTGTCCACTCCCCAGACTCCAGAGGCTGTTTCTCACTTTCCTGTCTCACCGCAAACCCCCAATACTCTGCCTTTGCCAGCCCCCTTCCACCAGAGTCTGTCCACCCTTCCCACCTTCCACCCACAATCTAAGATGGATTGTCCAAGCTGCCACCCACAACCAGTCCCTCCTAACCGATGTAAGGGTCCTGCTCCAACAACATGGCCCTCTCTCTGCTACATCATCAGTCTTCATTCTTCCATTCTACTGGATCTTCTTCAACTGTGTATAACAATGCTGTTACCTCTCCCAGCTGAAAAGAACAAGCAAAAACACCCTAGTATTACAAACGTAAAGAAAAGACCTGTGGACACAGCGGGGAAGGAGAGGGTGGGACCAACTGAGACAATAGCATTGAAACATATACATTACCATATGCAAGGGGCTTCCCTGAGAGCTCAGTTTCTAGAGAGTCCACCTGCAGTGTAGGAGACCCGGGTTGATTCCTGGGTAGGGAAGATCTGCTGGAGAAGGGATTGGCTACCCACTCCAGTATTCTTGGGCTTCCCTTGTAGCTCAGCTAGTAAAGAATCTGCCTGCAATGTGGGAGACCTGGGTTCAGTCCCCAGGTTGGCAAGATCCCCTGGAGAAAGGAAAGGCTGCCCACTCCAGTATTCTGGCGTGGAGAATTCCATGGACTTCCTGGAGAAGTCCATGTGGTCGCAAAGAACTGGACACGACTGAGCAACTTTCACTTTCACCATATGCAAAATTAGATAGTCAGTGGAAGTTTGCTGTGTCATGCAGGGAGTTCAAATCTGGTGCACTGTGACAACCTAGAGGGGTGGGATCAGGTGGGAGATGGGACAGAGGTTCGAGAGAGAGGGGACATACATATGCTATGCTAAGTCACTTCAGTCGTGTCCGACCCTGTGCGACCCCATAGACAGCAGCCCACCAGGCTCCCCCGTCCCTGGGATTCTCCAGGCAAGAACACTGGAGTGGGTTGCCATTTCCTTCTCCAATGCATGAAAGTGAAAAGTGAAAGTGAAGTCGTTCAGTCGTGTCTGACTCATAGCGACCCCATGGACCTATGGCTGGTTCATGTTGATATATGGCAGAAACCAATGGAATATTGTAAACTAACTATCCTCCAACTAAAATAAATTTTTTTAAAAAAACCACTGCAGTTTTGTTTTTGGTTTTTTTTTGCCACACAGCACTGCTTGTGGGATCACAGTCCCCCAACTAGGGATCAAACACATGCCCCCTTGCAGCAGAAGCACGCAGTCTTAACCACTGGACAGCCAGGGAAGTCCTCAAAACACCCTAGTCTCTAACTGACTTCTCCTGCCAACATCTGTCCCATTTCTTGTCTGTACTTGTCTCAAATTCTTCTCCATCCACCATCTCTCTTTAACTCACTTCAATCAGGCTTTTACATGTGACAGTAATAAATTGCTCTCCTCAAGATTACAGATCATTTCCATATAGATTCTATGGCCTGTCTGCATCTCACTGTCCCAGCATGGCCACCTTCCCATCCTTGTAATAGTTTCATCCTTGGGTTCCAGGATACCATCTCCTGGAATTCCTTTCATCCCCTGAACATTTCTTCCCTGTCTCCTTTGCTACCTCCTCCTCCTCTGCATGACCTTCTTTTCCCCTCTAACTACCTGGCTTCCCTGATGACATCCACATCTCCTCCCACTCCTTCCCAGCAACTAGAAGACCATATGTGACTAGTTCTGGCCAACAGACTGAGTAGAAGAGACAGGTCACTTCCCAGCAAAGCCTGGCATAAAATTTTCCAGCTGTCTTTTCTCCTGCTGTAGCTATTTAGAGAATTCCTCGTGTTGATGTGTCGGACCGAAAAATCAAAGCAGCTTGTTCGCTGAGTCACTCTATAAAAGACAGACATCCTGGAAATAAGCCCAGATGTGCATCGAGCTCCATATCATTGAGCAAACATCTGTGTATCAATTGCTTGTATTTGGGAGATATTTGTTACCAAGGCTATTCTGACCAATACAGTTACCTCATCCAATTTTATACCTTTAACTACTAACTACATCTGCCAGTTACTCCCAAATTCATAGATTTTGCCACATTTGTCTCCTGGACTCTAGACTCAAATATCTAACTACCTACGCAATACCTCCACTTGAAACATTAGATTTCTCAAACTTAACATATCCCAAGCCAAATTATTGATTTTACTCTCATAGCATTCCTCATTTCAGCTAGTGAAAACTCTGCTAGCCTTTATAGTCCACTGCTACCAAACTCCACTACTGCCACCCTGATACCAGCCACTATCACACTCATTGTTAAAGAATCACTTCCAATTAGTTTTCCCACTTCTACCTCTTCAATCTATTCCTATACAGTTGATACCTGTACAGTATATGCCTAACAGATTAGCCAGGGAGATCTTTTTATTTTTTATGAAACTATACTAAAAATTTTTTATCTTATTGAAGTATAGTTGATTTACGACGTTGTATAAATTTCTGCTGTACAGCAAAATGACTCAGTTATATATATACACATTCATATTCTTTTCCATTATGGTTTATCAGAGGATATTGAATATAGTTCTCTGTGCTATGCAGTAAGACCTTATTGCTTATCCATTTTACATATAATAACTTACATCTGCTAACTCCAACCCTCTATTCCATCCTTTCCCCAACATTCTCCCCCTTTTATAATAAGTCAGATCAAGTTATTCTTCTGTCTCAATACTCTACAATGGCTTCCCATTTTAGCCAGAGTAAATCCAAAGTCTTTACTGTGGTCTATAAAGACCCTATAGGTTTTGTTATCCATCAGAACCTTCATATCCACTCTGTACCAGTCATACCAGCATTCTTGCTCTTCATCCAACACACAAGGTACACTCCCTTCTCAGGGCCTTTGCACTAGCTGCCTCCTAGAATGTTCTTCCCCAGGTCCTGCAAGGCTCACTCCCTCAACTTGTTTTACTAATTCTCACCTTCTCAGGAGGCCTACCCTGAACAACCCATTTAAAATTGCAGATCATCCCTATATTATTAATACCACTCCCAACTCTCCTTGCCCTACCCTACTTGTCTCTTTCTTCTTTAGTACTCATCATCTTCAAATATATTATGGAATTTACATCTTTGTCATCTATTCTTCTCATTAAAATGCAAGCTCCTTGCAAGCAGGGTTCTTTGTGTTATTCATGATATAACCCAAGTGCCTGAATTTGGGCACAGAGGAGGTACTCAAAAATGTTTGTTAAGTAAATACATAAATAAATAACACCACAAACACATATTCATGACAAGAAAAGAAGCATGGAGAAAAAAAGAGTGAATAATAATAGTTCCAAAATGAAAGAAAGGAACAGTAGAGAAAGTAATAATATAAGATATAATACATGAAAACTTCCTTATATGAAAAAAAGACTTGAATTTTCTGATTGAAAATGACAAGCTAAGTACCAAGCAGAGTTAATTTTTTTAAGTCATAAATATGACATCTCCTGTAAAATTTTTGAACTGTGACTATCAAAAGAAAATCTTAGGAGTTTCCAGAAAGAAAGAACAGGCTATTTGCCAAAGATAACCATATTTCTAATGCATTTCTCATGCGGTCTACCATGAACATGTCCTTTCTAAGGAAATAACTCAAGAATAGTTTCATGAACATGAAAATTAAATCAGAACAGTGATCTCAAGACAGGAGAAGACAGTGTATACAAGGAATACTGATGAATGAGAAATCTAATTAAAACCATAACCTGCTTTGTGAAATAATTTTACTAAACTGCCCATGAGGAACTAGGTATTATATGAACTACCAAATCAAAAAATTGTCATAATGAAGCATTTCATTATGACATGTAAGGGGTACATACCAGAAAAGTCTGAGTGGTTCCAAAAGACCCAATAAAATACTTGTGTGTGTGTGTGTCAGAGTCCACAGGACCTGCCCCTACTGCTTTGCTGCCAGGCCTGCCACTATTCTGTGACCTCATGGGTATTCCCTATGACCATAAAATGAAGAGAAAAAAGCGCCAGCACCAGCCTAAAGTGGACAACCACTCAGGGAAAATGCTAGAAAACAGTACTTGGAGATCTTCCCAAAGACGGAACTTCAGGCAAGACATCTGGTGGTGCATGTTGTATGGAAGGAAAGATGGCCTGTGATATGGGTCTACAGTAGTTTACGTGCCGTGGCTAATAGATTGGCCAGCTGGTCTAGGACTTGGAAAGCAGTAGAATACCTAGAAGACAGCACCTATCTCCTGAAGAGAATGTTCTCATAAATGTCAGTCACCCTCTTCCCCAATTGCCCAGTGCTTGTTCATTAAGTCTAGGTACAAAGTGGCCATGCAAACAAGATGGGCTTTCCTTCACAGAGGTAGCTCTGGCCACACTGCTGCTGAGTGCCTACCCTGCCAAAGGCAGATGGCACCAGTTCCCGGGGAGAGCACTCAGCCCACTCCAGGTGCTCACACTGGGCACTTCTGTCAGGAAGGGGATCGGCCCACTCCAGGTGATCACGCTGGGCACTTCTGTCAGGAAGGGGATCGGCCCACTCCAGGTGCTCACACTGGGCACTTTTGTCAGGAAGGGGACAGTAATTTGTCCTAATAGAGACAGACATAGAGTCGGTGTATGAATTTGCCTTCCCTGACCACAATATTCTTGGCAGCTGCTATAACCATCACACCAAAATTAGACAAACTAGAATATTTTTTTAAAAGAAAGAAACATGGAAGGAGGGAAGAAGTAAGAGAAGAAGGAAAGAGAGAAGTGAGGAAGGAAGAAAGGGAAGACAGGAAGAAAGGGGAAAGAATGGGAAAGGAGAAAAAAACTCCTTGTAAACCAAATGCAAATTTTCTACATAAAATATCAGGAAATAGAATCCAGCATTCTATTAAAAGAATAATAATAACAATCTAGTGGTACTTATTTAAAGAATATAAGAATGGTTCAAGAGTAGAAATTTTCTTACCACATTAACAGATTAGTGAGAAAAATTTCACCACTATCTTGATAAACACATTTTTCCCACTATCCAAAAGTAGAGCGTTCCTATGAAACCCTTTGTAAAACTATAAAAGGGCAATAAAGCTAGAAGTGATTACCTCAGGATACATCTTGCTAAAGGACACATGAAATACATCTAGACAAAGCACAGATGCTCACAGACATGGTTCACAGCTTCAGCAGCTCCTTGCTGAGGTGCCAAGCGGTTCCCAGGGAGGGAGTTGGGCAGGGCACTCTATGTTTGGGATTCAGCTGCCTCCACACAGACTCATCTGGCTAGCAAAAAAAGCTGAATGCTGTTTTAGCTTCTTGCCTTTTTTGTAAAAGCAAAAGTCTTCTTCAGATTTCTTTCAGTTCACAGCAAAAACAGGTCTCTTTTTAATTGAATAAGGATACTTGCTTCACACTATTGTGTTGGTTTCTGCCGTATAACAACTTGAATTAGCCATAAGTATGTGTACATATATATGTGTAGGTGCATATACATATCCCCTCCTTCGTGAGCCTCTCACCCCTCTATGTCATCACAGAGCGCCAAGTTGGGCTCCCTGTGTTATAGAGCAGCTTCCCACGGCTGCTGCTGCTGCTAAGTCGCTTCAGTCGTGTCCGACTCTGTGCGACCCCATAGACGGTAGCCCACCAGGCTCCCCCGTCCCTGGGATTCTCCAGGCAAGAACACTAGCTATCTATTTTACACATGGTATTTTTGCCTGGAAAATTCCAAGGACAGAGGAGCCTGGCGGGCTACAGAACATGGGGTGGCAAAGAATCAGACACAACTGAGCATGCTATGCACACACAGTGTATACATTTCAATGCTACTCTCCCAACTGGTCCTGCCCTCTCTTTCCCCTTCTGTGTCCATAAGTCCTTTCTCCACATGTTCCTCTCTATTCCTGCCCTCAAAATAGGTTAAAAACGGGTCTTTGAAGGTAAGTCTTTGTAAAAGTGAAGTGGTGTAAAGCAGGGAATACCTGTGTCTGTAAACCATTTTATAGTGTTTGATATCATTCCTGATTTTATTTTAAAGCTGAAGAAGAGAAAGAAGCTTATTTAACTTCATGAAATTAAAAAAATGTCTCCCCACAAATCTATAACAAGAAACTAATGCCATAGTCTAAAGCAATCAATCAGTAATAATATGAGCAAAAGACAAAGACATAAATCTTAAAAAGGGGGGGGGGAAACTGAATGTTTTGCAAAAGATGTGATTGCCTACTTAGAAAATTCAAGCGGGTCAATTGATAGGTGAATAATTAATAAAAGAATAAAGTGACTCTGAGGGAGAGGGAGAGGGTGGGATGATTTGGGAGAATGGCATTGAATCATGTATACTATCATGTAAGAAACGAATTGCCAGTCTATGTTCAATACAGGATACAGGATGCTTGGGGCTGGTGCACGGGGATGATCCAGAGAGATGATATGGGGTGGGAGGTGGGAGGCGGGGTTCAGGATTGGGAACTCATGTACACCCGTGGCGGATTCATGTTAGTGTATGGCAAAACCAATACAGTATTGTAAAGTAAAATAAAGTAAAAATAAAAATTAAAAAAAATAATAAATAAAAAATCAAAATTTTACATTTCAAGTAAGCAGAGGAAAGATAGACTATTGAATAACAGTATTTGAATAAATGGCTAACATTTGGGGGAGAAGTTAAGTTCCTGTATTATACCAGACACCAAAATAAATTCCATACAGATCAATATATCAATATAAAGAATAAAATTGTAGTACTACTAAAGCAAAATATAGGAGTAAGTGTTTAGAATCTTGAGATGGTGGCAGGGGGGAGTTAAAAAAAACCGCAAAGACATAAAATAAAAGAATAATATACGTTTCAGAAAGAGAAATCCAAGAAAACTAAGCAGACAGGTTTTTCAAAGAAATAATGTGAAACCATTCCCAGAAAAGTAGAATACAAGTTTTCAGATTAAAAGTGCCCACTAGGTAGAAGAATGACCTTTCAAATCATAATTCAAAATCCACTGGGGATGAAATATGCAACATGATGATTAGTTTACACTGCTGTGTAATCTGTTTGAGAGCTGACAAAAGTTTTCATCACAAGAAAAATATTTTTTTCCTTTTTTTCTTGTATCTATAAAAGATGATGGATGGTAAGCAATCTTATCATGTTAGTTATTTTGCAATATATGTAAGTCAAGTTATCACACTGCATACCTTAAATTTATACAATGGACTATGTCAACTATATTTCAATAAAACTGAAATTAAAAATAAATCAATAAAATTGGAATTTTAAAAATTAAATCCAGGGGCCACACAGCCCTAATTCCTGCTAACTTAGCAAACCAAGGCTGCAGACTTGTTCCCAAGAATGGAGAAGGAAACATGAATACCAGGAAATAACCATCCCCCCAAAATAATAATCCCCAAGAAAGCTCTGAAAAGATTAAACCGTAAGTAAAGGCAGAAGCTGCAACGAGAAGACATGTTGGAGTAGAGCTTTTTACTCCATCCCCCAGAACCCAACCCACCCATTTCCTTGGAACACCATGTCCCCCTAGAAACCTGTGGTTAAACTATGGGTGTTACAGATTGTGAGGTGCTACCAGAGCAGTGTAAAACTCTGTTGAGATGAAAACTGATAAAGAGATACTATTGCACCATAAAAGTGAATGAAAATTTTCCAGCAGTGTTGAGATATTATTGATATATAACATTGTTTTAGTTTAAGGTATACAATACAATGGCTTGAAATATGTATGCAAAATCAAATTAATTTGGGAAGAAATTTTAAGAGAAATAATAAGTTAATAATACATTCTCAGAAACTGAGAGAACTGTAGGGAGTAATAGCTAGGTCAATAATTTTAACATCTCTCTTGGAACCAATAAACACAGCAGATAAAACAATAAGCAGAGATATGAAATGCCATAGTTCAGTTCAGTCGCTCAGTCATGTCCGACTCTTTGCAACCCCATGAATCACAGCACGCCAGGCCTCCCTGTCTATCACCAACTCCCAGACTTCACTCAAACTCACGTTCATCGAGTCGGTGATGCCATCCAGCCATCTCATCCTGTGTCGTCCCCTTCTCCTCCTGCCCCCAATCCCTCCCATAATCAGAGTCTTTTCCAATGAGTCAACTCTTCACATTAGGTGGCCAAAGTATTGGAATTTCAGCTTTAGCATCAGTCCTTCCAATGAACACCCAGGACTGATCTCCTTTAGAATGGACTGGTTGGATCTCCTTGCAGTCCAAGGGACTCTCAAAAGTCTTCTCCAGCACCACAGCTCAAAAGCATCAATTTTTCGTCACTCAGCTTTCTTACAGTCCAGCTCTCACATCCATACATGACCACAGGAAAAACCACAGCCTTGACTAGACAGACCTTTGTTGCCAAAGTAATGTCTCTGCTTTTTAACATGCTGTCTAGGTTGGTCATAATTTTCCTTCCAAGGAGTAAGCGTCTTTTCATTTCATGGCTGCAATCACCATCTGCAGTGATTTTGGAGCCCAGAAAAATAAAGTTACCCACTATTTCCACTGTTTCCCCATCTATTTGCCATGAAGTGATGGACTGGATTCCATGATCTTAGTTTCTGAATGTTGAGCTTTAAACCAACTTTTTCACTCTCCTCTTTCACTTTCATCAAAAGGCTCTTTAGTTTTTCTTCATTTTCTGACATAAGGGTGGTGTCATCTGCATATCTGAGGTTATTGATATTTCTCCCTGCAATCTTGATTCTAGCTTGTGTTTGATCCAGCCCAGCATTTCTCATGATGTACTCTGCACATAAGATAAATAAGCAGGGTGGCAATAAACAGCCTTGACGTACTCCTTTTCCTATTTGGAACCAGTCTGTTGTTCCATGTCAAGTTCTAACTGTTGCTTCCTGACCTGCATACAGATTTCTCAAGAGGCAGGTCAGGTAGTCTGGTATTCCCATCTCTCTCAGAATTTTCCACAGTTTATTGTGATCCACACAGTCAAAGGCTTTGGCATAGTCAATAAAGCAGAAGTAGATGTTTTACTGGAACTCTCTTGCTTTTTCCATGATCCAGTGGATGTTGGCAATTTGATCTCTGGTTCCTCTGCCTTTTCTAAAACCAGCTTGAACATCTGGAAGTTCACGGTTCACGTATTGCTGAAGCCTGGCTTGGAGAATTTTGAGCATTACTTTGCTAGCATGTGAGATGAGAGCAATTGTACGGTAGTTTGAGTATTCTTTGGCATTGCCTTTCTTTGGGATTGGGATGAAAACTGACTTTTTCCACTCCTGTGGCCACTGCTGAGTTTTCCAAATTTGCTGGCAGATTGAGTGCAGCACTTTCACAGCATCATCTTTCAGGATTTGAAATAGCTCCACTAATTCCATCACCTCCACTAGCTTTGTTTGTAGTGATGCTTTCTAAGGCCCACTTGACTTCACATTCCAGGATGTCTGGCTCTAGGTGAGTGATCACACCATTGTGATTATCTTGGTCATAAAGATCTTTTTTGTACAGTTCTTCTGTGTATTCTTGTCACCTCTTCTTAATACCTTCTGCTTCTGTTAGGTCCATACCATTTCTGTCCTTTATTGAGCCCATCTTTGCATGAAATGTTCCCTTCATATCTCTGATTTTCTTGAAGAGATCTCTAGTCTTTCCCATTCTGTTGTTTTCCTCTATTTCTTTGCATTCATTGCTGAGGAAGGCTTTCTTATCTCTTCTTGCTATTCTTTGGAACTCTGCATTCAGATGCTTATATCTTTCCTTTTCTCCTTTGCTTTTCACTTCTCTTCTTTTCACAGCTATTTGTAAGGCCTCCCCAGACAGCCATTTTGCTTTTTTGCATTTCTTTTTCTTGGGGATGGTCTTGATCCCTGTCTCCTGTACAATGTCACGAACCTCCATCCACAGTTCATCAGGCACTCAATCTATCAGATCTAGTCCCTTAAATCTATTTCTCACTTCCATTGCATAATCATAAGGGATTTGATTTAGGTCAGACCTACAAAATGCTTTTTAAATTTATATGTATGTGTCTATATCCACAATAAACAGAATTATGTAATTATATATGTAATTATGTAATTCAGAGCATTTATAATAAACATATGAATGCACTGTAAAGTACACTTTAATAATTCCAAAAATTCAATATCATAACACCTCTGTTCTCCAACCATAACAGAAATGAAAAGAAAGAGAGAGAAGAGTAAGGGAGA
Source organism: Cephalophus harveyi (assembly GCA_006410635.1). Lineage (NCBI taxonomy): Eukaryota > Metazoa > Chordata > Mammalia > Artiodactyla > Bovidae > Cephalophus > Cephalophus harveyi. The sequence goes on along the minus strand of SJYT01054638.1, from coordinate 191,903 downwards.
GAGGGAAGGAGGAGGGAGGGATCTTGGAAGGAAAAGAGGAAAGGAAAAAGAAAGAAAGAAAGAAAATTATGTATGCCTACATAACCCTTCCAGCTGAGCTATTTCAAATCCTAAAAGATGCTGCTGTGAAAGTGCTGCACTCAATATGTCAGCAAATTTGGAAAACTCAGTCAGTTTTCATTCCAATCCCAAAGAAAGGCAGTAACAGTGTTCAAATTACTGTACAATTGCACTCATTTCACATGCGAGCAAGGTTATTCTCAGAATCCTTCAAGTTAGTCTTCAGCAGTATGTGAACAGAGAACTCCCGGATATACAAGCTGGATTTCAAAAAGGCAGAGGAACCAGAAATCAAACTACCAGCATCCACTGAATCATAGAAAAAGCAATTCCTTTCCTTTTGGAATGGAATTCAAAAAAAAAATTCTACTTCTGCTTCACTGACTACACTAAAGTCTTTGACTGCGTGGATCACAACAAACTGTGGAAAATTCTTAAAAGACATGAGGATACCAGATCACTTTACCTGCCTCATAAGAAGCGAAAGCGAAAGTCGTTCAGTCATGTCGAACTCTTTGAGACCCCATGTACTACACAGTGCAAGGAATTCTCCAGGCCAGAATACTGGAGTGAGTAGCCTTTCCCTTCTCCAGCGGATTTTCCCAACCCAAGGATTGAACCCAGGTCTCCCGCATTGCAGGCGGATTCTTTACCGGCTGAGCCAAAAAGGAAGCCCCCTCCTACGAAACCTGTATACAAGACAAGAAGCAACAGCTAGAACAGATATGGAACAATGGACTGGTTCAAAACTGGGAAAGGAGGAGTATGACAAAACTTGTCATCCTGCTTACTTAACATATATGCAGAGTACATCATGCAAAATGTAGGCTGGATGAATCACAAGCTGGAATCAAAACTGCTGGGATATACACCCATGGTGGATTCATGTCAATGTATGGCAAAACCAATACGGTATTGTAAAAAAAAAAAAAAACTGCTGGGAGAAATAACAACTTCAGATATGCAGATACCACTGTAATGGCAGAAAACAAAGAGGAACTAAAGAACCTCTTGATGTCTTTTCACCTTACTTTGGTTTCCTTTGTTGTGCAGAAGCTTTTAATTTTAATTAGATCCTATTTGTTTATTTTTGCTTTTATTTCCAGTATTCTGGGAGGTGGAAAAGACAGCCTTCTGAATGGGAGAAAACAATAGCAAATGAAGCAACTGACAAACAACTAATCTCAAAAATATACAAGCAACTTATGCAGTTCAACTCCAGAAAAATAAACGACCCAATCAAAAAATGGGCCAAAGAACTAAACAGACATTTCTCCAAAGAAGACATACGGATGGCTAACAAACACATGAAAAGATGCTCAACATCACTCATTATCAGGGAAATGCAAATCAAGACCACAATGAGGTACCATTTCACACCAGTCAGAATGGCTGCGATCCAAAAGTCTACAAGCAATAAATGCTGGAGAGGGTGTGGAGAAAAGGGAACCCTCTTACACTGTTGGTGGGAATGCAAACTAGTACAGCCACTATGGAGAACAGTGTGGAGATTCCTTAAAAAACTG
>SJYT01054638.1:162521-181946 GCA_006410635.1 Cephalophus harveyi | reverse complement strand
ATCCAACCAGTCCATTCTGAAGGAGATCAACCCTGGGATTTCTTTGGAAGGAATGATGCTAAAGCTGAAACTCCAGTACTTTGGCCACCTCATGCGAAGAGTTGACTCATTGGAAAAGACTCTGATGCTGGGAGTGATTGGGGGCAGGAGGAGAAGGGGACGACCGAGGATGAGATGGCTGGATGGCATCACTGACTCGATGGATGTGAGTCTGAGTGATCTCCGAGAGATGGTGATGAACAGGGAGGCCTGGCGTGCTGCGATTCATGGGGTCGCAAAGAGTCGGACACGACTGAGCGACTGAACTGAACTGAATATTCCATTGTGTATATCTACCACTACTTCTCTATCCATTCATCTGTCGATGGACATCTAGCTTGCTTTCATGTTCTAGCTATTGAAAATAGTGCTGCAGTGAACCATGGGATACACGTGTCTTTTTCAACCCTGGTTTCCTCAGGGTATATGCCTAGGAGTGGGATTGTTGGGTCATATGGTGGTTTTATTCCTAGCTTTTAAAGGAATCTCCATACCCTCTTCCATAGTGGCTGTATCAATTTACATTCCCATCAACAGCGCAAGAGCCTTCCCTTTTCTCCACATCCTTTCCAGCATTTATTGCTTGTAGACTTTTTGATGAGGGCCATTCTGACTGGTGTGAAGTGATATCTCATTGCAGTTTTGATTTGCNAGCTTTTAAAGGAATCTCCATACCCTCTTCCATAGTGGCTGTATCAATTTACATTCCCATCAACAGCGCAAGAGCCTTCCCTTTTCTCCACATCCTTTCCAGCATTTATTGCTTGTAGACTTTTTGATGAGGGCCATTCTGACTGGTGTGAAGTGATATCTCATTGCAGTTTTGATTTGCATTTCTCTAATAATGAGCGATGTTGAGCATCTTTTCATGTGTTTGTTAGCCATCTGTATGTCTCCTTTGGAGAAATGTCTGTTTAGGTCTTTTTTCCCCACTGTTTGATTGAGTTGTTTGTTTTTCTGGTATTTGTTTTTCTGGTTGTATGAGCTGTTTGTATATTTTGGAAATTAATCCTTTGTCAGTTGTTTTATTTGCTATTGTTTTCTCCCGTTCCAAGGGTTGTCTTCTCACCTTGCTTATAGTTTCCTTTGGTGAGCAAACGCTTTTAAGTTTAATCAGGTCCCACTTGTTTACTTTTGTTTTTATTTCCTAGGAGGTGGGTCATAGAGGATCTTGCTTTCGTTTATGTCATCAAGTGTTCTATGTTTTCCTCTAAGAGTTTTCTAGTTTTTGGTCTTATATTTAGGTCTTTAATCCATTTTGATTTTATCTTTGTGTACAGTGTTAGGAACTATTCTAATTTCATTCTTTTACATGTAGCTGTCCAGTTTTCCCAGCACCATTTGTTGAAGAGGCTGTCTTTGCCCCATTGTATATTCTTGCCTCCTTTGTTAAAAATAAGGTACCCATAGGTGCATGGATTTATTTCTCAGCTTTCTATCTTGTTCCATTGGTCTATATTTCTGTTTTTGTGCCAGTACCATACTGTCTTGATGACTATAGCTTTGTAGTATAATCTGAAGTCAGGAAGGTTGATTCCTCCAGCTCCGTTCTTCTTTCTCAAGACTGCTTTGGCTATTCGGGGTCTTTTGTGTTTCCATATGAATTGTGAAATTTTTTGTTCTAGTTCTGTGAAAAAATGCCATTGGTAATTTAATAGGGATCGCATTGAATCTGTAGATCAAATTTGGTAGTATAGTCATTTTCACAATACTGATTCTTCCTACCCAGGAACATGGAATATCTCTCCATCTGTTTATGTCATCTTGGATTTCTTTCATCAGTGTCTTATAATTTTCTCTGTACAGTTCTTTTGTCTCCTTAGGTAAGTTTATTCATAGATATTTAATTCTTTTTGTTGCAATGGTGAATGGGATTGATTCCTTAATTGCTCTTCCTGATTTTTCATTGTTAGTATATAGAAATGCAAGTGATTTCTGTGTATTGATTTTGTATCCTGAAACTTTGCTAAATTCACTGATTAGCTCTACTAATTTTCTGATACTACCTTTTGGGTTCTTTATGTACAGTATCATGTCATCTGCAAACAGTGAGAGCTTCACTTCTTCTTTTCTGATATGGATTCCTTTTTTTCTTTTTCTTCTCTGATTGCTGTAGCTAGGACTTCTGGAACTATGTTGAATAATAGTGATGAAAGTGGACAGCCTTGTCTTGTTCCTTATCTTATGGGGAATGCTTTCAGTTTTTCACCATTGATAATAATATTTGCTGTAGGCTTATCATATATGGCCTTTACTGTGTTGAGGCAGGTTCCTTCTATGCCAATTTTTTTGAAGAGTTCTAATCATAAATGGGTGCTGAATTTTGTCAAAGGCTTTTTCTGCATCTATTGAGATTTCACTTTTCGCTTTCATGCATTGGAGAAGGAAATGGCAACCCTATGGGGTCACACAGAGTCAGACACGAAGCGACTTAGCAGCAGCAGCAGCAGCATTGAGATTATCATGTTTATCATTTCAATTTGTTAATATGGCATATCACCTTCATTGATTTGTGTATATTGAAGAATCCTTGCATTCCTGAAAATAAACCCAACTTGATCATGGTGTGTGAGCTTTTTGATGTGTTGCTGAATTCTGTTTGCTAAAATTTTGTTGAGGATTTTTGCATCTGTGTTCATCTCAGTCAAGACTTTTTTGAGGGTTTTTCAGTCTTTTTTTTCTGGCATGCCATGTAGCTTTCAGGATCTTAGATCCCCAAACAGGGATTGAACCCAGGTCGACAGCAGTGAAAGTGCAGAGTCCTAACCACTGGACTGTCAAGGGATTTCCTAGGATTTTTCAGTCTTTATGACACATTGGTTCCCATTTCATATGGATTCACTTTTTTATATATCCTTTTACTTTTTATTATGAAAAGTCAGACATTCAAAAAAGTAGAATAATAACTCTCTTATACTCATTACCTAGATTTCAAAACTGTCAAGATATTGCCACGTTCACACCAAATACTTTCTTGACGTTCTAGAAAGAAGTCTTTCAGAAGGTAGTTCCAGTCTCATCAGGGTTGCGTGTTCTACCAGGTCATGGCAAATGCTGCCCATTGTAGGAATGTCTCACTGTTTGCTACAGGTGCTTTTTTTCTTCTTCCTTTCTCCCCTGCATTTCCTATAACCCAGTCACATGATCTTCATTGCAAGTGCTCAGCAGCTGCCTGTGACTCCTGTACCGTCACAGGCCACTGTACAGAACATTTACAGCTAAGGGTTATATCAGACAGTGCTGCTCAAAAAGCATATTTTGCTTTAAGTAAACACGTTTAGCAGAAGACCATAGCCAATGGCATATTGTGTTATTCAGAAAAATGATTTGATCTTAATTGGCCATTCTTGGCACAGGGTACCAATTATGTCCAGATAGTGAGGTTCGCTTAAATTATAAAATGCCAATCAAAGTGCACTAATTATACACACATGGGACACAATTAGTAAAGCACTGTCTACTGATAGGTCAATTGCAATCCTACTGAAGCCACAAGGATCCATCTCTTTGGCTCTCACTTTCAGACTCGCAAATCACCCAACCACCATGGGATGTGGCATAACTTGATATCTAGTCCAAGCCAAGGAGAAAATGAGAAATCTGCAAACTGCAGCCTCCTGCCACAGGGAAGCAGAGAGAGGTTTGAAAACAGGAAGGAAAGGATCAGCCCTGGGTCTTGGAAGTCCTTGGCTGAGCTGGAACAGATACAGGAAGTAAAGCCCCAGTTCAGTTCAGTTCAGTCGCTCAGTCGTGTCCGACTCTTTGCGGCCCCATGAATCGCAGCACGCCAGGCCTCTCTGTCCATCACCAACTCCCGGAGGTCATTCAGACCCACATCCATCAAGTGAGTGGTGCCATCCAGCCATCTCATCTTCTGTTGTCCCCTTCTCCTCCTGCCCCCAATCCCTCCCAGCATCAGAATCTTTTCCAATGAGTCAACTCTTCTCATGAAGTGGCCAAAGTACTGGAGTTTCAGCTTTAGCATCATTCCTTCCAAAGAAATCCCAGGGCTGATCTCCTTCAGAATGGACTGGTTGGATCTCCTTGCAGTCCAAGGGACTCTCAAGAGTCTTCTCCAACACCACAGTTCAAAAGCATCAATTCTTCGGCACTCAGCCTTCTTGGCACAAGAAAATGTCCTGGCGAGTGACTACAAACCAGGCAAGAATCCACTCAGGCAGGGGCACTGGGCAAAAAAATGCAGGGCCTGATGTGAGAGATGGAGTCTAAGAAATGTGATGAGAATCCTCCAAAGGATTTTTTTAAGTGAGAGTGACTGCAATGGGCACAGGATGGATCAGGCTCAGGAAGAGGGAGCAGACGCATGAAACCCACGAGAAATAAGTCAGAGAAGGGAGAAAAAGGTCTAGGTCTAACCACACAAAAGGCATTTGTTAAAAATGTTGGGGTGCATTTCTGGGCATATATTCAGAACAGACAAAAATTCTAATTTGAAAACACACATGAACCAAGTCACAGAAACAACTTAAGTGTCCATCAACAGATGAATGAATAAAGAAGATGTAGTATGCATGTGTATGTGAACATGAACATGCTTTGTGTTTAGTCACTCAGCTGTGTCTGACTATTTGTAACCCCATGGACTGCAGCACACCAGGCTTCCCTGTTCATCTCCAACTCCTGGAGACTGCTCAAACTCATGTCCATCGAGTCAGTGATGTCATCTGACCATCTCATTCTCTGTTGTCCTCTTCTCTTCCTGCCTTCAATCTTTCCCAGCATCAGGATCTTTTCCAATGAGTCCGTTCTTCCCATTAGGTGGCCAAAGCATTGGCCTTCCAATCAGTACTTCCAATGAATATTCAGGACTGATTTCCGTTAGGACTGACTGGTTTGATCTCCTTGTTATCCAAGGGACTCTCAAGAATCTTCTCCAACACCACAGTTCAAAAGCACCAATTCTTTGGTGCTCAGCTTTCTTTATGGTCCAAATCCCAAATCCATACATGACTACTGGAAAAACCATAGCTTTGACTAGACAGACCTCTGTCAGCCAAGTCTCTCTTTTTAATACGCTGGCTAGGTTGGTCATAACTTTTCTTCCAAGGAGCAAGTGTCTTAATTTCATGGCTGTACTCACCATCTGCAGTGATTTTGGAGCCCAAGAAAGCAAAGTCTCTCACTGTTTCCATTATTTCCCCAACTATTTGCCATGACATGATGGAATCAGATGTCATGATCTTAGTTTTCTGAATGTTGAGTTTTAAGCCAACTTTTTCACTCTTCCTTTTCACTTTCATCTAGAGGCTCTTCAGTTCTTCTTCACTTTCTGCCACAAAGGTGGTGTCATCTGGATATCTGAGGTTATTGATATTTCTCCTGGCAATCTTGATTCTAATTTGTGCTTCATCCAGCCTGGCATTTCACATGATGTACTCTGCATATAAGTTAAATAAGCAGGGTGACAATATACAACCTTGATGTACTCCTTTCCCAATTTGGAACCAGTCTGTTGTATGGTTCTAACTGTTGCTTCTTGACCTGCATACAAATTTCTTAAGAGGCAGGTAAGGTGGTCTGGCATTCCCATCTCTTTAAGAGTTTTCCACAGTTTGTTGTGATCCACACAAAGGCTTTAGCATAGTCAATAAAGCAGAGGTAGAAGCAGAAGATATTAAGAAGAGGTGGCAAGAATACACAGAAAAACTATAGAAAAAAAGATCTTATTAAAAAAAGATAACCACCATGGTGTGATCACTCACCTAAAGCCAGATATCCTGGAGTGCGAAGTCAAGTGGGCCTTAGGAAGCATCACTACATACAAAGCTAGTGGAGGTGATGGAATTCCAGTTGAGCTGTTTCAAATCCTAAAAGATGATGCTGTGAAAGTGCTGCACTCAACATGCCAGCAAATCTGGAAAACTCAGCAGTGGCCACAGGACTGGAAAAGGTCAGTTTTCATTCCAATCCCAAAGAAAGGCAATGCCAAAGAATGCTCAAACTACCGCACAATTGCACTCATCTCACACACTTGCAAAGTAATGCTCAAAATTCTCCAAGCTAGGCTTCAGCAGTACATGAACTGAGAACTTCCAGATATTCAAGCTGGATTTAGAAAAGGCAGAGGAACCAGAGACCAAATTGCCAACATTCATTGAATCATATAAAAAGCTAGTAAACTCCAGTAAAACATCTACTTCTGCTTTACTATTTTGGGGTAGGAACTTTTTAATCATTATCGAATATTTCTAGCACATGGAAAATTATAGAAAAAACATAACAAATACATTAGAGTATCATCTAAATTTCGCGATTTGTACCTAAAATAGTCAGACATATCCTCTTCACCAAAACCCCCTTAGCAAGTTCTATCCAAAGTTGATCTCATATACAGTAAAAATTTAAAGAACCTGGAATTGCCATGTTTCTTTTGGGGCTTCCCTTGTGGCTCAGCTGGTAATGAATCCACCTGCAATGTGGGAGACATGGGTTTGATCCCTGGGTTGTGAAGATCACCTGGAGAAGGGAAAGGCCACACACTTCAGTATTCTGGCCTGAAGAATTCCATGGACTATATGGAATGGGGTTGCAAAGAGTCGGACATGACTGGATGACTTTCACTTCACTTTGCTAGGACCATTAAGATAAATTCATGCAAACTCAATTGCCCACCTATCAAAAATACAGATTTTATAATGTTCCACTTGCTATTCTGAAATGAAACATATATAATAAACCTATGAACACTCAAAATTACAAAAAAAATTAATACAATGTCATAAGCATAATATGAAAGAGAAATAAACCTACAATATGTATTTCATATTTCAAAGGAGGTCACCTCAAGCCAAACTACAGGGAGGGGACACAGCCCCACCCATCAACAAAAAGTTGGATTAAAGATTTACTGTGCCTGGCCCCACCCATGAGAGCAAGACTCAGATTCTCCCACAGCCGTCCCTCCCATCATGAAGCTTCCACAAACCTCCCATCTTCATCCATCAGAGGGAAGACAGAATGGAAGCCACAATTACAGAAAACTAACTAAGCTGACCACTTGGATCACAGCCTTGTCTAACTCAATGAAACTATGAGCCATGCTGTATAGGGCCACCCAGGATGGACAGGTCTTGGTGGAGAGTTCTGACAAAATGTGCAGAAGGGAATGGCAAATCACTTCATTATTCTTGCCCTGACAGCCCCATGAGCAGTATGAAAAGGCAAAAGGATACGACACTGAAAGGTGAACTTCCCAGGTCAGTAGATGCCCAATATGCTTCTGGAGGAGAGCAAAGAAATAGCTCCAGAAAGAATAAAGAGGCTGAGTCAAAGCAAAACAATGCCCAGTTGTGGATGTAACTGGTGATAGAAGTAAAGTCTGATGCTGCAAAGAACAATACTGCATAGGAACCTGGAATATTAGGTCAATGAATCAAGATAAATTGGAAGTGGTCAAACAGGAGATGGCAAGAGTGAACATTGACATTTTAGAAATCAGTGAACTAAAATGGACCAGAATGGGTGAATTTAATTCAGATGACCATTATATCTATTACTGTGGGCAAGAATCCCTTAGAAGAAATGGAAAGTGAAAGTCACTCAGTCGTGTTTGACTCTTTGCAACCCCATGGACTATATAATCCATAGAATTCTCTAGGCCAGAATACTGAAGTGGGTAGCCTTTCCCTTCTCCAGGGGATCTTTCCAACCCAGGGATCGAACCCAGGTCTCCTGCATTGCAGGCAGATTCTTTACCAGCTGAGTCACAAGGGAAGCCCAAGAATATTGAAGTGGGTAGCCTATCCCTTCTCCAGCGGATCTTCCCAACCCCAGCAATCAAACTGGGGTCTCCTGCATTGTAGGTGGATTCTTTACCATCTGGGCTATCAGGGAAGCCACAGAGGAATGGAGTGGCCCTCACAGTCAACAAAAGAGTCTGAATTGCAATCTCAAAAATGACAGAATGATCTCTGTTTGTTTCAAAGGCAAGCCATTCAATATCACAGTAATCCAAGTTGATGCCCCAACCACTAATGCCGAAGAAACTGAAGTTGAAGGGTTCTATGAAGACCTACAAGACCTTCTAGAACTAACACCAAAAAAAGATGTCCTTTTCCTTATAGGGGGCTGGAATGCTAAAGTAGAAAGTCAAGAGATACCTGGAGTAAAACTGGCCTTTGAGTACAAAATGACGCAGGGCAAAGGCTAACAGAGTTTTGCCAAGAGAACTCACTGGTCATAGCAAACACCCTCTTCCAACAACACAAGAGACAACTCTACATATGGACATCACCAGGGGGTCAAAAACGAAATCAAATTGATTATATTCTTTGTAGCCTAAGATGGAGAAGCTTTATACAGTCAGCAAAAACAAGACTGGGAGCTGACTGTGGCTCAGATCATGAACTCCTTATGCCAAATTCAGACTTAAATTGAAGAAAGTAGGGAAAACCACTAGACCATTCAGTTGTGACCTAAATCAAATCCCTTGCAATTATACAGTGGAAGTGACAAACAGGATCAAGGAATTAGATCTGATAGAAAGAGTGCCTGAAGAACTATGGATGAAGGTTCGTGACACTGTACAGGAGGCGGTGATCAAAACCACCCCCAAGAAAAAGAAATGAAAAAAGGCAAAATGGTTGTCAGAGAAGGCTTTGCAAATAGCTGAGAAAAGAAGAGAAGTGAAAGGCAAAAGAGAAAAGGAAAGATATACCCATCTGAATGCAGAGTTCCAAAGAATAGCGAAAGATAAGAAAGCTTTCCTAAGTGATCAATGCAAAGAAATAGAGGAAAACAATAGAATGGAAAAGACTAGAAATCTCTTCAAGATAATAAGAGACACCAAGGGAACATTTCATGCAAAAATGAGCACAATAAAGGATGGAAATGGTATGGACCTAACAGCAGCAGAAGATATTAAGAAGAGGTGGCAAGAATATACAAAAGATATGTACAAAAAAGATCTTCATGACCCAGATAATCACGATGGTGTGATCACTCACCCAGAGCCAAACATCCTGTAGTGCAAAGTCAAGTGGCCCTTAGGAAGCATCACTATGAACAAAGCTAGTGGAGGTGGTGGAATTCCAGTTGAGCTAGTTCAAATCCTAAAAGATGATGCTGTGAAATTGCTGCACTCAATATGCCAGCAAATCTGGAAAACTCAGCAGTGGCCACAGGACTGGAAAAAGTCAGTTTTCATTGCAATCTCAAAGAAAGGCAATGCCAAAGAATGCTCAAACTACTGTACAATTGCACTCAATCTCACACACTAGTAAAGTAATGCTCAAAATTCTCCAAGCGAGGCTTCAAAAGTACATGAACCAAGTACTTCCAGATGTTCAACTGGATTTAGAAAAGGCAGAGGAACCAGAGATCAAATTGCCAACATCTGTTGGATCATAGAAAAAACAAGAGTTCCAGAGAAACATCTACTTTTGCTTTACTGACTACCCCAAAGCCTTTGACTGTGTGGATCACAACAAACTGTGGAAATTTATAAAGAGATGGGAATACCAGATCAGCTTACCCAACGCCTGTGAAACCTGTATGCAGGTCAAGAAGCAACGGTTAGAACTGAACATGGACAATGAACTGGTTTCAAATTGGGAAAGGAGTACGTCAAGGCTGTTTACTGTCACCCTGCTTAGTTAACTTATATGTAGTGTACATCATGCAAAATGTCAGGCTGGATAAAGCACAGGCTGGAATCTAGATTGCCAGGAGAAATATCAATAACCTCAGATATGCAGATGACACCAACCTTATGGCAGAAAGTGAAGAAAAACTAAAGAGCCTCTTGATGAAAGTGAAAGAGGACAGTGAAAAAGTTAGCTTAAAGCTCAACATTCAGAAAACAAAGATCATGGCATCCTGTCCCATCACTTCTTGGCAAATAGATGGAGAAACAGTGGAAGACTTTATTTTGAGGGACTCCAAAATCACTGCAGATGGTGATTGCAGCCAAGAAATTAAAAGACACTTACTCCTTGGAAAGAAAGCTATGACCAACCTAGCTGCTAAGTCACTTCAGTCGTGTCCAACTCTGTGTGACCCCATAGACGGCAGCCCACCAGGCTCCCCTGTCCCTGGAATTCTCCAGGCAAGAACACTGGAGTAGGTTGCCATTTCCTTCTCCAATGCGTGAAAGTGAAGTCACTCAGTCATGTCCAACCCTCAGCGATCCCATGGACTGCAGCCTTCCAGGCTCCTCCGTCCATGGGATTTTCCAGGCAACAGTACTGGAGTGGGTTGCCATTGCCTTCTCCATGACCAACCTAGACAGCATGTTAAAAAGCAGAGACATTACTTTGCCAACAAAGGTCCATCTAGTCAAGGCTATGGTTTTTCCATTAGTCCTGTGAGCACTGAAGAATGGATGCTTTTGAACTGTGGTGTTGGAGAAGACTCTCGAGAGTCCCTAGGAGATCCAACCAGTCATCCTAAAGGAAATCAGTCCTGAATGTTCACTGGAAGGACTGATGTTGAAGCTGAAACTCCAATACTTTGGCCACCTGATGTGAAGAACTGACTCATTTGAAAAGACCTTAATGCTGGGAAAGATTAAAAGCAAGAGGAGAAGGGGATGACAGAGGATGAGATGGTTGCATGGCATCATCAACTCAATGGACATGAGTTTGAGTAAACTCCAGGAGTGATGAAATGGACACGGAGGCCTGGCGTGCTGCAGTCCATGGGGTTGCAAAGAGTTGGACACGACTGAACGACTGAACTAAACTGAAATGAACTGTTGGATCATAGGAAAAGCAACTGAATTCCAGATGATCATCTACTTCATTGACTATGCTAAAGCCTTTTTTCTGTGTGGATCAAAACAAACTGTCAGAAATTCTTAAAGAAATGGGAATACCAGACCCCTTATCTGCCTCTTAAGAAACTTGTATGCAGGTCAAGAAGCAACAGCTAGAACCAGATATGGAACAACGAACTGGTTCCAAATTGGGAACGGAGTGTCATGGCTGTATATGTTACCCTGATTATTTAACTTTCTGCAGAGTACATCATAAAAAATGCCAGGCTGGACAAAGCTCAAGCTGGAATCAAGACTGATGGGAGAAATATCAATAACCTCAGATATGCAGATGACACCACCCTAATAGCAGAAAGTGAAGAGGAACTAAATAAAAAGTTGTGGTACATATACAAAATGGAATATTACACAGCCATAAAGAGGAATGCATTTGAGTCCATTCTAATGAGGTGGATGAACTTAGAACCTATTATACAGAGTGAAGTAAGTCAGAAAGAGAAAGATAAATATCGTATTCTAACACATATATATGGAATCTAGAAAAATGGTACTGAAGAACTTATTTACAGGTCAGCAATGGAGAAACAGACATAGAGAATAGACTTATGGGCATGGGGAGAGGAGAGGAGAGGGTGAGATGTATGGAAAGAGTAACGTGGAAACTTACATTACCATATGTAAAATAGAGAGCCAAGGGGAATTTGCTGTATGACTCAGGAAACTCAAACAGGGGTTCTGTATAAACCTGGGACTTCTCTGTAGCTCAAATGGTAAAGAATCTGCCTGTGATGCAAGAGACCAGGGTTTGATCCCTGGGTTGTAAAGTTCCTTGGGAGAAGGGAATGGCAATCCACTCCTGTATTCTTGCCTGGAGAATTCCATGGACAGAGAAGCCCGGCAGGCTACAGTCCATGGGGTCACAAGGTCAGACACGACTGAGCGGCACACACACACAGACACACACACACACACACACATCAACCCAGAGGGGTGGGATGGGGAGGGAAATGGGAGGGAGGTTCCAAAGGGAGGGGATATATGTATACCTATGGCTGATTCATGTTCAGGTTTGACAGACAATAACAAAATTCTGTAAAGCAATTATCCTTCAATTAAAAAATAAATAAATTTCTTAAAAAATAAAGAGCCTCTTGCCCAGGGTGAAAGAGGAGAGTTGGCTCTTTCTCTTTTTAATCCAAAATGTTGGCCTAAAACTCAACATTCAAAAAACTAAGACCATGGCATCGAGTCCTATCACTTCATGGCAAATACATGAGGAAAAAATGTAAACAGTGAGACTTTATTTTCTTGGCCTCCAAAACAACTGCAGATGGTGACTGCAGCCATGAAATTAAAAATGCCTGCTCCTTGAAAGAAGAGCTACTACTAACCTAGAAAGCCTATTAAAAAGCGGAGCCATCACTTTGCCGACAAATGGCCATATAGTCAAAGCTGTGGTTTTTCCAATAGTCATGTATGGGTGTGAGAGTTGGACCATAAAGAAGGCTGAGCGCTGAAGAATTGATGGTTTTGAACTGTGGTGTTGGAGAAGACTTTTGAGAGTCTTTTGGACAGCAAGGTTATCAAACCAGTCAGACCTAAAGGCACTCAACCCTGAACATTCATGGGAAGGACTGATGCTGAAGCTCCGATACTTTGGCCACCTGATGGGAACAGCGGACTCACTGGAAAAAGACTCTGATGCTGGGAAAAATTGAAGGGAGAAGGAAGAGACAGAGGATGAGATGGTTAGATGGCATCGAGTGACTCAAAAAACAAGAGTTTGAGCAAACTCCGGGAGTCAGTAAGGGACGGGGAAACCTGGTGTCCTGCAGTCCCTAGGGGTGCAAAAAGTCAGACACGCCTGAGCGACTGAGCAAAAGCAACCGGACCTTCTGCTTCCCATTCCACCACAGTGTGTTCAAAAGAACACTGCCAAGTTGTCAGTTTTCAGTTACTTAACTTTTTAAGTCCCGCCTTCCTGCCTTAACTGTTTCAGAGTTTCCTTACTCGCTCTTTCGGGGCTTGTTCTGAAAACTACCGCAGAATAATGGCTAAGCAAAGCAAAACATGAAATGAAAACTTAAAAGAGGGAATTCTGTCACAAAGAAAGCTACGGCCTTTGGGGCTCTGTTTTAAGCCAGATCGGAGGCACCACGAAAAAGGGAGAAAACCCAAGAGGAACTTCAACGGAAACAAGTCCCCCCAGCTGATGAGAACGTGGATGCTTATTTTATGACACGCCTTCCCGAGCTTTTCTAAACTGAAAGAGAGTAGAACTGTAAAGAGGAAGAAAACCGGGCGCGAACACGAAAACGAGCGGCGAGGCCGTAAAGCGCCCTCGCGCGCGCCGCCGGCGCCTGGTCCGCCGCCCGCCGGGGGCACGTGACACGGCCAAAATGGCTGACGGGGACGACGGCTGCCGGCCGCAGCAGGAGCCGGGGCCGGAGCCGGGAGAAGAGTTTGAGATCGTGGACCGGAGCCAGGTGCCGGGCCCAGGCGAACTGCGGAGGGCGGCGAAGTCGCGGGCGGCGACGGAAGGCTGGTCCGGACCCATCCTGACCCTGGCGCGCAAGGCCACAGGCTCCCTGTCGGCCAGCTGCGGGAGCGCGCTGCGCGCGGCCGCGAGCCTGGGCGGCGCGGACGGCGGCGCGGACGACGCGACGCGCGCAGGTAGGCTCCAGCCGGGCACGCGGCGTGAGCTTTCCAGCAGTCAGGTGGTTGTTTTGCCACGGGTGCCAGGCTGGCAAGACTGTTTAACTGACTCAGCTTGTTAGACAGGTTGTTAACACGCGTAACTACTCGTCAGTTTTCTTTACACCGTGTGTCCGAGTCAAGATAAATACCTGGGCGTGGGTGGCCTGAGATTGGAGCAATTTCACTTTCTATGGTGTGCCCCAGACAGCATTCTTATTCTCATTGGTGAACTTTATACTGAAAAATGGACGGATTTAAGTTTAGTCCTTATTTATTTTTAAAAGACTTAGGAAATGAAAATGTACTTTTCTCTGCTTTAAATCTCAAACTTCCATCCCGGCTCACATCTCCAGTTGTTGATGGCGCATACCGACTCACCGCGGAGTCAGAACACCAGATGGAGTTTAGAGGGTGAGGGTTCCGGTTCAGTTCAGTTCAGTCGCTCAGTCGTGTAAGACTCTTTGCAACCCCATAGACTGCAGCACGCCAAGGCTCCCTGTCCATCACCAACTCCAGAGCCTACTCAAACTAATGTCCATCGTGTTGGTAATGCCATCCAACCATCTCATCCTCTGACGTCCCCTTCTCCTCCCACCTTCGATCTTTCCCAGCCTCAGGGTCTTTTCCAATGAGTCGGTTCTTCACATCACATGGCCGAAGTATTGGAGTTTCAGCTTTAGCATCAGTCCTTCGAATGAATTTTCAGGAATAATTTCCTTTAGGATTGAATGGTTTGATCTCCTTACAGTCCAGGGGGACTCCCAAGAGTCTTAAACACCACAGTTCAAAAGCATCAGTTCTTCGGCGCTCAGCTTTCTTTATAGTCCAACTCTCACATCCGTATATGACTACTGGAAGAACCATAGCTTTGACTAGACGGACCTTCGTCAGTAAAGTAATGTCTCTGCTTTTTAATGTGCTGTCTAGGTTGGTCATAGCTTTCCTTCCAAGGAGTAAGCATCTTTTAGTTTCATGGCTGTAGTCACCATCTGCAGTGATTTTGGAGCCCATAAAAATAGTCTCTCACTGTTTCCATTGTTTCCCCATCTATTTGCCATGAACTGATGGGACTGGATGCCATGATCTTAGTTAAGCCAACTTTTTCACTCTCCTCTTTCACTTTCATCAAGAGGCTCTTTAGTTCTTCTTCACTTTCTGCCATAAGGGTGATGTCATCTGCCTTTCTGAAGCTATTGATATTTTTCCCAGCAATCTTGATTCCAGCTTGTGCTTCATCCAGCCTGACGTTTTGCATGATGTACTCTACGTATAAGTTAAATAAGCATGGTGACAATATACACCCTTGACATACTCCTTTCCCAATTTGGAACCAGTCTGTTGTTTCATGTCCAGTTCTAACTGTTGCTTCTTGACCTGCATACAGATTTCTCATGAAGAAGGTCTGGTGGTACTCCCATCTCTTTTAAGAATTTTCCACAGTTTGTTGTGATCCACATAGTCAAAGGCTTTGGCGTAGTCTATAAAGCAGAAGTAGATGTTTTTCTGGAACTCTCTTGTTTTTTCAGTGATCCAACAGATGTTGGCAATTTGACCTCTGGTTCATCTGTCTTTTCTAAATCCAGCTTGAACATCTGCAAGTGCTTGGTTCAAGTACTGTTGCAGCCTGGCTTGGAGAATTTTGAGCGTTACTTTACTAGCATGTGTGATGAGTGCAATTGTACAATAGTTTGAACATTCTTTGGCATTGCCTTTCTTTGGGATTGGAATGAGAACTGACCTTTTCCAGTCCTGTGGCCACTGGTGAGTTTTCCAGATTTGCTGTCATATTGAGTGCATCACTTTCACAGCATCATCTTTTAGGATTTGAAATATCTCAACTGAAATTCCATCACCTCCACTAGCTTTGTTCATAATGATGCTTCCTAAGGCCTACTTGACTTCGCACTCCAGGATGTTTGGCTCTAGGTGAGTGATCACACCACTGTGGTTATCTGGGTCATGAAGATCTTTTTATATAGTTCTTCTGTGTATTCTTGCCACCTCTTCTTAATATCTTCCACTTCTGTTAGGTCCATACCATTTCTGTCCTTTATTGTGTTCATCTTTGTATGTAATGTCCCTTAGTATCTCTAATTTTCTTGAAGAGATCTCTAGTCTTTCCCATTCTAATTCCAGGTGACCACTACAACCAACGAACTGTATGATACAGGCAAGTCATCACATTTTCCAGTCTGTAAAATAGGAATTTTGTGATTCACAAAGTTCTTATAGCCTTCAATGATCTCTTATAGTCAACTCTTTTAAGCCTTTGTCATCTAGAATATTTCAGCACATGAGTAAGAATGGAAACATTAAATGATTGATAGAATGTGACTTAGAAAGTCCTGTAAAGCCAAATATTTAGAGCTCTGCCAACCAATACAATAGCCACTACCCACATGTGATATTTAATGGTTAAAAATTCAGTTCCTCGGTCACAACAGACACATTTTAAGTGCTCAGTAATCTACATGTAGCTAGTGGCTACTGTATTGGATTGTGAACTGAGAACATTTCATCATAGTGCTATGGGGCAGAGCTCACTAAAGACTGTGAAGTACTCCCTAAGAAGTATTACAGTGTGCCTGTGAGGTTTCTTGATTCCATCCTATCCAATGTATATTTGATGTGGAAAGCACCGATATTGAATTGTGATAGTTTCAATGGCTAAGAAAGATTGATACAGTTTAAAATCTCACTTGTTTTGAGATTGGAAACTGTATCTCTTTGGCAATAGAAAGAAGGTAATGAAGGAACCTATTTAACTCAGGAATCTAGTTCCCACTAAATTGCCACCTTTACACATGTTTTGACTGTATGCGCATCCACCGGTGTTCAGTCCAGAGAGTCAAGGCCCAAGGTCTTCTTAGAGGCTTGTGAGTAAGCAAATAATGTTAGCTGTTTGGCGAGGAAATGTGCTAGTGCCTAGAACTGTGCCTAGCGCAGAATAATATTTGTTGAACAAATATTTGAAAAATACTTTTCTATTTATGGTAATGCTATAAATAATAAGCAGCACTTATATTGTGCTTCCTAGGTGACAGATATTAGTCTTAAATCTGTACATATATTAGTTCATTACATCTTGACAGTAATCTTAGGTGATAGCTGAACTGGCTTCATGATGTTCATGAAGTGCAGGCTTTAATCAGTATGATTGCGCAGGGCCAGGCCCTCAGAAGTACCCATGATAGAAACTCTTATCTTTAAATTTGTGTTAAGTGAAGTCGGATGGGACAGAGGAACAGGTGTGGGGCCTTGGAGCTGGGCTCCTGTGTGGTCCCATCTCCCACTGTCTCCGTGGGACAGGTTCTCTGCCCAACTCTGGTCCACTTGAACTTCCCTCGGGCTTCTCCCTACCTGTCTGTGACATACTGCATGACCCTGCTGCCCCAGGGAGGGTTGATGTCATGCCGTTTGACTCTCAGGGCGGGGCCAGGTGTCCACTGGCCTGCCTCAGGCTGCCAGCACCACAGCACATTAGGCAGGAACTGGGCAGGGACTTCTCACCCACCCAACTGTATGGGGACTGCATCCTTGCAGGAAATTGCAGTCCCTTAGGGCCATAGGAGAAGGCCATGAGAGCTCCACTACACAAAGTAATATGCCTCCTTCCAAAATGAAGTACAATACCTTTTTCATTGGAGAAGGCAATGGCACCCCACTCTTGCCTGGAGAATGCCATGGACAGAGGAGCCTGGTAGGCTGCAGTCCATGGGGTCACGAAGAGCTGGACCCGACTGAGCAACTTCCCTTTCCCTTTTCACTTTCATGCACTGGAGAAGGAAATGGCAACCCACTCCAGTGTTCTTGCCTGGAAAATCCCAGGGACGGGGGAGCCTGGTGGGCTGCCATCTGTGGGGTCACACAGAGTCAGACGCAACTGAAGTGACTTAGCAGTAGCAACAGGGCCATGGGAAGGAGTGGTGGACTTCATGCCTCCACTCATGTAGCCTGCCCCATGTGATAGATAGCATTATTATTCCTTGTTTATAAAGAGGGAGGCTGAATTAAAAAGTAAATTGACCAAGTTACTTAGAAATGGCAGAGCCAGAACTTGAACCAAGACAAGCTACCTCTCAAGCCAGTGCTTAGTTACATCACCTCAATGCCTTGATGTTTTAAAATGTTGTAATATGCTATAATATACATATGGATTTTTTAGTCAATTAAGTAAACAGCTGCCACTGAAATCTGGCAAAAGTTGTGAGCATGGCTTACTGAGGGTGAAAGGGTGGGGAAGAGCTGGCATGAGCTATGTGACCGGTTTCCCAATGGTAAGCCAGATTTGAAGTCATCAGATAGAGCAGGAGTGGGAATGGGGAAAAGGAACTGAACCCCAGGTAACGTGCTCTGCAGAGGCCTCAGAAAAGTAGGTCAGAAGATAGTGGTCACCACTCCAGCCAGGGCTGGCTCATTTCTTTTCCTTTGATCTGCTTATCTGCTTACAAAAGCAGTGAGGTCAGAGACTGTTCAAAGGGAGCGGTGAAGGAGCAGAGACTGAATATGAGCAGCACTCTGGCCAGATAGCTTTTGTGGTGATCCAGGTTTAAGGAAGATGCTGTGGATGTCATGAAATGACTTGTATTAACATGTTAACCCAGATGGGTCTGGTAGCACAGCTTGCCACAATGATTGCATTCTCTGTAGTTGTTTGGTTTGGAGGTATTCTTTTTCTAAAGGATGAATAACAAAACTCACTGAAGAAGTCACTCTTTAATTTTAAAAGTATTTAGATATATATTTGCCATTAGGTAAGTGGGATTATATTATGCCTTTCTTTGTTGTCTTCCAATGGCAAATTTTATTTTCCATGTGTGAGAGCTCCACTGCACAAAGTAATATGCCTCCTTCCAAAATGAAGTACAGTGCCTTTTTCATTTCATATTGCTGAACTCCTTAAGTTACCATTGAGATGATAAGTGAAAATTCTGGAAAATTACGAAAGTGTAAAATGGTTTTCTTGTCAGTACAGCGTAACACCATATTGTATTATAAGATCTTTTGAGACACCAAAGGGCTAATCAAAACTAAAGCTCTAATTTATAAAGACTCTAGTTACTTCTCTTTAATTCAGAACCCAATTAAAAAAATCTGTAGAGCCCACTCTCCTGAATATGTATTCTCTATACCAAGGTTACAACACACTGGCAGCGCTTTGAGATGTTTGTGCTGGTAGCTGCATTTTTTTTTTTTCCCATCCTGCACAGTGTAAAAGCATTTAGGTTTTTTTTTTAGCCAATTACCAGGTTTTCTATTAAAAATCCAGATCCCAGTTTCTTCTAACTCCCATCTGGCACACATGATCAGTTAGCATTCCTCTAGCAAGGTGTCTTTATGTCTTCTCCAGCTTTTCCTCTCACTGGGTCACTCTTCTATGTTACAGGCTCAGCCCCTCTGTAACAGTCAAGGTCGACATCCCTGATCAGACCATTTACTTGGCAACTCAATAAGTGTAGAATTTTATGATATTCTGTGTGCTATATTAAACTATTATTAATGAAGCTTAGAGATGTAAATAGCTTAGCCAAGGTCACAAAGCTAGTAATATGGAGAAATGAAACCACTTAAAGATCCTTCCAGTCAAATTTTCCATGACTCTAAATTGTGCTCAAATGGGAATTGGTGACTAACCTAACTGGGGAATGGATGAGATGGCTGCAAAGCACTACTGTGTTCCCAAGAATGCCCGTAGGAGCCACTTCCTGAAACACTAGTCTTCATATTTTCTGTTCACATGACCCCCTAAAAAAACTTCAACTTTTAAAGGTGATACATAAAATTCTTCATAATTTTCAATAAATTTTTTGGTTTATTGTAAAAATTGACTTTTTAAAATAAAACCACTGTATCATTATTTTAAGTGTATCAAGTGATCAATACCTTAACAACTTGATAACTCTGCCATCTATCTTGTTAATAAATTAATAATAAAATTATTTAATATTTGTAAA
>SJYT01054638.1:81261-162112 GCA_006410635.1 Cephalophus harveyi | reverse complement strand
TCCAAAGAAATCCCAGGGCTGATCTCCTTCAGAATGGACTGGTTGGATCTCCTTGCAGTCCAAGGGATTCTCAAGAGTCTTCTCCAACACCACAGTTCAAAAGCATCAATTCTTCGGCACTCAGCCTTCTTCACAGTCCAACTCTCACATCCATACATGACTACTGGAAAGGGATACAAATATAATTTTATAAGTAATTATACATAATTTTTTCTTGGAATTACTTATCTTAATGAACTGAATGGTGTCTTTTTTTAATTAAAAAAATGCAGATGAATATACATGATTTACTGATGTAAATGTGATGGAACTCAGCATCAATTTTATTTTTGGTTTTTTAATAGATGTGATCCTTGAGAACTCTGACTCACATAAATAAAAAACAGAACTGGACAGGTTGGTTTGTTTTCCCCCATTGGTAAATTCTACCAAACATTTTAAAAAATTTTATTTAAGTACAGTTGATTTACAATCTTGTGTTAATTTCTCCTGTACAATAAAGTAACTCAGATATGAAATGGACAGCTTTGTTACAGTAATGTTATTCAGGTCTTTGAACTCCTTCTAAATTATATGCCCCAAATCACACTGATCTAAAAACTGTTGATCAAAAAAATTTTTGTTCAGATTTTCATTTTGTTCGAATGAAAATCACCTTTCTTGCAAACATTAAAGATATTTCTCTTTCTGGGAAGTTCTCCAAAAAAGGCTTTTACCAAGACCTATCAAATGATAATTATGCCTTATAATTCTTTCACTTTGTTTAACCTAGACACTCAAAATGGTTGGAGACATCTAAACATTGTTTATATCATTACATCTTGCCAATACATTGTAAACATTAAAGATATTTCTCTTTCTGGGAAGTTCTCCAAAAAAGGCTTTTACCAAGACCTATCAAATGATAATTATGCCTTATAATTCTTTCACTTTGTTTAACCTAGACACTCAAAATGGTTGGAGACATCTAAACATTGTTTATATCATTACATCTTGCCAATACATTGTGTTTTGACAAAAAGACTTTAGGAAGTTCCCTGGTGGTCCAGTAGTTCAGACTGAGCACTTCCACCACAGGGCACACGTGTTTGATCCCTGATCAGGGAACGAGGATTTCATATGCCAAGATGTGGCCAGAATTAATAAAAAAGAGTTAGTGTACATGTTCTTCAAGGGCTGCAGTTTGGCTCATTTTATTTAGAGAACATGTCCATCAAGTTAATAGCACATTCAAGGAATAAGTATTGAGACCAACCAAAAACAATTACATATATTTTTACTTGTAGATAAATTTTTTTTAAACTTTCTAAATTCAGGATACCCAGCAGATGGGTAGAAACCACTCCTCTCCCCCAAGATCAAGTTTCTTTAACTAAGTTCAGCAAATGAAAGACTGGAATAGTTTTTAGTGATTTGATTAATCATCAAAGGAAGCTTCACCCCTATCTGGTATGTGGTACTTTCTGTACCCCAGGTCAGTGCCTCAGGAGGAAGATATGGGACAAGGAGTGAACTGTGATTCTTCTGTAGAGTGGGTAAAGAAAGAGTGCCTGTGAAACTTGAGGATCTAAAAATCAATTTCCTCAAAATATCTGGACCTGCCTAGCCCTCTGCAGGGCTTTCTGCATATTTATTCCCATTCAAAGACCACTAGACTTCGTTTATAGCCTAGGGGTTGGTATCTTCTTTAAGGATCAGTTCAGTTCAGACGTTCAGTTGAGTCTGACTCTGCAACGCCATGGACTGCAGCATGGAAGGCTTCCTTGTCCATCACCAGCTCCTGGAGCTTGCTCAAACTCATGTCCATTGAGTTGGTGATGCCATCCAACCATCTTATCCTCTGTCGTCCCCTCCTTCTCCTGCCTTCAATCTTTCCTGGCGTCAGGGTTTTTTTTTTCAATGAGTCAGTTCTTTGAATCAGGTGGCCAAAGTACTGGAGTTTCAGCTTCATCATCAGTCCTTCCAGTGAACATTCAGGACTGATTTCCTTTAGGATTGACTGGTTTGCTCTCCTTGCAGGCCAAGGGACTCTCAAGAGTCTTCTCCGGCACCACAGTTCAAAAGCATCAATTCTTTGGTGTTCAGCTTTCTTTATAGTCCAACTCTCACATCCATACATGACTACATAAAGACCATAGCTTTGACTAGATGAACCTTTGTTGGTAAAGTAATGTCTCTTCTTTTGAATATGCTGTCTAGGTTGGTCATAGCTTTTCTTCCAAGGAGCAAGTGTTTTTTTATGGCTGCAGTCACCATCTGCAGTGATTCTGGAGCCATGAAAATAAAGTCTCTGACTGTTTCCATTACCTCCCCATCTATTTGCCACGAAGTGATGGGACCAGATGCCATGATCTTAGTTTTTTGAATGTTAAGTTTTAAGCCAGCTTTTTCATACTCCTCTTTCATCAAGAGGCTCTTTAGTTCTTCTTCGCTTTCTGCCATTAAGGTGGTGTCATCTGCATATCTGGGGTTATAGATAATTCTTCTGGAAATCTTGATTCCAGCTTGTGATTCATCCAGCCCAACATTTCACATGACATACTCTGCACAGAAGTTAAATAAGCACAGTGACAATATACAGGCTTGACATACTCCTTTCCCAGTCTGGAACCAGTCTGTTGTTCCATGTCTGGTTCTAACTGTTGCTTCTTGACCTGGATACAGATTTCTCAGGAGGCAGGTCAAGTGGTCCGGTATTCCCATCTCGTGAAGAATTTTCCACAGTTGGTTGTAATCTACACAGTCAAAGGCTTTAGTGCAGTCGATAAAGCAGAAGTAGATGTTTTTTTGGAACTCTCTTGCTTTTACGATTATTCAACAGATGGCAATTTGATCTCTGGTTCCTCTGCCTTTTCTAAATCCACTTGAACATCTCCAAGTGCTTGGTTCATGTACTGTTGAAGCTTGGCTTGGAGAATTTTGAGCGTTACTTTGCTAGCATGTGAGATGAGTGCAACTGTGCAATAGTTTGAACATTCTTTGGCATTGCCTTTCTTTGGGATTGGAATGAAAACTGACCTTTTCCAGTCCTATGACCACTGCCTGGTTTTCCAAATTTGCTAACGTATTGACTGCCACATTTTCACAACATCATGTTTTAGGATTTGAAATAGTTCAGCTGGAATCTCATCACCTCCACTAGCTTTGTTCATAGTGATGCTTCCTAAGGCCCACTTGACTTCACACTCCAGGATGTCTGCCTCTAGGTGAGTGATCACACCATCGTGGTTATCTGGGTCATTAAGATCTTTTTCGTGTATTTCTTCTGTGTATTCTTGCCACCTCTTCTTAGTATCTTCTGCTTCTGTTAGGTCTATACCATTTCTGTCCTTAATTGTGTCCATCTTTGCATGAAATGTTCCCTTGGTATCTCTTATTATCTTGAAGAGATCTCTAGTCTTTCCCATTCTATTGTTTTCCTCTATTTCTTTGCATTGATCGCTGAAGAAGGCTTTCTTATCTCTCCTTGCTAATCTTTGGAACTGCATTCAGATGGATATATCATTCCTTTTCTCCTTTGCCTTTCACTTCTCTACTTTTCTCAGCTATTTGTAAGGTCTCCTCAGACAACCATTGTGCCTTTTTGCATGTTTTTCCTTGGGGACGGTTTTGATCACCTCCTCCTATACAATGTCATGAACCTCCATCCATAGTTCTTCAGGCACTTTATCAGATCTAATCCCTTGAATCTATTTGTCACTTCCACTGTATAATCAGGGGCTTCCCAGGTGGCTCAGTGGTAAAGAATCTGCCTCCCAAGCAGGAGACCTGGGTTCGATCCCTGAGTTGTGAAGATCCCCTGGAGAAGGGACCAGCTACCCACTCCAGTATTCTGGCCTGGAGAATTCCATGGACAGTCCATGGGGTCACAAAGAGTTGGACACAACTGAGTGACTTCCACTGTATAATCATAAGGGATTTGATTTAGGTCATACCTGAATGGTCTAGTGGTTTTCCCTACTTTCTTCAATTTAAGTCTGAATTTGGCAATAAGGAGTTCATGATCTGAGCCACAGTCAGCTCCCAGTCTTATTTTTCCTGACTGTATAGAGTTTCTCCATCTTTCACTGCAAATAATATAATCAGTCTGATTTCATTTTTGACCCCCTGGTGATGTCCACACGAAGAGTTGTCTCTTGTGTTGTTGGAAGAGGGTGTTTGCTATGACTAGTGCATTCTCTTGGCAAAACTCTGAGCCTTTGCTCTGCTTCATTTTGTATTCCAAGGCCAACCTTGCCTGTTACTCCAGGTATCTCTTGACTTCCTTCTTTTGCATTCCAGTCCCCTATAATGAAAAGGACATCTTTTTTTGGTGTTAGTTCTAGAAGGTCTTGTAGGTCATCATAGAACCGTTCAACTTCAGCTTCTTCAGCATTAGTGGCTGGGGCATCAACTTGGATCACTGTGATATTGAATGGTTTGCCTTTGAAACGAACAGAGATCATTCTGCCTGTTTGAGATTGCACCCAATCACCCATCTCATTAAACTTTTCAAATTTATAAATAATACATAGAAGTCTCTCAATATTTAAAATATACCATCCCCACCCAGATGCTTTACTTAAAATCCGTTTTTCTTTTTCCAAAACCAAGATTAAATATTTAGACAAGTTTTTCTTTCCCAATAGCTGTCTTCTTGGGTTTTGCTGAGAATTTAGAATTTTCAGTCCCAGACTGTCTTGAGTCTCATTCATATTTACTTAATACTTGTATTATAAATTCACAGTCATAGTATCATTCTTTTCAATTTAGCTATACACATATATGCTCTTTTAACTATATATCCATATTAATTATTGCTGATGAAAGAAAGCAGGTAAACAAAGGATTAATATCCACAATACACAGACCCGTAAGACAAAAGCAAACAAATCAAGAAAGTTAAAAGATTTAACAGGCAAGTCATAGAAATAATACTAAAAAACAATAAACATGAAAGTCTGCTTAACATATATGAACAACTGGTAAACAACCATATACTCCCCGCCCCATCCTCCAATCCAAGGGGCAAACATTTAAAAGACCAGAAGGTGGCATTGGTGCAGAGAGAGGGGTGCACCAACCAGGTTCTTGACTTCCTACTTTAGCATTCCAGTCCCCTATAATGAAAAGGACATCTTTTTTTGGTGTTAGTTCTAGAAGGTCTTGTAGGTCATCATAGAACCGTTCAACTTCAGCTTCTTCAGCATTAGTGGCTGGGGCATCAACTTGGATCACTGTGATATTGAATGGTTTGCCTTTGAAACGAACAGAGATCATTCTGCCTGTTTGAGATTGCACCCAATCACCCATCTCATTAAACTTTTCAAATTTATAAATAATACATAGAAGTCTCTCAATATTTAAAATATACCATCCCCACCCAGATGCTTTACTTAAAATCCGTTTTTCTTTTTCCAAAACCAAGATTAAATATTTAGACAAGTTTTTCTTTCCCAATAGCTGTCTTCTTGGGTTTTGCTGAGAATTTAGAATTTTCAGTCCCAGACTGTCTTGAGTCTCATTCATATTTACTTAATACTTGTATTATAAATTCACAGTCATAGTATCATTCTTTTCAATTTAGCTATACACATATATGCTCTTTTAACTATATATCCATATTAATTATTGCTGATGAAAGAAAGCAGGTAAACAAAGGATTAATATCCACAATACACAGACCCGTAAGACAAAAGCAAACAAATCAAGAAAGTTAAAAGATTTAACAGGCAAGTCATAGAAATAATACTAAAAAACAATAAACATGAAAGTCTGCTTAACATATATGAACAACTGGTAAACAACCATATACTCCCCGCCCCATCCTCCAATCCAAGGGGCAAACATTTAAAAGACCAGAAGGTGGCATTGGTGCAGAGAGAGGGGTGCACCAACCAGGGCTTATTTTCCTGCTGGAACCAGGTTATAGTTTGAGGGTCTATAATAGTTTTTAATTTCCAGAGTGACAGTTTCCTGGGCTTGAGAAATCACTTGGTAAGAATTTGTCATGGACTGGGTTGCACGTAGAGCAGAGGGCCTAAATAAATGGCTCATCTGTTTACAACACACCAGACAGGAATCTGGGTTCACTGTGACAAGAGGCACAAAACTTCTAGTGTTTCAATGAACAAATATCCAAACTGTCCTTGTTCACCTCCATGTGGCTGCTGGGCAGGACCAGTGGGACAGGGCTCAATATTGGAAGAAGAGCTGCAGTGCTTAGTCAGGGAGCTTGCCACCTAGAGCCGTTCTGATCCATGCATGGGTCAGCCATGAGTGGTCTTAAAAAGGCTTTGAACCTGTCAAGGAGAAAGAAAAAAGAAAAATAGATTCCAACTAAATGCCATTCTGGAAAAGGCAAAACTATGGAGACAATAAAAAGATCAGTGGTTGCCTGGAGTTAGCAGGGAGATGCATACACAGAGTACAGAAGTTTTTATGAGCAGTGAAAATACTTTGATTGACATTATAATGATGTCATTATAATATAATGATGTTATACTTTTGTCCAAACCCAGAGAAGGTGCAATACTACTTCATCAGTGAACATAGAGGATGAGCTGGGACCTTGGTTATCATGTGTCAATGCAGTTCATCCTTATTTAAAAAAAAAAAAAGTTCCAGTCTTGATAACAGCTATGCATGTTCATTGGAAGGACTGATGTTGAAGCTGAAACTCCAATACTTTGGCCACCTGATGTGAAGAGCTGACTCATTTGAAAAGACCCTGATGCTGGGAAAGATTGAGGGCAGGAGGAGAAGGGGAGGACAGAGGATGAGATGGTTGGATGGCATCACGGACTCAATGGACATGAGTTTGGGTAAACTCCAGGAGTTGGTGATAGACAGGGAGGCCTGGTGAACTGCGGTTCATGGAGTCGCAAAGAGTCAGACATAACTCAGCGACTGAACTGAACTGATGCATGTGCAGCTGCTGCTGCTAAGTTGCTTCAGTCCTGTGCGACCCCATAGATGGCAGCCCACCAGGTTCCCCCGTCCCTGGGATTCTCCAGACAAGAACACCGGAGTGGGTTGCCATTTTCTTCTCCAGTGCATGAAAGTGAAAAGTGAAAGTGAACTCGCTCAGTTGTGTCCGACTCACAGGGACCCCATGGACTGCAGCCCACCAGGCTCCTCTGTCCATGGGATTTTCTAGGCAAGAGTACTGGAGTGAGTTGCCGTTGCCTTCTCCAGATGCATGTGAGGGAAAGGAATTTCTGTACCTTCCTGTCAATTTTGTTGTTGTAAACTTACAACTATTTAAAAAAAAAAATCCCCCCCCCCCCAAAAAATTAACTCAGGGTAGACTTTTTAGCAAAATTTTGTTTCACCTTTATACATTTTTACATATTAAATGAGCTTTCCTCTTGGCTCAGTGGTAAAGAATCCGCCTGCCAATGCAAGAGACAGGCCTTGGATCCCTGGGTTGGGAAGATGCCCTGGAGAGGAAAATGGCAGTCCCCTCCAGTATTCTTGCCTGGAGAATCCCATGAACAGAGATGGAGGACTGAAATCCGACCTAACAAAATGAAAAATAATCTAATGAAAGATTGCTGAACTCCAGTGGTTATTAAAGTGTAAATACAATTAATACAAAGAAACTTCATAGCACATATTTTATAATTATTTATAATAGTAATAAAATAAAGATTTTTTTAAAAAACCTTGAATGATTGAACTTTTACTAATTGAACCAGTTTATAGTGCTTGCATTTTATTCTAACAGTTTTACCTTACAAAAGAACTGTGAAACTAACAGTCCACTAATCGTGTACGAAGGACGGGCAACGAGAATTTGAGCCCTGTACCAAGGAATGGATGCTTCCCCGAATGCTCCAGGTGGCACTCACAGACAAAATAGCTGGCTCAGGAATCCCTCTGGCTAGTATACGACCCACCCCCAGCGAGGCCGGAAGCCGCTACCTCCCTCCCGGCAGAGAAGTCAAAATGGCGCCCGCGCGCTCTGGGGGCGTGGCCTCGAGCTGGACTCCTCCAATAGGAACGAGAGGGGGTAGATCACTCTCCCAGCAAGCCTTCTAGCTTAGGGCAAGGCTTTCTGGAGTATGCATCGTTCCATTGGTCGAAAATGGAATAGGGCGTGGGAGACACCAATCGCAGTGAGTGCTGATAGGGCCGTCGCCGTAGCAACGCGCGGAGCTACCTGGGAGAAGCCTTCGGAGACTGACCCAGGGCCTCAGCCGCCCGGTGAGCCTGTGACCTCCCGGGGTTAGGGGCCGGTTGGCTGAGAACTCCAGTTAATCCGCACGTGAGTGCTCAGAGCAGACCAGCCGATGGGGCTTCCCTTTGTTGTTCTGCGTCTAGCCTCCTCACCCGGGACTACATTCAGTGCACTAACGAAGCTGCCCCTGCTTCCACTCCACAGCTTCCAAGTCCCAGATGATGGAGGAGCGTGTCAACCTGATGCACATGATGAAACTCAGCATCAAGGTCTTGCTCCAGTCTGCCCTGAGCCTGGGCCGCAGCCTGGATGCAGATCATGCCCCCCTGCAGCAGTTCTTTGTAGTGCTGGAGCATTGCCTCAAACATGGGCTGAGAGGTGAGCCGCGGCGGTGGGGAGGGGGGCTTCGGGGGCGTGAAAATTCAGGCTAAC
The DNA here is from genome assembly GCA_006410635.1 of Cephalophus harveyi. NCBI lineage: Eukaryota > Metazoa > Chordata > Mammalia > Artiodactyla > Bovidae > Cephalophus > Cephalophus harveyi. The sequence goes on along the minus strand of SJYT01054638.1, from coordinate 153,519 downwards.
CGCTCAGCACCTTCAATGCCAAACATTGTTCTGGGTGCTGGGATAACAGCTGTGCACAAAACAAACAAGATCCCTGCCCACAAGACATGACATTCTAGAGCAGCGCTGTCCAATAGAAACGCCATGTAAGCCACATGTGTAATTTCTGATATCCTAGTAGCCACGTTTCTAAAAAGCAGAAAGAAACGCATTAAGTTTTAGTAATTTATTTTATTGAACCCAATATAGCCAAAATAGTACCATTTTGACATGTATAGTCAGTATAAAGCTTAGTAGTGAGGTATTTTACATTCTTTCTTAAAGTGAGGCTTAAAGATCCACTGTGTATTTTACACTTACAGCACATCTCAATTGCACTGGCTACATTTCACTACCACTTGTGGCTAGTGGCTACCTTGGACAGCACAGTTCTAGAGAGGAGATAAGACAACAAATTCAGAAGCAAATAGTTGCAAAATGCTACTAATTCAGGGATGCAAGATTGGTTAAAAGATAGAGAATCAAGGGGAAATCCTTCCAGTTAGGGTAAAGGGGGAAGGTCTTTCTGGGGAGTGAAATGTGAGCTGAGAGCTAAAGGAGAGGAGTCAACTATGCAAAGGTTTGGGGCAAGAGCCTTTCTAGAAAAACAAAACAGGTGCAAAGGTCTTGAGTGGGATCAACCTTGGTTTGAGGAAGACACCAGGTAAGTGAGGCACGCCAAGCAGGAGGAGGGGAGGTCAGGATAGTTGGGATGGGCCGGATCACGTCGGCCTTTAAAGGTCAAGTTAGGAGTTGGATTTTATTTCATGAGTATTTGGAGGATTTTCAGCCATGGAAAAATAAGATCTAACCTACATTTTTAAAAAAAAACTTTCACCTATGTGGAGAACAGATTAGAAAGGTGGGGTGGTAACAATATTAGGAGCAAGGAAGCCCATTAGGAGGTTATTGCAGCAGTTCAGATGCGGGATGGTGATGATGATTTGACAAAGTCCATCAAGAATTGACTTTGGCATCAGGTAAGAGGGAGAAAGGGCAAGGATTTCATAGATGATTATTTGAGCACTTGTTTTATTTTGCGGGCAGTAAATACTTGGGGGAGCATAATGGGTGTAACAGAGAAACCCTGTCATCAGAAGCAGGGAGAGCTCATCTGGTACTTGGCTTCTCCCACACCCCAAGACTGAATCAGAAGAAGTAAGCAGTGCAGCTCCATAGCTTTCATTTGGCTTTTGGGAGAGAGACTGAGGGCCCCTGAAGACGTTTTGTAAACTGTTCTTATGAATAATACTTCTGTTTTCCCTTTTAGTTAAGAAGAGTTTTATTGGCCAAAATAAATCTTTCTTTGGTCCTTTGGAGCTGGTGGAGAAACTTTGTCCAGAAGCATCAGATATAGCCACTAGTGTCAGAAATCTACCAGAATTAAAGTGAGTGAGAAGTAGTTACATCAATTTGATGTTTTTTTTAAAAAAAAAACAAACTCCCTTGTATTTATCCATTTCTCAATTCCTTGCTAATAAAGCATCTTCTAATTTAGAACAAACTGTAGCACAAGCCACACTTTACTTAGACTTTAGTCTCAGCTCTGCTGCTCAATCTCCACATAAACTTGAGCAAAATTTGCCCCATTCTGAGCCTCGGTTTCCTTTTCTTTAAAATGAGGACCATGATTCCTGCTTGTCATACAAGGTTCTGTAATGAAAAAGTATTGTCACTGCAAGAGCAGTTCCAGGAGGAGAAGGAGATCTTGGGGTCGATACAAGAGCCCCCTGCAGAGTCTTCCACAAGGAACCTAACTGTCCAGGCTCTCTTTGACCTTCTCCTGCAGAGCCAGCCCATTCCATTTTAGGGTAATTACATTAGCCACCATGACTGACTAAGGCCCTGCCAAGTGCCAGGCATTGTGCTAAGGACTTCATTATTTCATTTCATCCTCCACAAATCCCTAGGAGCTAAGCTGTTGGTGTTCCCATCTGCTAGTGCAGAAACTGAGACTCAGAGTGGTTAAGTAACTTGCCTAAGGTTCTTTGGCAACTGAGTGGTGGAACCAGGAAGAGAACACAGGTCTCCTGGCCTCTGAAACCCTCTGCATCTTGCTAAACTCATTTGCTGCTGAGGATTTAAGCCTTCTGTCTCTGACCTGGGTTCAGCCCTGTGGGCCTGTGCCACCTAAGGTGAAAGCCTATAGCAGGTGGCAAACCTTCATATATTTATTTGGTGACACCACCCCACCCTGCCACCTCCACCAGCCGTGATCTTCCTGGGCTTCCCTGGTGGCTCAGATAGTAAAGAACCTGCCTGCGATGCAGGAGATGCGGGTTCAATCCCTGGGTAGGAAGATCCCCTGGAGAAGGAAATAGATACCAACTCAGTATTCTTGCCTGGAAAATTGCATGGGCAGACTACAGTCCATGGGATTGCAAAGAGTTGGACATGACTGAGCAACTAACCCTTTTACTTTTCACTTTCAAGAGCCTCCCACATCTGCCTTGTTTCTTCAGTTGTTCTATGTGTGGTCCTACTGTCCATCCCTTCCAGGTCTGATTGGATGGAGCAGGGTTCTGCCTTCTCCTACACTCAAGCTTCTACTTCCAGTTAGGCACAGGGGCATTTCTGAAGTCTTGTTATACTAACAAAGAGCTTCTTTTCAGCTGAACTCACTGCTTCTGTTCCCTTATTAACACTGTGGATGCTAAACAAGTAACTAGTTTTAAGTATCAAAACCCTCCCTTTGTCTGCCAAAAAGGAAATACAAAGTAGCTCCCTCTTCTTGATGCCTCTGGAGTAGCAGCCTTTTGGGAGCCATGGGAGAAAAGACTACTGGCTTTGCTCCATAAAGAGCTGTGGTGTTTTTACTATTTCATTAAACAGGAGCAAAAGTTCTAAAATTTCTACAGTATTTTGGAAGTTATGATTAGTGTTTTTTGGAGAATAGAGACTGTTTGAGGTAGTTTGAGACTTGCAGGACAGACTTTGAGTCCTGAGAGTCCTCTCTCTGGAGTTTTATTTCCTTGTCTAATTGAGATAAAAATGTCTTTTACAGTGTGGCCCAGTACCCAGAACTTTTCATTGTTTTCATATCACGGTTCATTATTAAACATACTGTTATACAACAAACACAATTTCACATATTGGCATTTAAACCCAGACAACAGACAAGGTTCTCTCCTTTTTTTGGAAATTAAAAAGTCTTTTTTCTTATTACATAATTTTTAATTAGGAAATAAGAACAAGTAAAAAAGATGCTTCTATTAGCTTACTACTCAGAAAAAAACAAAACTACAATTAATATCTTGGTCAATATCCTTGTAGATCCTTTCAGGACAAAGTCAGACAGACAAGGAAGATTCTATTTTAATTTGCTGGGCTTCCCTGGTGGCTCAGAGGTTAAAGCGTCTGCCTCCAATGCGGGAGACCTGGGTTCGATCCCTGGGTCAGGAAGATCCCCTGGAGAAGGAAATTGCAATCTACTCCAGTATTCTTGCCTGGAGAATCCCATGGACAGAGAAACCTAGTAGGTTACAGTCCATGGGGTCGCAGAGTCGGACACGACTGAGCGACAGCACCTTGCCTCCCCCAGTGGCATCACTATTGCCCTCCTCATGGAAGACAGTCTGGCACTAACCACGGAAACCACCAGTGCCTCTCCCTTTTGACCCAGTAATTCTACTTCTAGGGGTTTTATCTCATAGACCTAACATGTGAAAATGACACATGTACAGAAATGTCTGTTGCAGTATTATTTGTAACAGCAGAAGATTAGAAATGGCCTAGATTAAAAACTAGGTAAATAAGTCATGGCACAGTCCAGTAGTGAAACACCTTAAAGCTATGAAAACATGAACAGGAAAGTCCCTGTGTACAGAAAGAAAGGCAAAATGACAGATATTCAGTAAATGGCGTATGTAGCATACTAATATTTTTGTAAGAAGGGAAGAAAAATAAGAACGTTTATTTCCAGTGCAGAAAAATGTTTGGGAAGTGAACCTTAACTAGGAGCAGTATATTAATGAACAGAGAAGGAGAACTGGGAAAAAAAACAAGTATTAAACTGTACCTACTGTAGCTTTTTTCCCATTTAATAGTAGACTTTAAACCTTTTTCCATATTAAATATTCATCCACAACTTGGTTTTTGAAGTGAGCACACAGCATTCTGTTGTTTAGCCCCTCCCACTTTGGGCTTTGTGGTTGTCTTCGAATCCTCATTGTCCAAACTGCAGTGCTGACCAAACCCAACACACATCTTTGTGTGCATCCTCAGTTACTTCCTTACGTTGCTAGATGCAGAACTTTGATAACCTGCTGGCATTAAATTGCCTGCTGGAAGAATTGTGCCAGTTTGTATTCCCACCAAGCAGGACATGTCAGTGTGCATTTTTCCTATTTCTTTTCTTCTTTTACTCTGACTTCACATCAGTTATTAAAAGGTGGGGGGAATCCAAAGCCTTTTATATTAAGTTGGGTGCCTCCTAGCCCTTTGAGGCAGATATTGATTACAGCAGTACCTCTAATACTCGCTTGGACATTACAAATGCAGTTACTCTGCTTAGAACAGTATCTTTTCTTCCTTAAATAGTGGTAGGTCTATATTTGGGAGGCTTTTTTTTTTTTTTCTTTTAAAACAGATCTTACCAAAATGCACCTTTGAGACTGGTTGCACAACCACGTGAATGTGCCTAACAGTACTAAACAGTACACTTAAAAGTGGATGAGGTGGTAAAACTTTATATTATGTGTATTTTACTGTGTCAAAAATAAACTTGATGTAATAAATTTCAAGCTAATGCCTCAGAAATCTTGTGAGTTCAGTACTTTAATAACTGTATTCTATCTTTTGAAAGAATGCTTATCCATGATACAATCTAACCTGGTATTTCCTGGCTTCCTGTGAAATTTATGAATACATGCAAAGTTTTATCTAATTGTATTTGTTCCAGAAATCAGATGTTTCTGGCTTAAATATTTTGCTGGTTTTGTTGTATGTTTTTTTTTGCGGGGGGAGGGAGGAAAATATATGCCTATGATATAGACTTCAAATAGTCCCGGAAAAAATGCAGTGAGCCTTTTCCTCAGCCTTCCCAGAGTGTTCCTGCAACCCCCAGGACACCTTTGCATTCACAAGCGTGCGTGTGTGCGTGTGTGTGTGTGTGTGAGTATATTTCCCCTTGGCTAAGTTGGCTTTTTTTCCCTTTGTTTTTGTTGTTGTAATGCTTCAGTAGTCTGATCCTCTGTTTGAATTACAGGACGGCTGTGGGAAGGGGCAGAGCTTGGCTTTATCTTGCACTCATGCAGAAGAAACTGGCAGATTATCTGAAAGTGCTTGTAGACAATAAAAATCTCTTGAGGTATTTCATCACCTATCTTCGCTTAGTTTTTGCTCCGTAATTAGGAGATAGTTTTGTACATCATTAGGAATTAAAATAAGAATGTATTGACTTGGCCAAATGGTTCATTCATGTTTCTCTGTAAGATGTTAAGGCCAAAACCTGAACAAGCCTGTACAGTTTTTATTCAGATTATTAAGAAGTATAATTATTCTGTGGTTTACTTTTAAAATAGCAGAATTTTATTTTTTGAGCACTGATGTCTGAAATCTTTATGAATGAAGAGTTGTGTTTTCATCTTGAAGGTAATTCTTCAAAAATACCTAGGATCGGGTGACAGCATACTCCATTAAGTTTCAACAAAATAGTATTTGATTAGGTGATAATAGGGGGAAAATGACTTGAGCTAGATTCAGCGGGCAATTTTAAATTATAAAACCCTGCTTTTTATAAGAGAACAAACCTAGATTACCTATTTTAGGACTCCATATGCAGTTTGTAAACTTTTATATCTCATGGCATCAGTAGAGACGAACTATCTCTGAAATTTATAACTGGGTTCATTTTTTATATCTATAACTTTATAGACAAAAGACATCATTATAAGAGGAATTTTCTCTATGATATGAGAATTTATGAGGAAAAAATCTTTATAGAGGTAATGCTCTTATCTAACTGAAATAAAAATATCTTTTACTGTATGGCCTATCATCCAAAATTTTCGATTGTTTTCAAGTCATGGCTTATTACTGAACAGATGTTTTCATGATAAATACTGATTTCAAATAATTGACATACCTTGTACTCTTCTCTGACCGTTATACTGCATAACTTTGAGGGACGGATTTTGTTCTGAACAGCTAGTTCTGGGACTGCCCTCCTGGTCCAGTGGTGCAGACTTCACACTTCCACTGTAGAGGGCACAGCTTCCGCCCCTGGCCTGGAAACTAAGATCCCACGTGGCTCACTGCCAAAAATAAAACGATAGTAAATAAATAAACAACTAATTCTGAGGATAGCAAGTTCTTATGCACTCACACACAGGCTGGTATATTAGCTAATCGCTGGTGACCAGTGCGGTGGCGGATGGAGCCTCACTACACGTGGCCAGGGGGACTAGGGGGGCAGGAGTCAAAGCAGGCAGTGTTCCCCAGGACGCAGGAGAGAAGGAAGAGTGTTGTTCCGGGTCGGAGGGGTGGAGATCGCAGGATTGCACTTCATGTTGACATGAATGTGTGTGTAGAAGTAGTTCACATAGGAAGACAAAAGAAGCAGCCAGGTGGACAAGAGGGACAGAGTGGCGTTTAGGAACACAGGGGGCTAATGAGAAGAGCTGGGGTCCAGGGTCCAACCAGAGAAGTTAACCTTAGACCAGAGGTGGGAGGGGTCCATTCTAAGCCCCAGGAAGAGAGGAGAGGCCAGAGAAGAGATCACAGAACTTAAAGTGAGAGAGGGAATAAAAGGCAGAAGGGCATGCACACAAGGCCGCCTCTGGCTCCTGGTGAAACTGGCAGCCAGGCCACGAGCTAAGAGGTGAAAAGTCAGGATGGGTCCAGTAGAAGAGTGGTGAAGGTGTTCCTGTGTTATCCATCTCTTTCAGTGAGTTCTATGAGCCTGAGGCATTAATGATGGAGGAAGAAGGGACAGTGATCGTTGGTCTGCTGGTGGGACTCAATGTGCTTGATGCCAACCTCTGCTTAAAAGGAGAAGACTTGGATTCTCAGGTAAGATGGGAATTTTGACTCTAAATCAAATGTCTTATTTGGGCCCGGGATTTTACATTGGATTTGCAGATGTGTGCAAGAAGGGGCAGACGGCAGGGGGTATCTGGCAAAGGGCTGTGCAGGGTGCTGCGCTGGACCAAAGCTGGAACAGCTGGCAAAAGTCTCAGGGAAGAGCGAAAGATAGCTCGGGCAAAGGCACAAAGGCACACACAGAGAGCAGGGCATGTCTGGTACCAGGAAATGGTTCTCCATGGCTAGGACACAGCCTGCTCAGTGAGTGAGGCGGAGGTGGAGGCCAGCCCAGGTGTTACATCATCAGCGCCATATAAGAGGCTTCAGCTTTTGCCCCTGGAACTTTGGGGACCATTGGAGGTTTTTAGGCAGTACACTGAAATGGTCAGGCCTGAGACTGAGAAAATTGAAGCTAGCAACCATCCGGGTCATGAGTTAGAAGCAGCCAAGAATGGGGAATGGAGAAACATGGAGCAGATAAGTCAGGAAGTCTGGGGCAGACAAGTCTGCATGAGGAGTGGGAAAACAGACTCAGGAGAGATTTGGAAAGTCAGATGGTAAAATGGAGCAGGAATTTTCAGGCCGTGAGGTGCAGGGTGCCCCTTGCTGGAGACAGCCTTGTGATGGGCTTTTCCTTCTGCACGGGAGCCAGTGGCCAGGGCTGAGGCCTAAGCTCAAGGTGCTGGAAGCTGTAAATCCAGACACTCTGCCCCATGGTAACCTCCACCCCACTTCAGGGCATCAGGAACTGTGGCTGGGCCGCTGCCCCGCCTTCTTCCCACTACAGGTTTGGACATGAATCTAAAGCTTCCCCAATCCCTCCATGACCAGATCAGCTTCTTTTTTCCCCCAGTAGTTTTCTTGTTTTGGCCCGTTGAATATTTTTCAAAAAATATAAAGAAGTTTTTTTGAAAAGAAACAAAGTATCACATATTGTCCCATTTCATAGAAACAGCTGATTCAGTGTTACATTTTGGGATATATCCTTCCAGCACATGAATAAAAGGTGTGAGTGTGTGTGTATCTTTGTATCTCAGAGACAGATGTTTGGAGCTTTCTTTTTTCATTAAACCAAAATGTGATTATTCCAAGAACACCATTTTGCAATTTCTTTCTTTAACAATGTGTTCCACATAGCCCTTGATGTCAAGAGATATAAGCCATTTTAAATGACCATGTGAGTCATCCATTTTATGAATATACCATAATTTGTTTAACCAATACTTTTTTTTAATTGAAAGATAATTGCTTTACAGTGTTGTGTTGTTTTCTGCCATACAACATCACAAATCAGTCATAGTTTTATATATATATATATAATATATATATCCCCTCCTTCTTAATTCTCCCTCCCTAACCAGTACTTATTAATATCAGTCATTTTCATGTTATAATGACAGTGTTATGACTATCCTTATACTTGTGTTTAAGTCTTGTCCGTTTATTTTCTCAGGATAAGTTTTGAGATTGTTGCGTCAGACTGTACAAGTTCTGCATGAGTGTTGTGAAAGCATGTGAGCGTTCTTGGTCTTTTTCAATCAGACAGAAAAAACTCTTCATCTCAAATTTGTGTTTTAGAAACTAGGATGGTGGAGTTGTTGTTCTTGTTTTTTTTTCGTGTTTTATTATAAATATCATACAAGGTTTTTTTATTTTGTATTACAAACATTAAACAAGCCATCGGTGGTTCACCTGTTCATATCCTTTGCCCATTTTTTTGAATATTCCATCTTTTTCCACTCCTTTATTATAGGTAAGGATATTTACCATTTGTCAGACTATTTGTTGTAAAATTTTTTTCTGCTCTCTCAGGGTTTGTTTTCCCTATAAGTACAGTAGGAAACCAGTTCTTTCAGTGTCATGTATCAAATATCATTATTTTGCCTACTGATTTGAAATTCCACCTTTACCATGTGTTGAGATGTCCATTATACTCAGAGGCTTATTTGTAGACTCTCTGTTTAGTCTCTGGATCTTTTTGTTTCTATGCTAGTAACATAGTCTTTTAACTACCAAAGCCACATAGTGGGTTTTAATCTCTGGCAGTTCACCTCCTACCTACTTTGTTATGCCACATTTTCAGACTTAGTTGAGGCTGTCCATTTTCTATTCTGCCAGATGACCTTGAACATCATTTATTTTGTCGGATTCCAAAATGAAAATTTGTCTGGGATTTTTATTAAATAATAGATGTGATTGAGCCCCTGGCCTATTCTTGTCGTCAACATAGTGCCTCTTGCATGTCACTATGAAGCATGAGTATTTGCTGCTGCTGTCTGAGAGACCCTCTTTCTCATGTTTAGAAAGTGCTGTTCTCTTCTAACTTTGCATTTTTATTTAAAAATGAATATTGACATGTATCAGCCACAGGTGTACGTGTGTGCTGCCGTCCCAAACCCTATGACAAAAACCACATCAATACTGTAAAGGAATTAGCCTCCAATTTAAATAAAGAAGTTAATTTCTTTTAAATGAATATTGAATGCTATCCAACACTTTTTGGCATCTATTGAGATGTCATATCTATTTTTAGCCCATAATTATAATTGAATTAATGCTTGGGCTTCCTATTGTGATATTACTCCTGCATTCTTAAATAAATCTTATTTGGTCATCACACATATACTTTTAGTGTACTCCTAGACTTAATGTCTGTGGTTTATTGGGGATTTTTGTGTTTCTACTTACAAGTGACACTTGTCTGAATGTTCCCTTTCTATACTGTCTTTGTAACTTTTCAGTGTCAGGATTGTATAACCTCATAAGATAAGCTGGATAATATTCTTTTCATTCTTATTTTCTACAAAAGTTGGTTATAGCAAGAATTATTTTTCTTTAAATGTTTGTTAAACTTGCTGGTATGACCATTTCAGCTCTTTATGATCTGCATACTTTGACCACTTTTATTTTTTGCATAGCTTTGGTCAGTTTATTGGTTTCCTAAGCAGCAGCAGCAGCAGCAGCAAGCTTTATAAAAACCTTTAGTCATTTATATTTTTCCAGAAATCATTTATTTCCTTCAGATCTCCTCTGTTAGTTGCATGAGAGTATTTTCTTGCAGCTTTTTAAAATCTCACATTTCCAAATTGTAATATTGTACACATGACAGGGCTTGTCTACCACGTTGAGCTCGAAACCCAGATCTTGCTCTTTACTCATCACTCCTGCTTTGGGAGGAGGACTTTATCTGTCTTCTAATCCATTAATTCCTACTTTGGGTATTAATTCTTTCTCATTCTTTCTATTGTTTCCTTTTTTCCAGGCAAATGTATATTTTTTTTTACTCTTTTTTGTATTATAGAAGTAGTACATGCTTGTTGAAAAAAATTAAGCAATTATAGAAGCATGTCAAGTGAAAAGTGAAATTCAAGCTTCCCTTTTCTCCTCCCCCTTCAGTCCCACTTTTGTCCCCACAGGTAATGTAAAAACTTGAGGGACTACTTATTCTATGCATTTATGTGTACATAGGTTTTTGTTTCTGACTAAATCTTTCTGGCTTTCTATTGCAGTGTAACAAATTAACAGTCACACTAAAAATACCAGTCACTCATAGTTGATGGTTGGAGAAGGAAATGGCAACCCACTCCAGTGTTCTTGCCTGGAGAATCCCAGGGACGGGGGAGCCTGGTGGGCTGCCGTCTATGGGGTCGCACAGAGTCGGACACGACTGAAATGACTTAGCAGTATAGTTGATGGTTAGCTGGGCTCAGCAAGTTGATTCTGAAGCACACCTGTGATTATAGGCAGTTGGTGGCTAGGACTGAAGTGGCTGAAGGCATGTGCTGTCACTGGCCTCTGAGTTGAGAGGGTCAGTGAGCAGGCGCTGGAGCAGCAGGGGTTTCCCGGGCATCTCTGTCTGCATCTGGTCTCTCCACATGGTCTCTAGTGTGGTCCCTCAAGGTAGCCGACTTTTCCCGTAGAAGCTCAGAACTTCAGAGGCATGTGCCCAAGGGAAAGAGCCAGGACGAAGTGTGCACTGCCTTTGTTAACCTAGCTGAAAAGTCACAGCCTCCTTCCTGATGCTTTCTGCTCATTAAGACACGTATAAGGCCACCCAGGTTCAAGGGTTGGGAATGGAGATTGGTGGGAGGCTCAACAGGGAAGTTGCAGAAGACGTCGCATACAGCTTTGGCTTTTAACATAAGTGGGGTTGCTATACTATATATATATAAGTGGGGTTAATGCTGTACATAGTATTCTTTGACTTAAAATTTTATCCTGGAGCTTTCTTCATTTCATTACATTTTCATTCCCTGTGTTCTTTGTTATGATTGCAGAGGGTTCTGCAGTATGGCTATAATGTGATTGATTTACATATTTCTGTATTGATGGACCCAGTTATCCTGTATTTCACAGGAACGGCTTCACTTTCACTGGAGTCAGTGGTGGCAGGCTAGGGCTCTCATTCACTGTGTCTCAAGTGCTTTATTTCTGGACAAAGCGCCTAACTTTGAGATGTTGAGGGATCTTGGACCTCCCTAGTTCCCTATAGCAGAGAATTTTCCCTGAAATACTGACTGGACCTTTTCATCCCAACGTGGGGAAAGAAGGAGTCAGAGTTATCAGTTGAGGTCACCACTTTAAAGATCCAGGTCTCTCTTTTTTTTTTTTTTCACTTTGTACCCAAAGAACTTTGTTGATCTTTGTCAACAATTTGACTGTTGAATAAAGACAGAAAAACTAATCATTACTAAGTGGTAAAACTTCAGAATATTCCCTTGAATTCTGATTTTTAGTATGTTTTTCTTCTAGAAGATGATGGAGTTATTTTTCTTTCGGTTTGTTTGCTTGATTGCTACTTTAAGCTCATCCATCTAACTGACTGTTTAGGAAGGAGATAGGCGTATAAACACCATGAATTCTAAAGACAGTAAGGTTTGTGGAAAGTGGGGAAATTATCTTTCATTTAAACTGGTGCATTTTCTTTCAATCAGGTTGGAGTGATCGATTTTTCTCTCTACATTAAAGATGTGCAGGATCTAGATGGCGGCAAAGAGTAAGTTCTGCATTGTATGCTGCTCTCCATGATTTTAATGAAATTCTAGCAAAGAATGCTGCTTTTTTAAAAACTGAGGTGTAATTGACATATAACATTATATTATTTTCAGGTGTACAACATACTGGTCTGATATTTGTATATACTGTAAAGTGATCACCACAGTACATCAAGTGTACATCTATGACCTTAACATAGTTAGTTACAAAAGAATTTTTTTCTTGTAACAAGAGCTTTTGGGATCTACTGTCTTAGCAACTTTCAAATATGCAGTTTTACTATTAGCTATAGTCACTAGCTATACTTAATTATATACATTAACTATATATATAAAATGCTATTAACTATAGTCATCATGCTATACGTTGCATCACTAAGCCTCCTTTATTTTATAACTGGAAGTTTGTACCTTATGACCCCGTTCACCGTCTCCCCTACTCCCCAACCTCTGGCAACCACCACCAGTCCCTGTATCTGTGAGCTTGGTTCTGTGTTTGTTTTAGATTCCACATATAAGTAAGATCATGAGGTATTTGTCTTTCACTGTTTTACTTATTTCACTTAGCATAATGCCCTCAAATCCACTCATGTTGTCAGAAATGGTAGGATTTTTTTTATGGATGAATAATATTTTATTATATAAATATACTACATTTTCTTCATTCATCTATCGATGGACACTTAGGTTGTTGCTATAAAGGAGTGAAGTGAAAGTCGCTCAGTTGTGTCCAACTCCTTGCAACCCCCTGGAAAATAGAGTCCATGGAATTCTCCAGGCAAGAATACTGGAGTGGGTAGCCTATCCCTTCTCCAGTGGATCTTCCCAACCGGGGAATCAAACCGGGGTCTTCTGCACTGCAGGCAGATTCCTTATTTACCAACTGAGCTATCAGGAAGGTTGTTACTGTATCTTGGCTATTGTAAGTAATGCTGCCGTGAATATGGGGGTGCATATATGTATTCATGTAAGTTTTTACTTTATTTGGGTAAATACCCAGAAGTGGAATTGCTGAATCATTTAGTAGTTCTATTTTTAATTTTTTTGAGAAACTGCCACACTGTTTTCCATAGTGGCTGCACTCATTTACATTCCCACCAACACTGCACAAGGGTTCTCTTTTCTCTGTTTCCTGGCCAACACTTATTATTTCTTGTCCATTCTAACAGGTGTGAGCTGTTACCATATTGCAGTTTTGTTTTGCATTTTCTGATGATTAGTGATGTTGAGCTTCCTTTCATGTAACTGCTGACAAAGAATGCTACTTTTGTTTTTGCACTGTTTGAAATTTTAGTTTTTATTTAGCTGTTTTTAATTACAATGGTAATGCATTACTGTTCCTGTTGTTTAAGGAATTAGGCTCTGAGGAAGAATAGAGAGTACAAGGGCAATTTCCCCATCCACATCCATCCACGCTATCCCCCAGTCTCCATCTCAGTCCCACTCCCTGCCTCCTTCTTCAGAGGAAGCTACTCATGCATGACTCCTTCCAAGTCTTTTTTTTTTAATGCCTTGCAGATGTATATTTGTTGGTAGTGTAATTTGCGTTATGGATTGTTTGGATGTGAATGAAAAAGCACTATTACATATTTAGGTTGCCACTAGACTTACTCTTTGATCACAGTGTTCTTGGATGTCTTTTCATGCCACATGTAACTCTACTTCATCCTTGTTAACAAGAGCATTAAAAGAAGTCACCCTGAAAAAAGCGACAGAAAAGAAAGAAAAGCAAACAATGTGTATAACATGCTAAAATTTATAATAAAGAAGACATAACACTTGTATTTATATGTTGTACTTCCATATACATGAGTCACTTCTAGAGAGGCACATAGACCTGAGCACAGGTATGGGAGGGAGTTTCACTGTAAACCCTTGGGCTGTGTTTGAATACTCTACCAGAAACATCCACTGCTTGTCCTTCACACATCTTCGTATTGAGGACTCTTCTGATCTCAGTGTCCTGGCAGTGCACCTTACCAAGGAAGGCATGCTTTATGCACGCAAAGTACTAAGATTTGCTCCCTTGGAATTAAAAATATATTCTTAATGTCGAAAAGAACTGGAAATGAGATTATCCACCTTGAAGGGAATGCAGTCAGCCTTTCATACCTGCAGATGTTGAACCCGCAGATACAGAGGGTCAGCCGTGCTACGCCATGTATATGAAAGACTTGAGCAGTTGCAGATTTTGGTATCCACAGAGGTTTTGGAACCCATACCCTGTGGACACTTAGGGACATCTGTAATTGAATGAATTGTGGAAAATCCAAAATATTCCGCACTGTGGTATATTATACAGATATGAGAAAAAGCAAATTTTACCTAGTGTATAGTAGATTTAGAGGGATTCCCACAGGTATTATTGAGTGAGAAAAGTATAATACTGAGAAGTATATATATATTCCATTTTTTTAAACCCTCCAAATCTGTTTTATATTTTAATTGCATATACTATATATAAAAATATAGATCGATATTATGATTATATGCACAGAGGCTACTCAACAAGCTGTCAGTATGTGTCCCTGGGAAAGCTATGTGAGGGCAGAAAGGTTAGAAAATAATAATAAACTATACTGACCAATAAATCCAGCACCTATGGCATGAGTGTGGGTTGAATAATCTCATTTACGTACATAGGTATGTAAAGAAATTGGTAGGGGGAGGCTAACTTTAAAATGTTAGTCTTTTTTATATATATATAAATATATATGACTTTTTTGTTGTTTTATTTGTCACACTGCATGGATTTGAGGATCTTAGTTCCCTAACCAAGAATTGAACCCACCCCCTTGGCACTGAAAGCACAGAGCGCTAACCACTGGACCACCAAGGAATTCCCAATGTCTTTTTTTTTTTTCTCAAACCCAGACTAATGAGCTTTGTGTTTTGAAGAGTCTTGTGATCTTTTATGAGCCAACTTCTTTTCCTTCAGTATGCCAAGGGCTGCTTCATCTCCTTCCTCGGGAGCCATTTGTGTATGGATTTTGGTGTTTCCACCTTGCATCCTGGTGGCATTCTCAGATGCTGGGGATGAGGTGGGAGGACCATCTGTAGGGAGGATCCTTTCCAGGCAACGTTTCCAGTGTGTTCCATGTCTTCCCAGCCAGTCATGCTGGTTCACTCAGGACCATGTAGACGTTACTACACTCTGACTGTCTCTTGGTTTCCTGATGCCATTAATGACATTGGTACTCAGACAATGTAATTGGAAGGTTGGGGGACAATTACAGAGTATTAGCCCTGAGTAAAAGGAATTCCTTGGGACTTCCCTGGCGTCCCAATGGTAAAAAGAATCCATCTTATAATGCAGGGGACACAGGTTCAATCCTTGGTCAGGGAACTAACATCCTACATGTCAGGAACCAACTAACCCCATGCGCCACAACTGGAGAGTCCATATGCCGTATCAAAAAGACCAAACGCAGCCCAATAAGTACATGCATTTTTTAAGACTATTCATTGCAAAAAAATAATTTCTCTTTTTTTATGCCCTTGTTTAAAGGCATGAAAGAATCACAGATGTCCTTGATCAAAAAAATTATGTGGAAGAACTGAACCGGCACTTAAGGTAGGGCTCCCTCCTTTTTCCAGCGTTCATCCTCAGTGCCCAATGCTTCCCTCGTGGGACTTTCTTGAGTTGCCGTATAACTAACTTTTTTCCTAATCAGGAAGAAAGATTGTCATTCAGTGCTCACGTGTACAGGTTATAGAAGTATGATTTCTTGATAAAGAGCTTTGGGGAATCCTTTGCTCCCTTGTTCTGTGTAGTTACGCAACTTAGACAGTAATGAATGAAACCTGACCCTCCACCCATCAGCCTACAACAACTTAGTTGGAGATCACTGCCTAGAAAGCACTATTGCTGCTGGGAATCAGCACACATCCCTCCAGTGTGCTGAGCAGGAAAAGGAGTTGAAAACCACTGGGTTAGACCTTTGAAAGCAATTCAGCAGTGATTTAATAGCAAGTGTTTTTTTTTTTTTTTGAAAGCAGATATCTTTATCTGGAGTTTTCTTTTTAACTGGAAAGCTGCTCCTGTGTGTTGATGCAGGTGTTAAGGGGAGTGGATGGAGATTCTCAGCCTGACATTTTTGGAAGATATAATTCTCTCTCTGAACCCTCAACCCATTTAGAAAATTTACTGTGCACATTAGCAGTGCTCTGTGTGAGCAGCCTCTGTGACTGCCAAAGCCAATGAATCAGGCAAAGGATCTGGCATGTTCTTTAGAACATACCTAAGGAAGCGCATTTCTGAGCTCTCTGAGGTATGATGCTGACTGTTGTTTTGAGAGAGAGATTCTTAATTCATTCCTAGTTTATTGAGAACTTTCGTAAGAAATATCAAATGCCTTTCAGCATTCATTAAGTTAATCTTGACTTTTATCCCTTAATCTATTGACATGATACAGTTTACTAATGTATTTTTTCCACAGGGATAAACTACTTGATTATACTTTAATGATTTAATCATTCTCTTAAGGCATAATCTAATGTAATTGTTCCATAATTTTCCTTCTGGCATGGTCTCAGTGCAGCCTCACAAAATGAATCAGAAAGGTTTGCCTTATTTCTGTGCCTGGAACCCCTTCTAGTTCATGAGCTCCTTGAAAATTTGAAGCGCCTGTATAGAGGCAATACTTTGCCACTTTTTCAGTCTTTCCTTGGTTGTTAGTTCATCTAGCTTTTCTCCTCTTGTTCAGTTCAGCTCAGTTCAGTCACTCACTTGTGTCCGACTCTTTGCGACCCCATGAACCGCAGCACGCCAGGCCTCCCTGTCCATGACCAACTCCCGGAGTCCACCCAAACACATGTCCATTGAGTCATTGATGCTATCCAACCTTCTTACCCTCTGTTGTCCCCTTCTCCTCCTGCCCTCAATCTTTCCCAGCATCAGGGTCTTTTCAAATGAGTCAGCTCTTCGCAAGATGTGTATAAGAGACAGNCAGGCCTCCCTGTCCATGACCAACTCCCGGAGTCCACCCAAACACATGTCCATTGAGTCATTGATGCTATCCAACCTTCTTACCCTCTGTTGTCCCCTTCTCCTCCTGCCCTCAATCTTTCCCAGCATCAGGGTCTTTTCAAATGAGTCAGCTCTTCGCATCAGGTGGCCAAAGTATTGGAGTTTGAGCTTCAACATCAGTCCTATCAATGAACACCCAGGACTGATCTCCTTTAGGACGGACTGGCTGAATCTCCTTGCAGTCCAAGGGCCTCTCAAGAGTCTTCTCCAACCCCACAGTTCAAAAGTATCAATTCTTTGGCACTCAGCTTTCTTTATAGTCCGACTCTCACACCCATACATGACCACTGGAAAAAACATAGTCTTGACTAGATGGATCTTTGTTAGCAAAGTAATGTCTCTGCTTTTGAATATGCTATCTAAATTGGTCATAACTTTCCTTCCAAGGAGTAAGTGTATTTTAATTTCCTGGCTGCAATCACCATCTGCAGTGATTTTGGAGCCCAGAAAAATAAAGTTAGCCACTGTTTCCACTGTTTCCCCATCTATTTGCCATGAAGTGATGGACTGGATTCCATGATCTTAGTTTCTGAATGTTGAGCTTTAAACCAACTTTTTCACTCTCCTCTTTCACTTTCATTAAAAGGCTCTTTAGTTTTTCTTCATTTTCTGCCATAAGGGTGGTGTCATCTGCATATCTGAGGTTATTGATATTTCTCCCTGCAATCTTGATTCTAGCTTGTGTTTGATCCAGCCCAGCATTTCTCATGATATACTCTGCATATAAGTTAAATAAGCAGGGTGACAATATACAGCCTTGACGTACTCCTTTTCCTATTTAGAACCAGTCTGTTGTTCCATGTCCAGTTCTAACTGTTGCTTCCTGACCTGCATACAGATTTCTCAAGAGGCAGGTTAGGTGGTCTGGTATTCCCATCTCTTTCAGAATTTTCCACAGTTTATTGTGATCCACACAGTCAAAGGCTTTGGCATAGTCGATAAAGCAGAAGTAGATGTTTTTCTGGAACTCTCTTGCTTTTTCCATGATCCAGCGGATGTTGGCAATTTGATCTCTGGTTCCTCTGCCTTTTCTAAAGCCAGCTTGAACATCAGGGAGTTCACGGTTCACGTATTGCTGAAGCCTGGCTTGGAGGATTTTGAGCATTACTTTACTAGCATGTGAGATGAGTGCAATTGTGCGGTAATTGGAGCATTCTTTTGCATTGCCTTTCTTTGGAATTGGAATGAAAACTGACCTTTTCCAGTCCTGTGGCCACTGCTGAGTTTTCCAAATTTGCTGGCAGATTGAGTGCAGCACTTTCACAGCATCATCTTTCAGGATTTGAAACAGCTCAACTGGAATTCCATCACCTCCACTAGCTTTGTTCGTAGTGATGCTTTCTAAGGCCCACTTGACTTCACATTCCAAGATGTCTGGCTCTAGATTAGTGATCACATCATCATGATTATCTGGGTCGTGAAGATCTTTTTTGTACAGTTCTTCTGTGTATTCTTGCCACCTCTTCTTAATATCTTCTGCTTCTGTTAGGTCCATACCATTTCTGTCCTTTATCGAGCCCATCCTTGCATGAAATGTTCCCTTGGTATCTCTAATTTTCTTGAAGAGATCTCTAGTCTTTCCCATTCTGTTGTTTTCCTCTATTTCTTTGCATTGATCGCTGAAGAAGGCTTTCTTATCTCTTCTTGCTATTCTTTGGAACTCTGCATTCAGGTGCTTATATCTTTCCTTTTCTCCTTTGCTTTTCGCCTCTCTTCTTTTCACAGCTATTTGTAAGGCCTCCTCAGACAGCCATTTTGCTTTTTTGCATTTCTTTTCCATGGGGATGGTCTTGATTCCTGTCTCCTGTACAGTGTCATGAACCTCTGTCCATAGTTCATCAGGCACTCTATCTATCAGATCTAGTCCCTTAAATCTGTTTCTCACTTCCACTGTATAATCATAAGGGATTTGATTTAGGTCATATCTGAATGGTCTAGTGGTTTTCTCTACTTTCTTCAATTTAAGTCTGAATTTGGCAATAAGGAGTTCATGATCTGAGCCACAGTCAGCTCCCCGTCTTGTGTTTGCTGACTGTATAGAGCTTCTCCATCTTTGACTGCAAAGAATATAATCAACCTGATTTCGGTGTCAACCATCTGGTGATCTCCATGTGTAGAGTCTTCTCTTGTGTTGTTGGAAGAGGGTGTTTGCTATGACCAGTGCATTCTCTTGGCAGAACTCTATTAGCCTTTGCCCTGCTCCATTCCGTACTCCAAGACCAAATTTGCCTGTTACTCCAGGTGTTTCTTGACTTCCTACTTTTGTATTCCAGTCCCCTATAATGAAAAGGACATCTTTTTTGGGTGTTAGTTCTAGAAGGTCTTGTAGGTCTTCATAGGACTGTTCAACTTCAGCTTCTTCAGCGTTACTGGTTGGGGTATATACTTGGATTACCGTGATATTGAACGGTTTACCTTGGAAACGAACAGAGATCATTCTATCGTTTTTGAGACTGCATCCAAGTACTGCATTTCGAACTCTTTTGTTGACTTTGATGGCTACTCCATTTCTTCTAAGGGATTCCTCCCCACAGTAGTAGATATAATGGTCATCTGAGTTAAGTTCACCCATTCCAGTCCATTTTAGTTCACTGATTTCTAGAATGTTGACATTCACTCTTGCCATCTCTTGTTTGACCACTTCCAATTTGCCTTGATTCATGGACTTGACATTCCAGGTTCCTATGCAATATTGCTCTTTACAGCATCGAACCTTGCTTCTATCACCAGTCCCATCCACAACTGGGTGTTGTTTTTACTTTGGCTCCATCCCTTCATTTTTTCTGGAGTTATTTCTCCACTGATCTCCAGTAGCATATTGGGCACCTGCCGACCTGGGGAGTTCCTCTTTTGGTATCCTGTCATTTTGCCTTTTCATACTGTTCATGGGGTTCTCAAGGCAAGAATACTGAAGTGGTTTGCCATTCCCTTCTCCAATGAGGATATTCTCCTCTTGCGGATATATCCTTTTTGGTAATTTATGTTTTCTAGGATTTGTTCTAAGATTTATGTTTGGCAATTTATGTTTCCTAAGAAAAAATAGCAATTTTATTGATACTTTGTGAGTTATATAGTCAGTACAGAATTGAAAATGCCATACGCTTTAAACTTGTAATTCCTTCCATATCTTTTGTTTTGTTGCCTTTTTCATGTTGTGTCAATTTGTATTTTTATCTTTCTCCCACCCAATTCTTGAACCTTGGTTCACTAGCCTTGAAAGATTTGTTTCTTGGTACCCCCCGCCATAATCACAAAAAACATCAGTTTTTGGTAGTAGGATCTGTTGCCTAAAAGTGCAGGTTCTACAGGCAGACTTCCTGGGTTCATAGGGGTATGAACTTAGTGAGTTTTTCAATGTAAATTTATGATTTCCTCATCTGTAATACAGATTAACAATAAAATTTGCCTCACAGAATTGTGGGGAGGATTACATTAGTTGATGCATTTAAAATGCCTAGACCAAAAGAGAGCCTCAAAAGAGAGCCATCATCTAAAAAGAAAATTACTACTATTGTTGTTGTAGCTGTTGTTGTTTATGAAGTCTACACTAGCTTTTTGTGTATTTTTCAGTATGAAAGTAGAGCATGTTACTTAAAGAGTATGTGAAAAATGTGACAAAGTATAAAAAGATTTAAAAAGCAACTTTGATTCTACTACCCAAAAATACCAATATCTTGTTATGAATATTACTTTAGATGTACGACTGCCAGGGCATTTTGGTTCCCATCTATTGTGTTGGGAGAAACTCTTGTTTTCTTTCCAGTTGGCTAAAAAACAAATGGGTAGCATATTGGGGGAAGAAAACATTGAACACTTTTCAATTAATATACATATATATTTAGAATCCTCATCTATGAGTTAATTGGAAACCCTTTGACTCTCCATTTCATACAGGAAATCTGGAAATCTCTATTCTCATTGTTTACAAATGGGAAGACAACCTTCATCGGTTCACATTAACATAATATTTTGTGTTTTGCAGCTGCACAGTTGGGGATCTTCAAACCAAGATAGATGGCTTGGAAAAAACTAATTCAAAGCTTCAAGAAGAGGTTTGTAACTTCCTGAAATGCTTAAACCAGAATGACCCAGGGCTAAGAGAAATGGTATGGTTGGTATATCTGACCAGAGCTGCTCACTGGCAGGAATGGGAAGTGCTCACCTTGGGTGGAGCTGCAGACGGGACAGGCGCTCTCAGAATTTCTCATCCTCCGAATGTCTGTGTTCTGCCGTGGCCAGGGCTCCCATGAGCCAGTGCGGCTGATCGCGAGCCAGCTCTCAGTGACTTAGGCTTCGTCAGCCACGGTGGCCCAGTAGGAGACAAGTGCAGGCCCTCCTGTGAACGTGCTTTCTCTTCCTCTTTTGCCACGTGTGCTGTGATGAGTGTCTCCCTGCTGTCGGAAGGCGCAGGCTCTGCTAGGGGCTGGAAGTACCCTTACCCGCCCCTTTGGTGGTTCGGCCTCGCTGGCGCATGGAGCGCGTCTCCCCCAGTGTGGTCTTTCTCTGCTTTCTCACTAGGAAGAGAGAGAATGAAGGGCCAGGAAGAGGGAGGGCTGAGGCTGAGGAAGAGGCTTGCTGCCCGCACCCGGCCGTCCGCTCGGTGGACACAGCTCGCCTCCTGCTAGCAGGAGGGGTGCGCGCCCGCAGGTAGCGGTCCCGGGCTGCTCGGGCCCCCCAGCTCTCACTGGGAAGGAGGGGCTGCGAGAGCGGCTGGGCAGAGTCGCAGAGCACGCGTGTTAGTGAGGACTCCAGTGTCAGGCTCACTGCAGGCTTCCTACACTCTTCCCAGGGCCGTGACCGAACAGCTTTCAGGAGAGGAGCTCAGATTTGCGAGGGGAGGCGGAAGTTCAAAGCTGAGCGTCCCGGGAGAGACTTCATCGCATTTAGAACTGGAGCACTCAAATTCCTCTGGGGATAGAGTGGGCCTTTGGGCCTCACTTCCTCATCTCCAAATTGGGTGATAATTCATGCCTTACCATAGTGCTGGATAGATTAAATTAGGTTAATACCACATAAACGTGCCTTGCCTGACACTTGGCATGTAGAGGCATTCAGAGAGACCTTAGTTGATTTTAGAACAAGCAGACTTACTCTNTATTGTGATCCACACAGTCAAAGGCTTTGGCATAGTCGATAAAGCAGAAGTAGATGTTTTTCTGGAACTCTCTTGCTTTTTCCATGATCCAGCGGATGTTGGCAATTTGATCTCTGGTTCCTCTGCCTTTTCTAAAGCCAGCTTGAACATCAGGGAGTTCACGGTTCACGTATTGCTGAAGCCTGGCTTGGAGGATTTTGAGCATTACTTTACTAGCATGTGAGATGAGTGCAATTGTGCGGTAATTGAAGTGTAGTTGGTTTATAATGTTATGTTTCAAGTGTACAGCAAAGTGAACTAGTTATATAAATACATACACCCACTCTTTAGATTCTTTTCCCGTGTAGACCATTGCATAGTATTGAGTAGGTCCTTGCTGCTGCTACTGCTAAGTCGCTTCAGTCGTGTCTGACTCTGTATGACCCCGTGGACTGCAGCCTACCAGGCTCCTGCGTCCATGGGATTTTCCAGGCAAGAGTCCTCGAGTGGGTTGCCATTGCCTTCTCCTAATAGGAGGTCCTTATTAGTTAACTGCTTTATATATATAGCAGTGTGCATATGTTAGTCTCAGTCTTCCAGTTTACCCCTTTCCTCCCCCTTTTACCCCTGGGAACCGTAAGTTTGTTTTCTACATCTGTAACTCTTTCCATTTTGTATATAAGTTCATTTGTACCCGTTTTTTAGTTTCCACATATAAACAGTATCATGTGATGTTTGTCTTTCTCTGTCTGACTGACTTCACTCGACATGACAGTCTCTAGGTCCATCCATGTTTCTGCAAGTTGATATCGTTTCATTCTTTTTTATTCCATCGTGTATGTGTCCCGCATCTTCTTCATCCCCTCCTCTGTTGATGCACATTCAGGCTGCCTCTGTCTCCCGGCTGTTGTCAGTAGTGCTGCGTGAACACTGGGTCCATGAATCTCGCATTCTTGATTTCTCTGCTACATGCCCAGGTGTGGCATTGCTGGGTCGTGGCACCTCTAGGAGTAGTTTTTTAAGGAACCTCCACACTGTTCTCCAGAGTGGCTGCACCAGTTTACATTCCCACCAACAGTGTAAGGGGGCTTCCTTTTATCCACACCCTCTCTGGTATTTACGGTTTGTAGGTTTTTTCTGACGGCCATTCTGACCTGTAGTTTTGAGTTGCATTTCTCTAGTAATTAGTAATGTTAGGCATCTTTTCATGTGCTTTTTGGCCATCTGTATGTCTTTGGAGAAATGTCTGTTTACATCTTCTACCAATTGGTTGATTGGATTTTTTTTTTTTTTAATACTGAGCTGTATGAGTTGTTTGTATATTTCGGAGATTAATCCCTTATCAGTTACTTTGTTTGCGAATATTTTCCCCCACTCTGAGGGGAGTTGGCACACTTTGAATGAAGGTCTAATTTAGCTTTTGAAACTGAACAACTGGGTTTTTTTTTCTTCAAAAGCAAACAGTTGTAATAGAAAATGTGCTTTAGAGAAAACTACACGTCTCACTCAGGGCGTGCTCTCTGTGTCCTCAGAGAGTAGGACTGGAATTACCATATGGTTTTTGCCTGCTTCTTCCCTTGTAGCAACTAGCGCCTCCTTTCAAGCCTTACAGTTTTTAGCTTGGGCACAGAAGTTATGTTTAGAAACCTCAGTCCTGGCTTCTGAGTCTGAGTGGACCTAGATGCATTGACCAAGAGAAGGCTTCAGGGCCCCCCGGTTCGTGAATGATGCTCAGAGCACAGCCACACGCTGGGGGCTCGCGTCTTGCTTCTTTTTCCTTACCCAGCCTCACCTTCTCTCTCGAGGCTGGTTCAGAGGCTGGATAAGGACAAGCTGGTTGGGACACTCACTCCTTGTCTTTCCTGCTGGCCCCTCCTCAGCAGGTCCATGCAAGCACCTGCTCCTATATACTTTTCCCTAAACTATGTTAACTCATTCAAGGCAAGGAAGATGTTTTCCTCAGGCACATCTTTAGTGGTTTGGTTGTGATTATACTCCCACATTCTTTAATCATCTCTCTAGTGATAAGATATACTTTTGCTCATTGGCTAGAGAAACTAAAAAGAATGGCTGGGAGGGGGCAGGAAACCCGTAATCCCTTGGCTAAATGACAGCTCTTTTTAACACTTGGTATATAGCATCCCCATCTTGGCCTAAGTTTTGTTTGTTTGTTTGCTTTTGATTTTCTTCTTAAGCATTTTTAAGTTGTGGGGGTTTTGTTTTGTTTTGTTTTAGGCCGTGCCATGTGGCACATGGGGTCTTAGTTTCCCAACGAGGGATCAAAACTGTGTCCCCTTCATTGGGAGCACCAAGTCTTTACTCCCACCAGGGAAGACCATTGTTGTTGTTGTTTTTAAACTAGTCATGAGGACATACTCTATAACCTGCTTTATTTTACTATACCATAAATATGTTCTCAAGTCATTAAAAGTTTTTATAAATATTTTAATAACTACTTGTTTCTTTTTTTTGCTATCACTGTGATTTGTTAAACCATTTCTAGTATTGGACATTCAGGCTGTTTCTAATATTTTGTGTCCATAAATCTTTGCCCGTGTGAAATAGATGGTATATTGTCATTTTTGTGAAAGAGTATCTGGGGAGGGCGGACATCACTAGGGGCAAGGGTGGGAGAGAGATTTTGCTGTCTGTTTTTTTATCTTTGGAATTTTGTGACTGTATTACCTAATTCAAAACAAGGATAAAAAACAAAATTTCACATATGTAAAAATGCATTGTCAATTTCGAGGATGCTAAATGTAAGTTTTTAATTTGAGCAGTAAGATTCATTTTGATGTTAAGAAATATAAAAATCTTTTTTAAGCTTTCAGCTGCAACAGACCGAATTTGTTCACTCCAAGAAGAACAGCAACAATTAAGAGAACAAAATGAATTAATTCGTGAGAAAAGTGAAAAGAGCGTAGAGGTGAGAAATGGGCCTTGCAGGCACTCAGACATGTCCATTACAGACCTCAAGCTTGAAACGTGCAAAGATGCTCTGTTTCAAAGATGCCTTGGTACCCTCATGTCACTCTCAGGCCACCTGGACCACTTGGGGTTTCCCAAGTGCCTCTAGGCCTTTGTAAGGGAAAGTTACTGTTCCCTCCTCAGCTCCTCTTGTGCACCCAGGCCCCTGTGGTGCCGCCCTGGTACCCAGCAGTGGGCCTGGGCCCTTCTCCTCATGTGTTCTCATCACTTGTGGCATCTCCCTCCATTATAGAAGCCATTTGCTGTTTTGTAGAACTGCTGACTTGCAGCCGTCTCACCCAATGACTTGAGGGTAGAGACTGTATCTGATTCATCTCGAAATTTACCCAGTGCCAAAAATTATGCTAGATAAATATTAAATGGGGACCTTTCCCACTCAGAACAACTTTTCTGTTTTAAGGAAAATAAATGGTTTCTGAGCCCACCTTTTCAAAAATCTATTAGTTTGCTTTCATCCTTCAAGTTCAAACACATTAAAATATCTTTAAAATTTTAACTTTTCTCTATTATTATTTTAAAAAATAGAAATTAGAAATTATGCTACTTTTTAAAACATATATTTGGTATATTTTAGCAACTTATTGACCAGAGATGTATTAATACATCTTTTGTTACCTGAACGTGATTGACCAGAGTGTTTCATTATTCACTTACATAATAAATCGCCAGCCACAGGCATTAGTTTCTGCAATAATTCCCCAGTCAATAATGTGTTAAAGTACTTTGTACTTGGCCAGCCCAGTAGTTAGCTTGCTTTGTAAACAAACCATTCCTCTGGTGCTCTTGTTTGGTCACAGATAACAAAACAAGATACAAAAATTGAGCTGGAGACTTACAAGCAGACTCGGCAAGGTCTGGATGAAATGTACAATGATGTGTGGAAGCAGCTGAAGCAGGAGAGGAAAGCCCGTTTGGTGAGTGTGTGAGCCTGAGAGTCGTCAGAAAGATTTCCCAGTTCATTCCCTGTAAGCTAACTTCTATCAGCACTTTGCAGACACATGCTTCAGCCTTCTTTAAAATGAATTAGTTTTATGGAAATAAGGCTTTTAACGTGTTAAAAAAAATACTCCTGGAGTATTCCTCATTGCCACCTACCTACTTTCTGTTGACTTGATGCTGAGCCAGTGTTCATTGTAAAATGAGAAAAGGGGTCAAATTAAATCTAGTTATGCTCCAGACAGACTTGTCTGCATCTCCCTAACCTATTCTGACCTTCGTATTTTCAGCACTGCCCAAAATACAGTGTCAGTTAAGTTCGTTTCTCTGATCTACTTTAATAATATTCTCCTTATTAATATCCTTTAAGGAACTAGAAAAAGAACTGGAGTTACAAATTGGAATGAAAACCGAAATGGAAATTGCAATGAAGCTACTAGAAAAGGACACCCACGAAAAGCAGGACACTCTAGTCGCCCTGCGCCAGCAGCTGGAGGAAGTCAAAGCCATTAATTTACAGATGTTTCACAAAGTCCAGGTGGGAATTGGCTTTGTGTCCACATCACACAAAGCCCTGACACAGTGGGCATGGATTCCGTCTTCCAAGTTTGGGCAAGTGACAGTTTGACTTAATGTTGGCCATAACTCGCAAGGCTCATGATATCTGCTTTGGCATCGCCAAACCCCTGTCTGCAGAGTCAGCCCAGTTCAGTTGGATTCCAAGGACCACCCCCACGTGTCTCTAGTGCTGCTGGAATTCTGGCTTCACACTCTTTCTCCCTCTGGGCTTCAGATGCAGAAGGTTGAGTCAACACTTGTATCCCTGGTTGAAGCACTATAAAGAAACATCCCTCCTGTTTCCTTATTTCCTTTTACCCCCCACCCCACTCCCATCCTTATTTCTGTAGCCCAACATTCGAAAGCGTTAATCCTTTCATTTGTATTTATCACTCTAAAATGTGTATCATATTGAGATACAAATTTTAGTTTGCATCAGTGGTATTGTGCTATGGCTCTCTTTTTCCTTTTTCTGCCTCAGTGTGACATTCATCTGCGTACTTGTCTGGTGTTGGCTTCTTAATATAGTTCAGCTTCCCAGTGTGTGTACCCACTGCACTTTCTTGCCCAGTGATGGACAAACGATCTTCCTTCACTATGCTAGCAGAAGCCACACTCCGGCAAGTAGTGTACCCATCTCCCTTTGAAACCTGGGAGAATCTTTCTGGCAGACATAATCGTAGTGTCCTCCCAGCCAGACACTTCTTTCTTCCTTTGTGTTCTTGGTTTGCACAAGTCCAGCCACACTGCTTTCCAGAAGGGCCGCACCAACGCACACTCCCTGCAGCTGTGCCACGTGGCACCTGTATTGTGAGTGAGTGTGCAATCACTATTCATCTCTCAGTCTAGTGAGCTTGAGCATCCTTTCATATGGCAGTTAGCCATTTATGTTTCCTCTTTGTGGCATACCTGTTCATATTTTTTCCTTTATTTCTTTTGGGTTTTCCCTTTTCCTTGTTGATGAGTAGTAATGTATAGTGTAAATATTAGTCCTTTACCAGTCTACAGATTGTAAGTATCTTCTCCTAGTCATCTACTATCCTTAAGTCCCTAGTTTTGATGTAGTCTAATGTGTTGGTTTTTCACATATGGTAGCACTTTGGGGGCTTCCCCAATAGCTTAGTTGATAAAGAATCCACCTGCAATGCAGGAGACCCTCGTTCTATTCCTGGGTCTGGAAGATCCCCTGGAGAAGGGATAGGCTATCCACTTCAGTATTCTTGGGCTTCCCTTGTGGCTCAGCTGGTAAAGAATCTGCCTGAAATGCAGAAGACCTGGGTTGGGAAGATCCCCTGGAGAAGGAAACGGCTACCCACTCCAGTATTCTAGCCTTGAGAATGCCATGGACTGTATAGTCCACGCAGTCGCAAAGAGTCAGACACGACTGAGCGACTTTCACCTTCACTTTCTTTGTTTGCGCTTTGGAGGGTTTGTGTTAGAAACTTTCTCATGCCTAGGTGTCAGAGATAGTCCACACTAGTAGTCTCAGCCTTTCACATTAGGTTTGTGCTGTTATCAAGAGTTAGCCTTTGTATATGGCATTACCCAGGGATCCAGTGTTCTTTTGGTCCATATAGTAAACTGCTTCAAGTTCACTTATTGGCATGTGGTGCCGCCTTCATCGTGTGTCAAGTTCCTATGTAAATAAATGGAACTGTCTCTGAGGTCTCTGTTCTGCTTGACGGTTTGTTTATTTTAATTGCCATAGCTTTGTAGTAGGTTTTAATGTCTGGTTGGTTCTGTTAGTTTGCTCTAGCTGCTGTCATAGAACACCACAAACTGAGTGGCTTACCAAGAATTTGCCACCTCACAGTGCTGGAGGCCAGAGGTTTCAGTGTCAGGTATTGGCAGGAGTGGTTGCCTCTGAGGGTTGTGAGAACATCAGTCCCAGCCGTCTCTCCTAGCTTCTGGTGGTTGCTGTCAATTTTAGGGGTTCCTTC
Source organism: Cephalophus harveyi (assembly GCA_006410635.1). Lineage (NCBI taxonomy): Eukaryota > Metazoa > Chordata > Mammalia > Artiodactyla > Bovidae > Cephalophus > Cephalophus harveyi. The sequence goes on along the minus strand of SJYT01054638.1, from coordinate 124,959 downwards.
ACTTGAAGGAGTTACCACCCCATCTCTGCCTTCCTCTCCACACAGGATTTTCCCTGTGTGTGCATGCCTGTCCACATCTCCCCTTTGTATAAGGACACCAGTCATATTGTATTGGGAGCCCACCCAACTCCACTGTGACTTGATCTTAATTATGTCTGCAGTTAGTGACCCTGCTTCCAAATGAGGTCCTGGGTCATACTGAGGGTTAGGACTTCAACATAACAGGTTTGGGAGGGACGTGACTCAGCCCATAATGTTGGTCAAGCCTGCCCATGTTTCCCCCTGTTTTCTCTCTTCATTTTCCGATTGACTTATCTATTTATAAATGTTTGTTCTTTTTTATCTTCTTTTAAACTGAAGTATAGTTAGTTCACAATGTTGTGTTAGTTTCCGGTGTAAAATTATTCTTTTTCAGATTCTTTTCTATTATAGGTTATTATAAATTATTGAATATAGTTCCCTGTGCTATACAGTAGGTCTTTATCTATTTTATATTTAGTGATATATATCTGTTAGCCATAAATTTCTAATGTAGCCCCCCTACCCCTTTCCCCTTTGGTAACCATAAGTTTTTTCTCCAAGTCTGACTCTGTTTCTGTGTTGTAAATAAGTTCATTTGTATCATTTTTTTAGATTTCACATATAAGTGGTATGATATTTGTCTTTGGCTGACTTGCTTCACTTAGAGTGATAATCTCCAGGTCCATCCATATATATTCCTACAGATGGCATTATTTCTTTCTTTTTATGGCTCTGTAGGGCTTCCCTGGTGACTTAGTGGTAAAGAATCCTCCTACCAATGCAGGAGACTCAGGTCTGATGCCTGAGTCAGGAAGATCCCTGGAGAAGGAAATGGCTACCCACTCCAGTATTCTTGCCTGGGAAGTCCCATGGACAGAGGAGCCTGGCGGGCTGCAGTCCATGGGGATGCAAGAGATTCAGACATGACTTGGCAACTAAACAACAGCAATATTCCATTGTATGTATGTCTGTATGCACAATATATATATATACACACACCATATCTTCTTTATCCATTCATCTGTCAATAGATATTTAGGTTGCTTCCACGCCGTGGCTATTGTAAATAGTGCTGCAATGAACATATATCTTTTTGAATTAGACCATTCATCTTTTCTAGATATATGCCGAGGAATGGAATTGCTAGATCTTACAGTAACTCTATTTTTAGTTTTTTAAGGAATCTCCATATTGTTTTCCAGCGTCTGTACCAATTTACAGTCCCAGCAACAGTACAGGTGGTTCCCTTTTCTCCACACCCTTTCCAGTGTTTATTATCTGTAGACTTTTTGATGCTGCCTATTTTGACTGGTGTGAGGTAATACTTCACTGTAGTTTTTATTTGCATTTCTCTATAATTAGCCATGTTGAGCATCTTTTCATGTGCCTGTTGGCCATCTGTATGTCTTTCAGAGAAATGTCTAATTAGGTCTTCTGCCCATTTTTTGATTGGGTTGTTTGGTTTTTTGATATTAAGCTATGTAGGTCTTTTGTATATCAGGAAGACATAAGAAGGCTTTCTTCAATAAACAATGCAAAGAAATAGGGGAAGACAACAGAATGGGAAAGATTAAAGAACCCTTCAAGAAAATTGGAGATAGCAAGGGAATATTTCATGCAAGGATAGGCATGATAAAGGACAGAAACAGTAAGGACCTAACAGAACCAGAGGAAGTTAAGAAGAGGTGGCAAGAATACACAGAAGAACTATACAAAAAAGATCTTCATGATCTACCATGATGGTATGGTCACTAACCTAAAGCCAGACATCCTGGAGTATGAAGTCAAGTGGGCCTTAGCACTACAAACAAAGCTAGTGGAGGTGGTGGAATTCCAGCTGAGCTATTTAAAATCCTAAAAGATGATGCTGTAAAAGTGTTGTACTCAATATGTCAGCATTGGCCACAAGACTGGAAAAGGTCAGTTTTCATTCCATTCTCAAAGAAGGACAATGCCAAAGAATGTTCAAACTACCAGTCAGTTGTGCTCATCCCGCAAGCTAGTAAGGTTATGCTCAAAATCCATGAAGCTGGGCTTCAGCAGTACGTGAATCGAGAACTTCCAGATGTACAAGCCAGGTTTAGAAAAAACAGAGGAACCAAAGATCAAATTGCCAACATTCATTGGATCGTAGAGAAAGCAAGGAAATTCCAGAAAAACATCAACTTTATTGACTACACCAAAGACTTTGTAGATCACAATAAACTGGAAAATTCTTAAATTGCTGGGAATAGCAGATTACCTTACATGCCTCCTGACAAATCTGTATGCAGGTCAAGAAGCCACAGTTAGAACCTGATGTGGAATAAGTGGTTCCAAGTTGGGAAAGGAGTAAACAAGGCTGTGTATTGTCACTCTGCTTATTTTAATTTCTATGCAGTATACATCTTGGAAAATGCTGAGGGCTGGATGAATCACAAGCTGGAGTCAAGATTTCCACAAGAAATATCAACAGCCTCAGATATGCAGATGATACCACTCTAATGCAGAAAGTGAAGAGGAACTAAAGAGCCTCTTGATGAAAGTGAAAGAGGAGAGTGAAAAAGCTGGCTTAAAACTCAGCATTCAGCCACAGGTTCACATGTGTCCCCCCGATCCTGAGCCCCCTTTCCTGTGGCTGATTCATGTCATTGTATGGCAAAAGCCACCACAATATTGTAAAGTAATTAGCCTCCAATTAAAATAAATAAGTTAATTTTTTCAAAAAGAACTCAGTATTCAAAAAACAAAGATCATGGCATCCAGGCCCATCACTTCATGGCAAATAGATGGGAAAACAGTGGAAACAGTGACAGATTTTATTTTCTTGGGCTCCAAAATCACCACATGCGGCCATGAAATAAAAAAGATGCTTGTTTCTTGAAAGGAAAACTGTGACAAACCTAGACAGCATATTAAAAAGCAAAGACATCGCTTTGCCAACAAAAGTCCATATCGTCAAGGCTCTGGTTTTCCAGTAATCATGTACGGATGTGAGAGTTGGACCATAAAGAAGACTGAGTGCCAAAGAATTGATGCTTCCAAACTGTGATGATAGAGAAGACTCTTGAGAGTCCCTTGGACTGCAAGGAGATCAAACCAGTGAGTCCTAAAGGAAACCAACCCTGAATATTCATTGGAAGAACACTGGATCCCTAGGTAATGCCATATACAAAAGTTAACTCTTGATACATTACCAACCTAAATGTGAGAGGTTGAGTAAACTTGTGTGGAATATCTTTGTCACCTAAGCATGAGAATGTTTCTAAACAAAACCTCCAAACCGTATGTGAAAAATCAACACATTAGACTATATCAAAACGAGGGACTTAAGGATAGTAGATGACTAGGAGAAGATACTTACAATCTGTAGACCAGTAAAGGACTAATATTTAGACTATACATGGAATTACTACTCATCAACAAGGGAAAGATAGGAAATCCAAAAGAAAAAGGGACAAAAAATATGAATAGGCAAGCCACAAAGGAAACATAAAGGTTGAAGCTGAAGCTCCAGTACTTCGGCCACCTGATGTGGAGAGCCAACTCATTGGAAAAGATCCCGATGCTGGGAAAGATTGAAGGCAAAAAGAGAAGGGGGCAGGAGAGAAAGAGATGGTTAAATAGCATCACTGACTCAGTGGACATGAATTTGAGCAAACTCCAGGAGACAGTGAAGGACAGGGAAGCCTGGCGTGCTGCAGTCCATGGGGTCACAAAGAGTCGGACACAACTTAGAGACTAAACAACTATAAAGCTGGCTGTTGGTGTATTTTCAAAATCCCTCTGTTGGTCACATCATTAGCAAATATTTTCTCCCATTCCATAGGTTCTCTTTTCATTTTGGTTATGGTTTCCTTTGCTGTGCAAAAGCTTATAAGTTTAATTAGGTCACATTTGTTAATTTTCACTTTTGTTTCCATTACTCTAAGAGATGGATCCAAAAAAATACTGCTGCCATTTATGTCAGTGTTCTGCCTATGTTTTCCAGTGTCATACCTTGATCTTTAATCCATTTTGAGTTTATCTTTGTATATAATGTTAGAAAATGTTCTATTCTCCTTCTTTTACACGTAGCTGTGCACTTTCCCAGCACCGCTTATTGAAGCGATAGTTCTTTTCTCCATTTTCTTGCCTCCTTTGCTGTAAATTAGTTGACCATAAGTGCGTGGGTTTATTTCTGGGCTTTCTCTCCTGTTCCACTGATCTCTCTCTGGTTTTGTGCCAGCATCATGCTGCTTTGGTTACTGTAACTTTGTAGTGTAGTCTGATTCTTGATAAATATTTTAGAATAAGGTATAAACTTCCTTTTTCAAAACTCCAGCTGAATTTCCTAAGTGGGAATTACATTGAATTCAAAGCTTACTCTCCTTTTGTCCTTTTTATCCCATAAGAGTTGCATTTTCTCCAGGTGAGCTCCTTGATTCTGTCTAGTTCTTGCTATCTCTTGATTCTGTCTAGTTCTTTCCTTATCTTGGCTGCATCTTCGAGTGAGGTCTTACTAATAGAAGTGCTTTTGTGCTTTATAGGTTGACCTTGCATTTGACAACCTTGCCCACCACCTGGTTCTGATAGTTTGTCTATTGATCTTGTTGGTTGTAATTAATCATTGTAGACAAATAAAGACAGTTTAGTCTCTTCACTCTCAAGTCTTGTGCCCATTATTTTTTGTTTCTTTTAGCACTGGCCTCCATGACTACATTAAACAGTAACAGAAATAGTGAGCAGACTTGTGATTCTGATCTTGAAAGTAATGCACGTAAAACTTTCTCCATCAGGCCTTCCCTGGTGGCTCAGTGGTAAGGAATCCGCCTGCCCTACCAAAAGGGAAAGCAGGGGAGGGACAAATTAGGAAGTTGAGATTAACATATACACACTGCTGCTGCTGCTGCTGCTAAGTCGCTTCAGTCGTGTCCGACTCTGTGCGACCCCATAGACAGGAGCCCAACAGGCTCCCCTGTCCCCGGGATTCTCCAGGCAAGAACACTGGAGTGGGTTGCCATTTCCTTCTCCATTGTGTGAAAGCGAAAAGTGAAAGTGAAGTCGCTCAGTCGCATCCGACTTCTAGCGACCCCATGGACTGCAGCCTACCAGGCTCCTCCATCCATGGGATTTTCCAGGCAAGAGTACTGGAGTGGGGTGCCATTGCCTTCTCCATATACACACTACTAAACACAAAATAGATAAACATCAAGGATCTACTGGATAGCACAGGGAGCTATACTCTATTTTGTAATAACCTGTAAAAGAATCTGAAATAGAAAATATGTGTATATATAAATAACTGAATCACTCTTCTGTATGCCTGAAACTAACATGACATTGTAAATCAAAAAAAAAAAAAAAAGAATCCGCCTGCCAGTGCAGGAAACACGGGTTCCATCCCTGATTGGGAAAAAATCCCACATGCCCCGGAGCAACTAAGCCCGTGTGGCACAACTATGAAGCCTGTGCACTAGAGCCTGGGAGCCACAACTGCTGAAGTCCACACGCCCTGGAGCCTGCGCTCCGCAGCTAGAGAGTAGCCCCTGTTCTCTGCAACTAGAGGAAAGCCCACCCAGCAACAAAGACGGAGCACGGCCAAAAATAAATAAAATTATTTTTAAAAAAGATTTCCCCGTCAAGAATAATGCTTACTAGATGGTTGGTGTATAATCTTTACTGAATTAAAGGAGTTCTTTTTTTTTAATGTATTTATTTACGTTGTGTGCGTGGGCTCCGTCTGGCCGCATGGAGCAGAGGCTGCGCTGATGGTCGCGCGCAGGCGTCTCCCTGCCGTAGCTGCTCGTCGCGGAGCACGGGGCTCGTGGGCTTCAGTAGCTGCGGCGCGTGGGCTCCAGCACAGGCTCAGCAGCTGTGGCGCTCGGGTTTAGTTGCTCACGGCGTGAGTCATTTTCCGTGATCAGGGATGGAACCCCTGCATTTTCAGGCAGATTGTTAACCTCTGGACCCCCAGCGAAGTCCATGAAGTTCTTTGCTCAGAGATTTTTCTCATAAATAAACAATTGGACTTTATTAAATGTCTTAGGCCTTTTTGCATTGTGTCTGTTGTGCTAGAACAGTTCTTTTTCTTCCTTATTTCTGTGGCAATATATAGATTAACGTTCCTGGATTCCTACTTGATTATGATATATTTAAATATGTAGCTAATATGTATGTTTATACATGAGACAGACCTCTAACTTTCTTTCCTATTACTAACCTTATTTGGCTTCAAAATCATGGTTGGACTGGTATTGTAAAATAAGGTTTCCTGTTCTCTTTCTTAGAAGTAACTCTTATAAGATAGCAAGTATTTATTCTCCAAAAGTTTTGAGAATCCCATCCATGCTATAGGATTCATCTGGGCTGGGCTTTTTGGGTCAAGGAGACTATGACTGCCATTCCAATTTATTGAATGCTTACTGGTTTATTCATATTTTCCATTTCTTCTCAGACCAATTTTGGTATATTTTATACTTTTCCCCAAAATGTGTCTTATTTTATTCAGGTTTTCAAGTGTTTTAGCTCATAATTGTTTATAATATTCTTTTGCAGAATTTTTAAATCTCTTTAATTCAGTGTTTTCTTGTTGCATTTTCTGTCTTTCTTCCTTATCTAATCTTGCCAGAATTGTGTCTGTTCTAATAATCTTTTCAAAGAACTGGCTTGTTTTCTAATATTCCTTATTGTGTACTGTTATTGTTTCTTATTTCATTGATCTCTACCTTCACTTTTATTCTTTCTTATTTCTTACGGTTTACTCTGTGGCTCATTTTCAGCTTCTGAAATGCATACTTAGCTCATCTGTTTTATTTTTTTAGTTTCATTAAATATTTTATTTAAAGTTTAAAATTGCCCATAAGTTCTGTTTTAGCTAGGCTTCCCCAATGGATCAGATGGCAAAGAGTCTGCCTATAGTGCGGGATACCGGGGTTTGATCCCTGGATCAGGAAGATCCCCTGGAGAAGGAAATGGCAACCCACTCCAGTATTCTTGCCTGGTAAATACCATGGACAGAGGAGCCTGGTGGGCTGTAGTCCATGGGATCACAAAGAGCTGGACATGACTCAGCGACTTCACTTCAGTTCACTGCTTTAGCTATGGCACTCAAATTCTGAGAAGAGTATTTCATTGATTGGGTTGGCCAAAAGGTTTGTTTGGTTTTTTCCATTAGACAGCTCTCGCAACATTTAGTCTTTAACTTCATTCAAAACAGTTTTGTTAGATTGTATCATGACAGTTGTCATATCGGCCTGCATTTTCAAAAAACTTAGCAAAATTGGTGCATTTTTGTAAAGCTATTTTAATATTGAAGATGGAAGGAAAAAAGCATTTTTGGCATATTGTTATTATTTATTATTTCAAGGAAGGTAAAAATGCAACTGAAATGCAAAAAAATGTATGTGTGCAGTGTGTGGAGAAAGTGCTGGTCAATTGTGTCAGAAGTGGTTTGTGAAGTTTCCTGTTGGAGATTTCTTGCTGGATGATGCTCCCCAGTTAGATGGACCTGTTGAAGTCAATAGAGATTAAATCAAGACACCAATTGACAACAATCAGTGTTGAATTACATGAGAGATAGCTGACATACTCAAAACATCCAAATTAAGTGTTGAAAATTATTTGTACCCCCTTGGTTATGTTAATCATTTTAATGGCTTGGGTTCCACATAAGTTAAGCGAAATAAACCTTCTTGACCGTACTTCCACATGTCATTCTCTTCTGAAACGTAATAAAAACATTCTTTTTTAAGAACAAATTGTGGAGGGCAATGAAAAGTGGATACTGTACAATAATATAGAATAGAAGAGATCATGGGGTGAGCAAAATAAACTACCACCAACCTCGCCAAAGGCAGGTCTTCATCCAAAGAAGGTGATGTTATATATATGGTGGGGTTAGAAAGGAGTCCTCTATTATGAGCTCCTTCAAGAAAAGCCAAACGATTAATTCCAATAAATACTGCTCTCAATTAGACCAACCGAAAGCAGCTGTTGATGAAAAATGTCCAGAATTAGTCAACAGAAAATGCATAGTCTTCCATCAGGATAACACAAGACCACATGTTTCTTTGATGACCAGGCAAAAACTGTTACAGCTTGGCTGGGAAGTTCATCTTTAAAAAAAAAAAAGATAGGGTTTTGTTTGGTTTTATTTATTTATTTGGCTGTGCCAAGTCTTAATTGTGGCATGCAGGATCTTTAGTTGCAGCATGTGGGATCTAGTTCCCTGACCAGGGATCGAACCTGGGCCCCCTGCACTGGGCTCTCAGGCACTGGATCATCAGGGAAGTCCCTGGCTGGGAAGTTCTGATGCGTGCACTGTATTCACCAGACACTGTACCTTCGGATTTCCATTTATTTAAATCTTTACAAAATTCTCTTCAGGGAAAAAAATTCAGTTACTTGGAAGAATGTAAAAGGCACGTGCAACACTTCTTTGCTCAAAAAGATAAAAAGTTTGGGGAAGATGGAATATGAAGTTGCCTGAAAAGTGGCAGAAGGTAGTGGAACAAAATAGCATGTTGTTCAATAAAGTTCTTGTTGAAAATGAAAAATATGTCTTTTATTTCTTATCTAAAAACCAAAGTACCTTATTGGCCAACCCAATAAAAAGCCTATTTTTCATATCTATCATCTCTGAAATTAAGACACATCTTACAATGTCATGACATGTTTCAAATAGCAGTCTTTTCCTTTCTTAGTGGCATATAAAATTAGGATGCATCTTCAATGTAATGAAATACTGCAGTGTTTTTATTGTCTTTCAGCTCTAAGTATTTCATAATTTCTCTTCTGCTTTTTTTAGCTCAATGTATTTTAGTAATATGCTATTCCATTTCCAGATGTGAGGTGTTCAGCTATTCTTTCATTGCTTACATCTAGTTTTATTATGTTAAAGCCAGAAAATACAGTCTGTGTATTCCTGGGAATATATCAGTACTTTTTTCTATCTTCAGTCTTTCTGTTTCCTTGTATTTAAGAGTGTCTCTTGTAGACACACAGAAACATGTTTGTTTGTCTGTCTGTTTGCTGCCTCCTGATCACTCAGCATCTGCCTCAGTTGAAAGCTCGGGCTGAGAAAGTCACGTGGGTGTGGGTACAAACCCAGCTGCACCACATTTGTGCTATAACATTTACCCAGGTGCTTTCTCCTCCTGAGCCTCTGTCTCTTGCTCAGAGAAGTGGGAGCTCACAATGCCCATCATGAGAACCCTGCAAGACTCATGGAAACTCATGGAGGTGCCTGGCACATGAGAAGGCTCAGCAATGTTGAGTCAGATCTGACTCTGAAGTTGCTTTTCAAAAAGGGACTTGGCCTGTTCCAACACGGGGCTTCATTACCTCCCTCTCTGCCTTTTTTTCAGCACTCTGCTTGGCTTGTGGGATCTTAATTCCCTAACTAGGGACTGAACCCAGGCCACAGCAGTGAAAATGCCAAGTCCTGACCACTGGACCACTAGGACGGTCCCCCTCTGCCTCTCTTTATGTTGATGACTCTGGGAGCGTTGACCTAGTTTGCCTTCCAGGGCTGTAGTGAAGAGCCGCAGTTAATGAAACACTCTTGAAAGTGTTATTAAAAAAGTACAAAGAGAACAGTTGAACCCTCTTGTAATCCAGAACAGGCAGGGGGGTGAGACAGAAGCAGAAAATGACCCTCTTTCCTTGCTTTTATAGAATGCGGAGAGCAGTTTACAACAGAAGAATGAAGTCATTACATCTTTTGAAGAAAAAACCAATCAAGTCATGTCCAGCATGAAACAAATGGAAGAAAGGTAAACACTTCCTCCTGGCAGATATTCCCTAGAAGGTACTAGGAAGGGTCTGGGCCCGGAGACTTACTCAGAGTCTCTCTCAAAAGTATAGACAAGTTGGAATGACTTTCCTTCAGGTCTTTAGTCTTGCCCGGAAAGGGGACTGGATTCCCTAGTTTTGCCTAAGCATGTATTCAGTTATTCAACTTTTGGGCTACTATATCGCTTTGACATCTCAAGGAGTCAGAACTATCCAGTGAGCTCACGTTTAAATCAGGTCAGGGACTTCCCTGGCAGTCCAGTGGATAAGACTCTGCACATCCATTGCAAGAGGCAGAGGTATGATCCCTGGTCAGGGAACTAAGATCCTACATGCTGCACAGCATGACCAAAAAATAAAAGTTAAATAAATAGCAGGTCAGTAAGGGATCAGATACAGTAAAAAAAAAAAAAAAAGACTCCTACAAATATAGGTGACTGGTTTGTTTGTTTTTTTTACAAAGGTACAAAGGCATTTCAATGGAGAAAGGATAGTTTTTTCAATAAATGATATTGGAAACAATTGGGTATCCATAAGCCAAACAATGAACCTCAATTTAGACCATATAAAAGTTTAGACTTATATAAAAGTTAAAATTTAGGCTTATATAAAAGTTAAAATTTAGACTTATATAAAAGTTAAAATGAATCATGAATCTACATGTAAAACTTAAAACTAAAAACTGTTAGAAGAAAACATAGGAGAAAATCTTTGTGGCCTTAGGTTAGACAAAGAGTTAGATGTGACATCAAAGCTCTGTTCATAAGAGAAAAACTTGATAAATTGAACTTCCTCAAAATTTAAAACTTTTGTTCAGTGGAAGACACAGCTAAGTGAATAAAAATCCCATATCTGACAAAGGACTCATACCTAGAATATATAAAGAATTCTGAATGAACAATCCAGTCTAAGACAAAAGACTTGAAAAGACCCTACATCAAATAGGACATGTGGAGGGCAAATAAGCACACAAAAAGATAGTCAAGAAATCTGTTGGATTTCTTAACACTAACTATGAAATATAAGAAAAAAAAAGTAAAAAAAAAATTGCTGTTTAAAATCACATCAAAAAAAAAAAAAAAAACCCTAGGGATAAACCTAACTAAGGAGGTGAAAGACTTTGAAGATGATTCAAGGAAGTGAAAAGATATCCCATGTTCTTGGATTGGAAGAAGTAATATAGTTAAAATGACCATACAACCCAAAGCAACCTATAGACCTAATGTGATCCCTATCAAATTACCTATGACATTTTTCATAAAACTACAACAGATAATCCTAAAATTTATATGCAACCGTGAAAGACCCTGAATGCCAAAGCCATCCTGAGGGAAAAAAACAAAGCTGGAGACATAACCCTTCCAGACTTCAGACAATGTTACAAAGTGATAGTAGTCAAGACAGTATGGTATTGGCACAAAAACAGACATGGATCAATGGACAGAATAGAGAGACCAAAAATAAACCCACACACCTACGTCAATTAATCTTTGACAAAGGAGGCTAGAATATACAATGGAGAAAAGACGGTCTCTTCAGCAAGTGTTGGCAGAGCTGGACAGCCTCATGTGAATCAGTGAAGTCAGAACACTCCCTCACGCTATATGCAAAAATAAACTCAAAATAGTTTAAAGACTTAAATGTAAGTTGTTGTTCAGTTGCTAATAAGTCATGTCCAACTCTTTGCAACCCCAACGGACTGTAGCACTGTCCTCTGTTATTTCGTGGAGTTTGTCAAATTCATGTCCATTGAGTCAGTGATGCTCTCTGTCTAACCATCTCACCCTCTGCTGCCCCATCTCCTTTTGCATTCGATTCTTCCCAGCATCAGGGTCTGTTCCAATGAGTCTGCTCTTTGCATCAGGCGGCCAAAGTATTAGAGCTTCAGCTTTAGCATCAGTCCTTCCAATGAATATTCAGGACTGATTTCCTTTAGGATTGACTGCTTGGATCTCCTTGCAGTCCAAAGGACTCTCAAGAGTCTCCTCCAGCACTGCAGTTCAAAGGCGTCATTTCTTTGGTACTTAGCCTTCATTATGGTCCTGCTCTCACATCCATATGTGACCACTGGAAAACCATAGCCTTGACTATACAGACCTTTGTCAGCAAAGTGATGTCTATACTTTCTAATACACTATCTAGGTCGGTCATAGCTTTCCTTCCAAGAAACAAGCATCTTTTAATTTCATGGCTGCAGTCACCATCCGCAGTGGTTTTGGACCCCTAGAAAATAAAATCTGTCACTGCTTCAGCTTTTTCCCCTCTATTTGCCATGAAGTGATGGGACTGGATGCCATGATCTTAGTTTTTCTAATCTTTTTCAAGCCAGCTTTTTCACTCTCCTCTTTCAAGAGGCTCTTTAGTTCCTCTTTACTTTCTGCCAATAGGGTGGATTCATCTGCACATCTGAGGTTATTGATATTTCTCCCAGCAGTCTTGACTCCACCTTGTGATTCATCCAGCCTAGCATTTTGTGTGATGTATTCTGCATGTAAGTTAAATAATCAGGGTGACAATATACAGCCTTGTCACACTCCTTTCCTGATTTGAAACCAATCAATTGTTCCATGTCTGGTTCTAACTGTTGCTTCTTGACCTGCATATAGGTTTCTCAGGAGACAGGGAGGCGGTGGCGGGGGGTGGTGGGGCGGAATTAGTTGAAGACCATTGAGGACCTAGGGGCTCAGATTTTTCCAAATTCTGTGGACAATGCCCACATCATTCTACAGATTGACAATGCCCCATCTCATCTTGCTGCTGATGACTTCAGAGTCAAGTATGAGACAGAGCTGGCCATGTGCCAGTCTGTTGAAAGTGACATCCACAGACTCCGCAGGTTATTGATGACAGTGTGTCACCCAGCTGCAGCCAGAGACTGAGATAGAGGCTCTCAAGCAGGAGCTGCTTTTCCTAAAGAAGAACCACGAGGAGGAAGTAAAGGATCTGCAAACCCAGACTGCCAGCTCTGGGTTACCATAGAATTGGATGCCCTCAAACCTCAGGACCTCAACAAGATCATGGCAGACATTGGGCCCTGTGCAGTGAGCTGGCTCAGGAGAACCAGGAGGAGCCAGACCAGTACTGGTCCCAGCAGATCAAGGAGAGCACCACAGTGGCCACTTTGCACATTCTGAGGTAGGAGCTCCTGAGATGACTTTCTCAGAGCAGAGATACCATCTAGTCCCTGGAGATCAACCTGGACTCCATAAGCAATCTGAAGGCCAGCTTGGAAAACAGCCTGAAGGAAGTGGAGGCCCAATATGCCATGCAGATGGAGCAGGCCATCGGGGTCCTCCTGCACCTGGAGTCAGAGCTAGCCCAGACCGAGGCAGAGGGGTAATGCCAGACCCAGGAATATGAGGCCCTGCTGAGCATCAAGGTCAAGCTAGAGGCTGAGATCAACACCTTCTGCCACCTGCTGGAAAATGGGGAAGACTTCAGTCTTGGTGATGCTCTGGACGGCAGCAACTCTCTACAAGCCATCCAGAAGACCACCCTCCTCAGGCTCGTGGATAGCAAAGTGGTGTCCAAAGCCTCAGACGCTGAAGTTTTGAGGCATTGAATCAATAGAAGCAGTGTGCCCTGTGGAGCAGGAGGCCAATAAAAGTTGAGACATTATTGCATTAAAAAAAAAAAAAAATGAGCAGAAGACCTAAATAAACATGTCTTCAAAGAAGACAGATGAAAAGATGCTCAACATGGCTAATTATGAGAAATGCAAATCAAGATTACAATAAAGCGTCATTTCAAACCAGTCAGAATGACCAACACGGAAAGTTTACAAATAAATGCAGGAGAGGGTGTGGAGAAAAAGAAACCCTCCTCTACTTGGTGGAAATAAAAAAATTGGTGCAGCCACTGTGGAAAACAGTATGGAGATTCTTTAAAAAACTAAAAGTAGAGTTGCCATATGATCCAGCAGTCCCGCTCTTGGGCATATATCCAGAAAAGATGAAAGCTCTTAATTCAAAAAGACATGTGCATCCCCAATGTTCATAGCAAACTGTTTACAATAACCAAGACATGGAACCAAACTTCATGTCCATCAGTTAATGAATGGATAAAGAAGATGTGGTACATATATACAATGGAATATTACTCAGCCATAAAAAATAATGAAATATTGATTTGAATAACATGGATAGACCTAGAGATTACCATGGCAAGTAAAATAAGTTAGAGAAAGACAAATATATGATATCACTTATAGTGAAGTTGCTCAGTCATGTCCGACTCTGCGACCCCATGGATTGTAGCCTACCAAGCTCCTCTGTCCATGGGATTTTCTAGGCAATAGTACTGGAGTGGATTGCCATTTCCTTCTCCAGAGGATCTTCCCGACCCAGGGATCGAACCTGGATTTCCCACATTGTAGACAGATGCTTTACCATCTGAGCCACCAGGGAAGTATCACTTATATGTAGAATAAAAAAAAAAAAAAAAATGTTACAAATGAACTTATTACGAAACAGAAACAGACCAGGAAAACAAACTTACGGTTACCAAATGGGAAAGTGGGGAGGGATAAACTGGGAGAATGGGATTAATAGATATATACCACTTTAAACTAGGTAAACACCGTGATTTTCTGATACTTTATAGCACAGGGAGCTATATTCAACATCTTGTTCATTTCAGTTCAGTCACTCAGTTGTGTCTGACTCTGCGAACCCATGGATTCCAGCACGCCAGGCTTGCCTGTCCATCACCAACTCCTGGAGTTTACTCAAACTCATGTCCATTGAGTCGGTGATGCCATCCAGCCATCTCATCCTCTGTCGTCCCCTTCTCCTCCTGCCTTCAGTCTTTCCCAGAATCAGGGTCTTTTCCAGTGAGTCAGTTCTTCAAATCAGGTGGCCGAAGTACTGGCATTTCAGCATCAGTCCTTCCAATGAATATTCAGGACTGATCTCCTTTAGGATGGACTGGTTGGATCTCCTTGCAGTCCAAGGGACTCTCAAGGGTCTTCCTTCTCCAACACCACAGTTCAAAATCATCAATTCTTCGACAGTCAGCTTTCTTTATAGTGCAACTCTCACATCCATACATGACTACTGGAAAAACTGTAGCTTTGGCTAGATGGACCTTTGTCAGCAAAGTAATGTCTCTGCTTTTTAATATGCTATCTAGGTTGGTCATAACTTTTCTTCCAAAATCAACTATATTTCCACTTTTTAAAATTGTTCAGCATTAGCCATTAGGGAAGTACATGTTAAAGTCACAATTAGATGCCACTGCACACCTATTAGAACAGCAGAATATTTTTTTAATGACAATACCAGGTGCTGGTGAGGCTACAAAACAGCCGGAGCACTCGTACATTACTAGTGGGAATGCACTTTGGAAAACGGTCTCTGAAAAAAGCCACACATGCTCCTATCATATGATCCAACAATCCCATTCCTGACTGTTTGCTCAAAAGGAGTGAAAACCCATGTTCACAAAAAAACCTGTACAGAAATGCTTATAGCATCTCTATTCATAACTGCCAAAATCTAGAAGCAACTCAAATATCTTTCATCAAACAAATGGATAAATGGGTCATCTACCCAATGAAATTCTACCCAGCCATAAAAAGGAATGACCACTAATACACACAAAAACTTGGGTTGATCTCAAAGATATGCTGAAAGAAAGAAGCCAGTCTCAAAAGGTGGGAAATATAATTCCGTGTATTAATATATGACATTTGGGGTGGAGAGGTGTGACTCAAAGGGGCAGTGGCAAGGTGTTTTGCAGGGTGATGGAAATAGTCTATGTCACCTGTTAGAATGGATTGTGGTAATGCTTACATGAATTTATGCCTGTATAAATAGAATTATACCCACAAAGGAGTCAATTTTATCATATCTTAATTTTTAAAAATAAAGCCAGCAAAGATATGCAAAAATCATGGTAAATGTGAGGAGTGAGCTCTTGCTTACAAGTATTTGGTTCCTTTGGCCTAGGTTACAGCACTCAGAGAGGGCGAGGCAGGGGGCCGAGGAGCGGAGCCGCACGCTGCAGCAGGAGCTCGGTGGCAGGAGCAGCGCCCTGCAGCAGCAGCTTGCCCAGCTGCACGAGCAGTGGTAGGAGCCCCGGAGGCAGCAGGTGGCTTCGTGGGGTGGCAAGGACTGGGGAGGCCGTCTCCCCAGTGGGGCAGTGTCCCGCTTCACAGGTGACCCCTGCAAGGCTAGGATTAGGATGAGAGAGGAAGTGTCTATTCCCCGCTTTGCACATGAGAAAAATGTGGGGGCTCAGTATAGTCCCCAAGGCTACTCAGCTGGTGAGCAAGGCATCAGGATTAAACTGAAACTCACCCCCACCCCTTAGTAGCTTCCTCCTTGTCCCAAGCCCCCCAGTATCCTCCACTGTTAGCTGGCCCCTTTAGAAAGCAGGATCAATGTTGCAGAATAAATATCTCCATCTCAGTAGTAGGTTCTCTGTGTGCAGCCACAAGTGTTAGACCTCTCTTTCCTCCTTTCCATTTGTGTAACTGTCAGATGTGTGCCTGTGCCTGCTCTCCTTGGCGTGTTCCTGGTCTTTGTTATGGAGGTGCAGATGGCCCTGGGGGCGCGGGAGCCTTATTGCTATGCTTTGTGGAAGAGTCTGTATGCTCACATCACAGTTCAGATTGCTGTGAATCCCCCGTCTCTGATGTGGTGACTTGGGTTGTGGATTGTGCATTTCCATGAAGCTCTCTCATTGAGACTAACTCAAGTTCACTGTGCAAAAACAGCGCAAGTCTAGAGAAAGAGCTGAAATCAGAAAAAGAACAAAGACAAGCTCTTCAGCGAGAGTTACAGCATGAGAAAGACACTTCCTCTTTACTCCGAGCCGAGCTACAACAAGTAGAAGGATTAAAAAAGGTAAGGTGGACTGTCTTGGGGAGAAAAAGAGCTTCTAGGTCTGCAGAAACTCCTGCCCAAGAGCCTCCCAGCCAGCAAGTGAGACTCTTCAACCTGTGGCTGCAGAGTCCGTCCCTGCTGTGCACACACCTGCTCTGGGTCTGGGACACTGTTCCCGCATCCTCGGAGCCTCTGCTTCAGGAGGAAAAGACAAAGACAAATCATAAGTCAGCGAGCAAACCAGAGAGATTCAGTGATGAGGGCTATGAAGAGAAGAAATCAGGAGCGTGTCCCCACACCGGGGTGGAGGGTGGCCTGGGAAGAGAGTGACAGGCAGAGAACAGGATGGTGAGCCAGGCCAGCCATGCAGAGCCGCCAGGAAGTGTGAGGGACTGTCACAGTGAAAGCCAGAAGGGCTGTGTGCCCTAGGTGTGACAGCAGAGGAAGGAGGGCTTGGGCAGCCACCCCAGACGGCCTCCCCGTGCCGCTGGGGCGGTTCCCAGACACGGGTTTTGTCTTGTTGAACACAGTAGTGGGCACCGCTGCAGTCTGAGGTAAAAGCCCTTTGATTTCTATTGGAAAGTACCTAGAGTCCCTCATGGGAGAGCCTGCTAGGCCCAGCGTGGGGGTTGCTAGTGAGGAGAGAGCTTTCCAGGAGCCGCTCAAGCTCAGAGATGGGAGGAAAGGACTTCTAGAAAGTTCTGCATGATGGAACACTCACCCTTCACTTCAAAATACTTTGGTCTAAGATTTGAATTACATACACCATGCAAAAGGAACAAAACAGCGTATTTGACCTCCCTGGGAAGCCTTAGCATGCCCTTGTGAGCCCGTGTTAAACGGTCTCCGGGGCAGAAGGCCGAAGTGGTGGCTGAGGTGGGATCTGCCCACCACTCAGGCCTTTAGCCCTACTGCTTGCCCTGGAATCAGCCCTGACAACCAAGTTACTTTTCCGGGTCTTCGTCTCTGCCCTCACCAGCCTGTGTCCTCAAGGTGTGCTCCCCCCAGTTTACAGTCATCAGCATCGTCCCCGCTGAGCTTCGCTCCATGGCTCAGGGCCCCTGGAAAGACTTGCCACCCTCAGGGCCATGAGGGAGATCCCAGATCTTGGCTTTCATCAGCCTTGCTCATTTATTTTCAGAAAATTTTGACCAGCTCTTTCCAAAAAGCAGTTTATTCCTAAACTAGCTTTCCCTAATACAAATCTTTTAATAGAAACAGAAAAAACTTTTTTTGCGCTGTGCCAATCTGTTTTGAATGTCTCCTGCCCCACATTCCCCACTGCAGAGCCACTCGTGAAGCGCTTCTCTTCCAGTTGTCCATTCTGGAGAAACACACAAGTGTTTCTCGAAATAACCCTGTTGTGAATGAGACTGATACAACAAAACTGTTTCTTGCTCTTGCAAAACATTCTAGGGACTTCACTGGTGGTCCACTGGCCAAGACTCCATGCTTCCACTGCAGAGGGGTAAAGGTTCAATCCCTGGTCAAGGAACTAAGACCCTGCATGCATGCGACATGACCAAAATGAAAAATAGGAAAAAAAAAAAAACGTTCCAACCTGCTTGTCACTGTGATGACTAAATCTTGTTTTTTAAAAAGGACTTTGAGTTCTGTGTCAGGCATCTGGTTGGTTGGTTTTAGGAGCTGCGGGAGCTCCAGGACGAGAAGGCAGAGTTACAGAAGATCTGTGATGAGCAGGAACAAGCCCTCCAGGAAATGGGTCTGCACCTCAGCCAGTAAGAAACCCACCCCCCTTGTCTGCCACCCTCATCAGGGCCACCGGGCCCAGTTCCCCCTCGAGAGTCGCGCCAGCCTGCCCACTGCACCACTCGAGCCACAAACCTGTGTCCTTTTGTCCAAGGAGGGAAGGGCAATCAGGGAGGCCTGCCAGCTGTTCAAGGGGTGCCCCCTGCCCAGGAAGTCAGGCTTCAGGGACACAGCACTGGTTTGGGTTAATTAATTCATCGAGAACACCCTTTTCTAGTGACCGAAAGTCTTACGGTCACAAACTGAGTGTCTATGTCCCAGGGGAACCAGATGGGTGATAAAAGCGTGGTGTGTTTAGCTCCAGAGGGAGTGCTGTGTCTTGAGACTAGGAGCCCGCCACAGTATACGTCTGGCGACCGCTTCCCCTCCCTGGAGCCTGTAAACTCACATCTGCCAGAGTCTGTCTGAACAGGTCTCCTCCCTGATGTCCCAGTCCTGCCAGGTTGTTCTGGACAGTTTGGTAGGTCACACCGCGGGTGGTGGAACTTGCGCGGGCAGTGGAACTTGCCCATTTGTGTGATTGTTGCATTTTTTAAACAAAGTGGGTCGCTTTTTCTCAAGTCACAACTCTTTTGGTTGCTAGTGACAGAAATCCAGTTCAAACTGGCTTAAGCAAAAAAATCATCAGGAGTCAGTTTCTACCTCTCTGTCACTTGCCTTGCAGGTGGGCCTGGCCCCCAGCAGGGCTGTGTGTCAGAGGAACGAGCGTTCCTCTTTCCTGTCCCTCCACCGAGGTCCCAGGTTGACTCACGGCCCCCCTGAGTCCCGGTGCAGGCTCAGCGAGCAGCAGAGCCCGGCTCAGGCCAGAAACAGGAGCTCAGAGGAGAGGAGACCGGACACACGTAGTGCAAGGTGTGCACAAGCTTGGGAGCTTTCTGTCTGCACAGCTGTAAGGCCTCAAGCAGTGCGGTGGGCTGGCCCACAAAAGTATAAAGTATAAGGGAGAATGCTATGACTCTGATGAGAAGGTGGTCTCTTCAGTAGTTTAATGTGACGATGCCGCCCATCTGCCCTCCTCTCCCGTTCAGCGGCTCTTTCTAGACCAGCTCAGGGCCGCCGGTCCCTTGCCCGGAGGGCCGCCTGCCCCCACTCAGGCGCAGTGTGCCGTGCGCTACCCCCGCCTGGGGGGATGCTCTCGGAGAGCACCAGCCAGCTCTGAGGGCTCCCTGAAACTGAGAACCAGCTGTGGACGCTGACGTGCTGCTGCTGGTTGGATGCCAGCGGTATTTAGAGAGAGGGAGGAGGAGGCATCCTCAGGGCGCCCTCCCACTTCTCACATGGCTCGCCCTGTTTCTTTCCTCCCGCCTGTCCTCTTCACGTTGGACAAACGGCAGAGTCAGAGACACACTCCTAGCAAGGCAGAGGCCTCAGAAAAGCAGACAAAGTCTGGTCTTGGAAAGGCACCCCTGCGCTTAGCAGCCTCCACCTTCAGAGTGCCCTTCACAGCCAGGGTGGGTCAGCGCTGCCGGCGAGCTGCGTGTTCTCCCTGTTCCATCCTTTATGCAAGCCCCCACCAGACGATAGAGAAGGGAAAGCCTCCTGTCAGATGCCTCCACCAGCTGCAGACACACATCTGGATGCTCCAGTCGTGTTTCCCAGGGAAGTTCTGTGTCTCGGGCAGCCTCTGGCCCTGTCGGTCTACCCGCCTGCTTCTGTAGCCGGGCGGGGAGGGGAGGAGCCCCTGCAAGCATTCCTGGAGGCCACAGGGTGTTTCCTTTCAGAGGCTTTGATGTTTGGTTTCCTCGTCCTTGCCTAGAAGTCTAACCTGTGACTCAGAGCCTCCCTCTCTGACACTTAAAGGAGGCGAATCTGGTGGCAGTTTAAGCTAACCTCAGCTTTTAAAAAAGGGCTTTGATATACACATAGTATTCTGCTTTATCTGGTTTAATTCTGCCATTTTAGACCATGTTCGGTCCTGTCTTCTATGTGGAGAGCTAAGGAATTCTTCCATTAATGAATGAGAATGGAACAAGAACAAGCAACCGTGCCCACTGAGCCTGGCTGTTCTAGACAGAGCTGGCAGCAACAGGGGCAGAGAGGCCTGCAGATGAGGGGTCCCGCACCTGGTGAGGGAGTGCACCTCCCCTCGCACACGTCCCAGGCGGGAACAGTTGCTCCGAGAAGCCAGAAACATGGGCTTTGATGAGATCATTCTCAGGTGTTAAATGATTGTAACTATTTCAAAGCCTTTTTAAACCCTGCCACAACTCAATAGCGTATATCTTGGGCCAGATTCGGTCCAGAGGCTCAGCCTCAAGACCACCCCAGACACGAGCCAATACAGTGAGATGACTCTGGGATTGTAAAAAGGTAGAAAGAAGTTATTCTGTAAGAACTCATGTTATCACGTTCCTCTCTTGCAATCGTGTTGCCCTCACAAAGCCAAAAAGTTGACTGTGGATTTACTTCGTGAGAGCTTGAAAGTCCCTCTTAGTGAGGCTATGAATTTCTGTCTCTCTTTTTTTTAAGGTCAAAGCTGAAGATGGAAGACATCAAAGAAGTAAATAAGGCACTGAAGGTACTGGACTATTAATCTTATTAAGAATCACTGCTAGTAGCTATCAGCCAGCTCACGCTAATATATTAGCATGCTCTTAGGTTTCCTCACAACAGTCAGGTGAGAATATGTGGTTGAGTCCTGGCTCCCATCACTTATTTACAGATGAGAAAACGCTGCCCAGGGCTGTGTGTCTAGGCGGAGATGGTGGCGTGGACAAGCGGCAGGGCCTGAACTGGTCCTGGAGGAGTCAAGGTCCTCTGGCTCAGTTTGACGTCAGCCATCAGCTGCAGTTTGACATTAGACCTAGATCATAGGTGCCCTAATGAAGGAAATGAAAAGTGGTAGAAAGAGATCCAGGTTGTCTTTTTTTTTTTTAATGATCAGAGTAAGACCCTTCCCTCCAGGTAAGGCGCTAGAGGCCACATTGTCCCATTAAAGTGCCCTGTGCCATTTCCGGGGACCACTTAAGCCCTCAGCTGGGCCAAGTTTCTGAACCATTCTGGGGAGGGCAGAACGGCACACGCCACTTAAGAGAGCAGAGACGTGTGGGCCAGGTGACCCAGTGTGGCACTGAGCTAGCCTGCTGAGGCCGAGAGTGGAGTAGGAGAGGGCAGGAGTTTCTGACCCTCAGCCTGAGCTCTGCTCTGGCAGCAATGTACAGACAGCCCTCTTCCCAAGGGGCCCTGCACCTCATGCTGGAGCAGAGACCCTTCTGCCTCTAGGCACTTGACTACCAGCCCGCCTCAGGTCAGAAGCAGCAAATTGTCATAGCAACTAACAGCAGCCTGGACTTGCAGTTCACATCAGTTTTATTTTAGCCTCCCTTGTAGACTGAAAAGCTCCTTAGATGTCATTGCTGTGAGCTGTTTTTGTCCCCTGCAGATGTAAACAAGTGTTTGCACAAAATGTCAGCTGACAGTGCTAGAGGGAGGATAAAAGTCATGAAATGGGACCCTGGAGCTTCCTGGAGCGGTGGAACCCAAGGCTGAAAGCGTGATGGGCCTGTGCTGCACCTCCCAGTCATATGTCTGTGTCATCAGGAAGCGACAGTCAACAGAAGCCAAGGCGCCATTAAGGTGCCTGGGGCGCTTGACCCTTGGACAGCTCAGTCTCTGAGCTGAGCAAATGCATATCCCGGTTTTCCCCTAGAAAGACTTCCAGAAAGGCCTCTCTCTAAGTCTCAGTTGCCTCCTCTGCTTCCCCAGGAAGCTCTGAGAATGAGGACGTCAGTGTGTGTGTGGAGAAGCGCCTCCTGTCTCCGCGGCACGTTGCCCTTCTTTCTCGGCGGGGACTGCTGTCACAGATTTTTCTAGTCTGGCAGCCAGGGTTGGCCCGTCTTCCTCCTGCCAGCACAGGGGGCAGCTTGGATAATGTCTCAGCCAGGGATGGAGTTACAAGCACCAGACCCTGATTCTGATCACCTCGGCCTTAGGGAGTGGAGGAGTCTCAGGTTAATGCGAGGCTGGAGAATCTGGCAACCTGCAGAGACAAGGAAGCCCCAGGACAGGGGCTCCAGCTGTGGTCAGGGTGGGGGGCAATCCTGGGACCACTTCCAGTGGAGAAGAGGCAGTCCCTCAAAAGCAAACCAGGTGCTGTTAGGGATAGTGGATGCTGGGCTGAAGGATGAACATAGCTAAAGGCTCATCAGGAGCCAAGCCATAAAATAGGACTGTGTGTTCTTTCTTCCTCAGGGCCATACTTGGCTGAAAGACGATGAAGCAACACACTGTAAGCAGTGTGAAAAGGAGTTCTCCATTTCCCGGAGAAAGGTATGTGGGGTAGTCCTCCACTTGCTCGCCCAGGGACTAAGTTGGTACCTTGCCTGGGCCCTGGTTCTTGAGAAAGCCCATAGGACTAGGCCCGCTGCATTGGGTTCATGCTCACTGGTCTGCTGGCATATGACTTCCCAGCCTGCCCCCCTTCAGGGACCTCAGCCCATTAGCACAGGCCTTGTCTGCACCACAATCCTGTCAGTAATTTGGGAGTTGGGGCTGCTTGTTTGCAGAAGTGGTCTAGGTGTGTGTATAAGCTGAAAATTCTTTGAGAGCAATAGGACCAAAATCTAGCCTGCTGCTGCTAAGTCACTTCAGTCGTGTCCAACTCTGTGTGACCCCATAGACGGCAGCCCACCAGGCTCCCCCGTCCCTGGGATTCTCCAGGCAAGAACACTGGAGTGGGTTGCCATTTCCTTCTCCAATGCATGAAAGTGAAAAGTGAAAGTGAAGTCGCTCAATCATGTCCGACTGTTCGCGACCCCATGGACTGCAGCCTACCAGGCTCCTCCGTCCATGGGACTTTCCAGGCAAGAGGACTGGAGTTGGGTGCCATTGCCTTCTCCAAAAATCTAGCCTAGTTAGGCAAAACCAGAATCTATGGGGAACCTATGGGCAGTTAGTCTTAAGACAGGCATCCAGGTGGCAATCTGGGCAGGGCACTGTGTCCAGTGAATCTGCCTCTGCCTGTGTAGCCCGCCTTCAGGTTCTAGGAACATGTGGTCTTGGGCCCAGCCTTCAGTCCAAGGTTGACCAGGCCTTGATTGACCACTTGGGCAGGGCAAGATACAGATGCCACACAATATATAGAGCCTTTGTTAAAGGATTTCTCATGAGTGGCTTAGAGAAGGCAATGGCACCCCACTCCAGTTCTCTTGCCTGGAAAATCCCATGGACAGAGGAGCCTGGTAGGCTGCAATCCACGGGGTCACTAAGAGTCAGACACGACTGAGCGACTTCACTTTCACTTTTCATTTTCATGCATTGGAGAAGGAAAGGGCAACCCACTCCAGTGTTCTTGCCTGGAGAATCCCAGGGATGGGGGAGCGTGGTGGGCTGCGGTCCCTGGGGTTGCAGAGTCGGACACGACTGAAGCGACTTAGCAGCAGCAGCATGAGTGGCTGGCTAAAGAAACCTTGGGTCACCACCGTGGAATGCAGCAATTACAGGGAACATACCCAGGCACTTGAAGTATCACTGACTACCAACTCACTGAGAGTTGTCAAGTCCAATAAACACGAAGAAAAAGAACCTTACTCATGCCATTGGACACCCCCTCCAACACTCCATGGATTTTACAGGAACAGAAATGTAGAAACACGAGGTCTAGAAGAACCCCTTTCAAAATGATACAAGCCTCTGGAGGAGGGATTTTAGCGTATTAAACTTTGAAAGGTTGGTCACCTAGAGTGGGTGTGCAGGCCCAGGCAGCACAGCAGTCGGTAACTGCCGCCTTTCATCCTCTAGCACCACTGCCGCAACTGTGGCCACATCTTCTGCAACGCGTGCTCCAGTAATGAGCTGGCCCTGCCCTCCTACCCCAGACCAGTCCGTGTGTGCGACAGCTGCCACACACTGCTCCTTCAGCGGTGCTCCTCCTCCACCAGCTCCTAAGGCAGAGGCCGCAGCTGGGCCTGCTTTCTAGACCAGTTGCCAGCCTATCTTCATGTCTGTGGGCAGCCTCAGAAGAGTGCCAAACTCTCTGGGTCTTGAGTTGGTCCGGGACTTGGAAGGTTGGTTCCCAAGCTGAGCTGCTGGCCCTCTGGAATGCAGCACGCAGGACTGGAAGCTGCACATGCCTCTCCTTTCCAAGCTGTACGGAATCAACTCCTCTGGATTGAAATTTTACTTGACACCACCGGCTTTGGTTCAGATATAACTTCATGACTTTGCTATTATCGTTTTTCAATTTCCAAAGAATTAACCTCTTTTGCAACAGCCCAACTAGTTGTCGTAATCAGGTCCTTTTCCTCCCTCCTACCCCAGCATGCTTTCCCCTGCTTCAGAGTCAAGAATTCACACCCTTGTGAATATCCATCATTAGCCCTGCAATAAAACTTTATTTTTCATTCTGGTATAAATAATGAAGCTTATGTCAGCTTCACAGGATGCCCAGAACAAGCCCCATTTCAGAACTAGAGGCCCTCAGTGAGGGTGGCTGCATCGAGGCCTGAGCTTGCTGCGTTCTGGGGTGCAGGCTGCTGCCCAGCTGAATAAAGGACAAGCTGAGCTGTTAAGTTCATCAACAGGCATAGAGGAAGTATCTCACCAAAGCTCAGAATGTATTCCCTTCTCTAATAGGGAGTTAGTGTAGTTAATTACAGATGGAGGCACACATAGAAAAACACCTGCCAGGCAGTCATTTTGGATTTCAAGGTACACACACACACCCCTAACTTCCCTCCACCAGTTAATGGCCTTGAGTATTCAGGTTACAGAAGTTTAACAAGTACTGTAACACAATCAGACAGGTCAGCCCATCTGTGTGCAAGGCCTCTTTTCAGTGCCCGAGTCCATCTCCCACCAGTGTTCTTGACCTTGGCTGTCCAGCCCCTGCTTGAGAGCCTGGCTCTCTCTTCCTTCTGTACTGTTCCAGCACAAGGCACACCCACAGCCTAGCCGATTCCACATCTGCTCACCTAAATACATCGTTATGGGTGGGAAACATGGAAGATTCAGTGACGTTAGGTCCCAGATCTGTGTGACCAGCCTCCAAAACCGTGTGCCCTGCTTCAAAGCTATATTCATTCCAAAGTGCAGATTTTTTAGTCCTATTTAAGGAAGCACATGGCAGCAAAAAGGGACTTCCTCCTCTTTCCTAATCTGAGCAGCTTTCTTAACCTCATTCAGGACCCAACTTTCCCAAAGTTTACATATAACACTTCCCCCAACTGGTCTATCTGTACCTTGTTTGCAGAGTGCCCAATTTTTACTCCAACTTGCTGGGGAGCCTTTGGTTAAGTCACTTCCTTCTCAGCCTGTCTCATCTGCACACAGAAGGGGAACAAGATACCTCCCTGCTTCAAGACAGTTCTGACAGTTCCCACCACTACCGCACTTTATCATCCTGATTTCTTCTAAAACCTGACCCTGCCCCAAGCACTATTCACAAAGGATGCTTGTGCTGGATACTAAATATCTAGCTGCATGGAAAAGAATTTAAGACATCGATTATGTAACTGAACTTTGGAACCCTGAGTTTCTGGTTTGGCAAACTTCCCCTTACTTGGGCAAAGGAGGGACAGATAAAAGGCTGTGTTTCTCCAGCTTAAATAGATTGTGGAGGGGTAAGGGTCATGATAAATGACACCAAGTTTGGAGACTCTGACTGTTCCTAACAAACTCCCAGGTGAAGGTGCTGGTCCATGGAGTAGTGTTCCAAAGAAACACAATGTTTCTAGTTTTTTTCTAATTTTTTCAAGTTTCAACAAAGATGTTCCTTGTTAAAAAACCAAAAACTAAAGGACCAGGGAAGATGAAGGAACACTCTCCTTGTGCCTGATTTCCCCAGACACAGACCAAGTAAAGATCTCAAGGGCATTACTAGGTTTAGAACAGTGCATCCCCAGAAAATTCTCTCCAAGCCTGCAGAAGACAATTTATAAAACATTAGAATACTTCTGTATCCCCAACCCAACTGAAGGTATGCACCCAGTTTTCAGAGCATGTGGAAGGGCAAGAGGATATGCAGAGTCCTTCAGTGGATCTTCGTGCAGCGCTGCCAACTGCAATCTTCAAGAAGTGCTATCATTCTAAGCAGTTTTTCTACATTCACCATACTACCCACACCCCTTCAGCACTGTCAGCAAATAAAAATGGCTTTGAACAGCACAAGCCTATGTTCACAGCTCCAATTCTGAATTCTAACCTCCATGCAGCAAACTTAATTTATATTAGAGGGATGATGAGTGGCAATTCCCAAATTACCAGTGTTAAGTGTCTGAAGGTAATTCTAGAACTATACCTGTATTGCTTACTACCTTCCTAGCAAATGCCATTGAGTTTTACCTACAATAAAGATTTCAATTAGAGTTAAAACTAATCATTTGTTCGCAGAAGTACTTGATAGCTTTATACTTTATAAATTATAAAGTAATTTTGCTCCTAAGCAGACTTGATCTTGAGGAGCGAAGCAAAAACAAAAGACTGAATCTCACTTCAAAGTCCTCTGTGAGCTAGTTCCATCGTCTAAAAGTAGCAAAATTCAAAAGATGCCACAAGATTGCCTCTGGCACTTCCTCAGCCCATGCTCAAAGGCTTCCACAGACATGCAGAGCATAACAGAGGACACTTCTGCCTCCCCCCCTTGGCCTTGTGCAAATGCTTAGCAAGTCAAAGGCAATTCAGATCACATCCTGTGCAGCCAGGCCAAACATACAGACCCTCCACAGGACCCCAAAGCTTAGTTTACCTTCAGTTGTACAGGAAGGAAAAGTCTGAAGACATCTACACAACAGCCACAACTGCCAAGCCCGTCTGCCACAGCCAGAGATGCGGGCCACTGTTCACCTACGCCCCAGGCAGCAAGAAAGCACCAAGAAACAGTCCACAGGACACTGAAGCACAGACCAGACAAAGTGCAGTTTCTAAAAGGAAGATTTATTCGACAAGTTTCACTTAGCGCAATACACCTAAAAGGAAAATCACAATACAATGAAAAATTTAAATCAAGGCCTCAGAATTTCATACAAACACCAAGACCAAAATCCTAAAGTATTGGTATTGCGTGTCAAATTTCCCCCATTAACTTAAAAAAAAAAAGCTTAAACTTACGTGCCATAGAGGTTATTAAATGAAACTAGAATTAACAAACATGCCAAATGTTTCACTTTTAATTGTAGACACAGCTCCTATATTGAGTTTTACAAAAAAAAGCATGTCTTTCAACATGCATCCAGACAGTGTTCAATGTAATGTGATGTAAGCAACATTTAACATAATTCAACTGCTTTAACCTAAATACACTTACTGCTTAAGTACATCCTACAATAGAACTAACTTGAGAAAAGCTGAAAATTATTTAACAGTAATAGTTTACTCAACCTAGTTGTTACATCCTAGATGAATGTGTGTTCAAAAATACTGAACCTTAAGTCTTTAAAACAATCCTGATTTCCACTTAGAGTAAGCATAAATCACAAGCTTGTATTGCAAAACTGTTAAAACTTAAGTTTTTCTTTTAAAAAATGTTGACCAAGAGTCAGTGATCAGGATCAATTACATTCCCCATCCACCACTCATACTGGACATGCTAGACATCCCTCCCATTCCGTTCACTCCCATAGATGTTCGGCTTCCACTACTGTAGTAGCTGCTGTTCACTGCTCCTTGGCTGCCTGCAAAGAGATCAATGTGACAAGTCAGGATAAGGCTCAGATTAGCAGTCAACTAAAATATAGCATTCCAAAAAAAAGTTTAAAAAGTATACGAGTACAAATGGCTGCTGTCCAAGTGGCGAGAAGCATGTTTGGGAAAAGGGACTCCCGACTCCAAACAAGTCTCAATAAACCCCTTTTCTCTGCAGTACCAACTTGCCAGATTCTTGTGCTACCATTTATTTGGATGCTTCAGGATCAACGTTGAAAAAAGTTTAAAGGAAAACTAGTGTTTTTCAAAAATTGCAAAATTACTTCATGTTGTTTTTAAAGCTAAACAAAGCATTTTAAAAAAAATTTACCGTAAACATTCACAATGTGTCCATCGAATGGCATGTATGAATAGGGAGCACAGGGGCAATCTCTTGCTTTTCCTATTCATGGTGGGCAGTAAGTGAGACAACAAAGTGGGACTAAAGGCAACTCACTGTGCCCAAGATGGCAGCCTCCATGGAGTTAAATAAGAGCCATTGACTGCTATAGAAAGTGTTATTACAACATATCAGTATTTGCTATTGGGAATTTAAATTATATTTTTTGAGAAAATATTTACCTATGCAATGTTTGATTGAAAATCACTGGAGTTTTCCTGTAAAACTTGGTCTGCAAAAGGATTTTGTAGGGTAAGACTATAATACCAAAATCACCATTCTTTAGACCAACTGAAAAAATTAATTAATAAAACCAATCCTAGGTTAACTGACTAGTAAATGTTTTGAACCCAACCACCATTCTAAACTTTCCCTCCATCTAACATGGATTTACTGCTAACAAAAAGACATAAAAAGAGAACGACTTTAATGTTTTAACAAACGGAGGCAGATGTTTTCTGGCTCGACATTATTCAAAGTTGCAATATTGACTATTTTGAATTCACAGAATACTTCCCCCTCCCAATGATTGATTCTGAAAATTAAACTATTCGAATATTTATATTAGGATCAAGAACATACATTTAATAACCCAATTTTACCAAAAAAGGAGCCTGAACATTCCCAACTAAAAAAACCTGCCTGAAACTTATTCTAAGTATATTAAAAAAAAAAACACTTACCGTATCCACTCATGCTGCTCTGGCCACCATAGCCGCCTCCATAACCACCACTCAGCTGCTGGCTGGCCGGGCCACCGTAACTGGACTGGTTTGCTGTTAAGTTAAGACAACATTAGAACCCTGTTTCTTATGTAATGTGGTACCTGGTGGTACCCGGCTTGTAATTCTAAATCTATTATTTTCCAGTCTTGATCTTAGTATCACTAGAGCCTGCTGTACCACCTTCTGCCTATTGCCTATGACCAGACTACCTTTCTATCCATCGTATGAGCTAGTCAAACACTTAAAAACCACAAGGCCAAAAGTGTACATATCAGCAGGACTGAATCCACATTTCCTTAAGTAGAGGCATTTTGACAACACCTTATGAAACTGCTTAATTGGATTTAATGGGATTTTCCCCCATGATTCCATATAATAAGGGTGTTTCAATACACAGGTATCATTGAACACCTAATTATGCCCAACAATTTATTTTGATCCTGTGCTTTTTTGCTAGGTATTTTAGGCTTATACTTCATACTTAATTCAACTAATTTCTTTCTACAGTACCCTCCCCCAAAAGTACTTCAAACCAACTTATCTATTCTAAGCATTTTATGTAACTCACAAACATTTAATGCATACTATTCAAATAAAAACTTTTCTTTGCCTAAATTTTGCTAAACCCCTTATATATAAATTAACTTAACTTATATAAATTGACTTATATAGATATAAATGTTTTGGTTTTTAAAAAAACTAACGATATTTACACAAGCCCATGCCTCCCATCATTTGGCTACCATAAGCACCACCGCTTGCTCCTGCTGTAGAATTCAAGAAGAGTTCTACATATCTGTGTTCTGAAATGAGAGAAAAGGCATACAAGGTTAGCTTAAAAAAAGGACACTAAAGTGATATTTACACAAACCCATGCCTCCTAGCATTTGGCTACCGTAAGCACCACCGCTTGCTCCTGCTGTAGAATTCAAGAAGAGTTCTACATATCTGTGTTCTGAAATGAGAAAAAAAAAGTTTGAAAATGTTTGTTGGTTAAAGAAAAATAAACTCTTTTAAGTTCTTTTAAGTAGATCTGTGAACTTATTACTTTTAGTAAAAAAAATTCTAGCTGCTTGTTCTCAGGCGATTTACTTCATGCAGGTTTTAAAAAACAGTCAAGCATTCATCTAAATAGCTTAAGTCTGTCAATCAAGCATATACTTTAAGTCAGTGTTCTTATCAAATTAACTTATCAAATTCATTTTAGTCACAGCAACCCAAGAACTTTTTAAAGATCCACAGAACCCCATCACTGGATTAAAAAATTTTCACATCCTCAGTATTCCTCTATTATAATCATTAGTCACACAACTATCTCTGTAAAGAGACCCCAAAATCCTTAAATCACACTTACGCATATTTGCTTTGTCTTTTGACATAGCTGCCACAGCATCTTCATGAGTTGCAAACTCGACATCTGCTTCACCAGTTACTCTGCCATCAGGACCAATTTCAATATGTACTCTCACAGGGTTGAGTGGTGAAAAAAACTAAATACAAGGTATTTCAAAGAATCAAAATCAAACCTTGTTACAAGAAACAAAATTTTAACATGCTGCTTCACTTAAGTAGAACACCACCATGTTTTTACTGCTATACTGAAATAGACAGTGTATCAACCTATCCTCCACTTACATTATAAATGTCATTCTCAGTAGCTCTGTAAGGCAATCCCCGCATGTGTACACAGTGTCCTGTTGTGCTCTGGAAAGTAGAGCCACCATCCCCGTATCTGTGATCAGACATTCCTGAAAAACAGTAATTGAGGTCTAGATGAACAAGAGTGTAAGTATCCCTCAGAAGAGAAATTCAATTCTTACCTTACCTCTTCCGAATCTATCTGACCCAAATCCATAGCCATCATTATAGCCATTATAATCATCATAGCCTCCATAACCTGAAAAGACAAAAAGTACTATCACTACATGAAAACACTCACAAAGAAGAGACCTCACGACACTTGCACAGTCTACATACCTCCACCATAAGCACCACGCCTCATCCTTTCAAAGCCAGCTCCTCGTCCAATGCTGTTATACCCTCTGCCAGCCCCAGGTCTGTCATAGGGACCTGGTCGCTGCATGGCCATAAGTTTTCGTGGTGGATCATAGTGAGTTCTAACTTCAGCTCGACTGCTCTTAAAGATTTCGATATACCTAAAGCATTGTTCATGAGGAAGGGAGGTGGGGAAGGGAGAGAAAACATTAGTTCATTTCATACAGGTATTTAGTTACACAAGAAAACAACGAAGTCATAGCCATGAAACTGACTAATATTTAAAGCCAGATTTCTTATATTTGCATAGGCAATGACCAGAAATTCACTCAATTTTAAGATTTAATGTAAACTTTATAGGAGAAAAACGTCCTCCTCTGAGGCAGAGCGCCCAACCTTAGGGGTAGAGAGGAGTACTGCAAATGTCTTAGGAGGGAAAGAATTCCACTCAACTTTCAACATTTCATGTCTTAAATCCATTGGCATCATGTATAGCAAGTGGGCTAAAAAGCCAGCCTCCACCAACAGTCTAGCCCACACTACACATCTCCTTCTGCCAATAAATTCCCCAGCCTATGCTTTTAGTAGGAATCAGCATAGGTAAGCGCATGCTTCAATGAAAAATAGTCACAAGCAAAGAGAATAAAACCTTTTGTGACAATTTCTTGAAAGCTATGCTTATTAATACATATGCAGAATATTTATACAGCAAGAAAAAGTTTGTTGCATTTCAACTTTAAAAACAAGATCAGAAAGTATCACATTTTCTTATGGTAATATCAATTTACTAGGTGGGTGTTATTACAGCTAAAGCCAGGTTTGCATTATCATTTTTAAAACCATAGTCTCTCAACTCCACTGACTGGGGTTAATTAGGAATCTTACAAAATTGTGAAGTAGATCAAATTAACTGGGGACAATTTTAAAATCTAAAATTTAATCTGAAAGTACTATCGGACTTTTGACACTGGAAAAGTTTGAAAATTTGCAAAATATCAAATAGACTATGAAATCAGATTTTTTTCCCTTGATTCTAAGCAGAGAGAATATGGATTTAATTGTTTACCATAAGAAAAGTGACAAATCCAACCAACCATCCATCCCCACCTGTGCCCTATTCTTTCCTTGTGTTTCTTTAGAGCCTTTTCAGCTATTTCCTGTGAAGCAAACTGCACGAAGGCCTCCCCCGTACTCCTCCCCTGGAAGTCCACCGGCAATGTTATCCCATTTGGCACGATTTCCAACCCTTCAACCCAAGGACAAATAACCCCAGTAGGGGGGCAATATTAACATCACAAGCCCAGAAATGATTCTTCTTATAGCTTTAAATAAACCAGAATTTTAACTTTAGGTGAATGGTATGCTTTCAACAAGTACTCTTTAAAAAAGCATTGCAGTAATATGAAGTTCCATTATTACAAACTATAACTCAATTCTTAAAACATCCCATGACATGGTATACAAGAAAACACTTTGAACACAGGATGCATTAAGAATTCAACAATTAAGAACACTTATTTATCTATGCAACTTAATGTTGAATTATACAAGAATTATACACATTTTCAAGCATTAAATACAATAGTTTTGCTAAATTCAAAGATACACCTTTTACCTCATTTCATATTTTTCAATGTTTTAAAGTTAGTGGAACTTCAGTTTTAAAAAATTACATATTTAAACATTTTATATACAAATTGAAACATTGCTTAGTCATACAATTGACAAACATACAATCTAAGCTTTCAACAAACAACTGATCTAACACAGCACAATCATGCACTCTTATTCTCTAATAGTAGTATGATTCACTTCTGGAAATTCCGTCTATGAAAAATCCTTTCCGTGGATACATTCCCAAGCTTACAAAAAGGACTTAAAGCACTTTCCTAGAAGATATGAAATTATGTTCATATTTAACGATGTTGACAGATAGCATTCAATTCTCACCAATTTAGACAAAAACAGTAAAAATAGACTTGATTTCAAAAATTCTGGCAAAACATTAGGACTTGAAACATATCTAATAGTCAAAATTTTAATACATACTACACTAAACCATGAAAGGATTTGTTAATTCCAATTTATAACATCATGAATATTAAGCAACAATATTTAAAATATATGCTCTAACATTCTGCTAAACATTCAAATACTTTAGGCCCAAAACAATTTCAAAACAGTTTCTGTACTTCAGATACTAAGACTACATTCAACCTACACTTCCTTTCAGTAAGTTTAATTCCCTGGCTAAAACTAATTGTTTCCCTGTTTTTTCTTGCATAAACAGAATGAGATCATTAGACATTTCTGGCCCCAGTACTACTGTGTCTTACAATTACAACAGCCTAACATACTAATCTAATATTAAGGGATCTTACCTTTAACGTGAAGCATTTTGCTGAACAGCAATGTGAGGAAAAGTAGTTAAGTTGTTGAGGACAATCCTCAAAGATCTACTCTGAACTACAATACTAAATATAAGCAAAGTTAGCATTTTGGAAATAATTAATCCACCTTTAAGATGGGCTTAAATTATTTGACGGTCTCCAGGAAGAAGAAAACATCTGCATATACTCACAACCTATTTAAATATCTAAGCTTCTCAACTTTTAAGTCTATTCAATCACATGTTGCCAGCTGCTAGCCAGAACTCACTGCTCAACAACAAACACGACTACATACCTGAGAAGAACTGAACAATTTCTTCCTTGCTACATCCAAAGGGGAGTCCTCTAAGCCGTACAAAGCCATCATTGGCCGTGTCAGGACTATTTGGACCAGTATGCTTCAACACCCAATCCATTTCAACGTTGTTTGACTTGAATACTGAAAGAGGTGCTTAGAATTAGTCAACTTCGGAAAGTTATAGAACAATGTTCAGACTTCCTGGGTCTTTAGATAATCTAGGAAGAGCTGCCATAAACTCTTAGATGACCATTTCCATGCGGTCAAACACCTAAAATTCAGAAGGGGTAAGATAGATTTCTATTTGTTTAATGTTTTATTTACTGTTACTAGGGCAACGTAAATCAAACCTTCAACATATCTGTGTCCCATAGTTTCTCTGTCTTTTTTCAGGGCCAATTTGACTTCATCTTCTGATTCAAGTTCAACAAAAGCCTCGCCACTCGGTCTGCCTTCTCTGGTGTAGATGAAACGAATACCTTGAGCCCCATTTTGAATTTTGCAGTCTGGAAAGAAAACAACCGTTAATACAGAATTTAAAACGAAAAACGACCTCTGGGTGATACAGATAAAATGCCTATACATACCCCCACTACAAAGGAAATCATTTGCAAAACCTAGAATGAGCAACATTATTACTAACTCCTAAGGTGTCTTAGTAATTAAGCAGTTTTCCTCTCATGACCAAACTTTCTTATTCCCCTAAACAACATTCCCAATCCATCAAGAAAATCCAATATTCAAAGCAGTTTCTTACCGAACTTATCTCCAACTTATTACTCGTGTGTGTCCATTAAACATACTTTTAATAACGCCTCAGCAAATTTTTCAATCTGGACTTTGGGATTTTATGGTCTTTTCTGAATACACTTGGTTTGGACTTTTGATTCGGGGTGTTTGACAGTTTTACCTTACTAGAAGCAACATCAGTTTCTTGCTCAAATCCGAACTGCAGGGCCAATACTCACCTGAAAGGGGATCAATGTTACCAAGCTAAAATGCTCCAAACGCACAGCTGAAGCCAAACCCAGTCTTGCTCACTGCAAGGTGGCTTCCAATGTACTTGCTTCTTGTTTTACAGGTCGTTTTCCGTTACATACACTGAATTCAGATAGTAAGTCAATACTACAAATATCCTTCCAACCTATAAATTTCTTCCAAATATTATCTTTCAGTCTAATCTTACACTAATAATGAGAACACGGGCATTTAGCAGACATTCAAGGAAACCTACATACTAGAAAAAAGCTACATAGGCAAGAAAACTTTCCCGGGTTTCAATGCCCTGGACTGTAAAGCGAGCCGGACCACGAACTCTTCAATTACCAAATCCCGATTAGGAAAACTGTCTTAAACTAAGAATTGATATTTTATTTTTCCGAAACAGACTGCCCCTTTTCAAACCAATACCTAAATTTGAAAAGTGTTAGCAGTTTAAATTTGTAAGGTATCTGCTGCGCTACTCGGCAAATTTTTCCAAGATTGCGGGGAAAATCCGGTCTATTCCCATTTATCCTTTGTAAGAAAAGACATCCACAGAAAAATACTTTAAAAGATAAACAAAAATTCCACCAGAGGCCGCATTCCCCCCCAAGAGCGCCAGGAGGGTGGGGCTTTCGCAATTTCCATTGCGTAACCGCAGCCGGCTGGGCGCGCTCGACAGCGGGAACAGCTGCCGCCCGCGCCCCGCTAGGGGGCGCCACGGGCTCGGCCCCGCCGTTGTCGCTGTCGCCTCCTCGCTCGCCCGCCCTGCGGCCCCAGGTGCTTAACTCCAGCCTCCGGTTCAGACTCACCAGAAAAAAACCGCTGCACTTCGTCTGCAGAGCAAGACCAAGGCAAGCCCCGGACCTTCACCACGAACCCCTCACCGCCTTCGGTGCCCAACATCATGGTCTCCTAGTGGGTGCTGGCGTCGAATCAGACTGCAAGACGGGGGACGGCAGTCAGACCTGGAAAAACGTTAAAATGAAACAGCCCTCCGCTCTCGAGACGGCCCGCCTGCCCGCGGAGCCTCAGGATGGGTCGAGCCCGTGAGGACGTTCCGACCCCAGTGAATGTAACAACGAGTGCCCCACTCGCCAGCAGCCGGACGCCCGAAGCCGCTCTGCGCACCAGGTATCGTGGCCCCAAGCCGAGGGGGACCCGGCCTAGCGCCAGCGTGGAGGCTAGGAAATGGCGGCGGTCGCTTCCGCTCCGCCTCCTCCGACATCTCACACAATAGAGTCGGCGCGGCCTGCAGGCCTCAGCGGCCCTGCCGCAACTCGGCGAACCATTCCTGGCTCCTAACGGCAGCCCTCACCTTGCCAAAGACCCTCACGCTCTACACAGACCTAGGGGCAAGCAATCCTCGCAAAACTGACAGCCTCGGGGGACGCTGGGTGGGAAACACCGAACAACAAGCACTCACCTGCAAACACAACTTCGGCGCGGCTGAGACGAAATGGCTAGTGGGCGCCTGCGCAACCTAAATAAGGCCCTTTGAACAAGCTCTGCGCACGCGCAGCCAGGTGCCCGCACCGCCCTCTTGCGTCACACAGAGCTCGGACGCATGCGTACTTTTACGAGCCGGCCCACTCCAGCCAGCTACTTATTATTCGCATGCGTATTTGGTTCAGCCCCACCCACCTCCTTAAACCCACTAGGCTGTTTTGCGCCTGCGCCTTACCGCGATTAGCGCGCCTTAGCGGTTTTAGTGTCTCGCGCATGCGTCTTCCTTCAAACTGCTCTCGATTTACCTTCGGAAGGGGGAGGGGAATGGCGGCGGCCAGTTCTCTATAGGAACTGTGTGAGTTTCGGGCTCAGGGTGTGATGAGATGCCCCTAGCGTGTTATCCGCAGTCCTGCCCGACCTGAAGGTACAGAGGCTCCCAGCCCGCGCGCCGTCAGTACTCCTCTTCTCCCTAGAGCCAGTCCGTGACCAACCGGGCGCTGCGGAACGGCATACTTCTGCACCCGAAGCCACCTCCGCGGGCTCCGGAGCGCATCCAAGGCCTTCGCGCTGCCACTGCCCCTTACCTGCCGCCGTTGGGCCTGGGGCTTGGACCCACGCGGGGTCTCCGTGCCCGTGCCTCAGTCCCGTACCCCGCTTTTGCCCTAACGAACTCCCACCCTGCGAACCCCGCTTCCTCGCCTCGGGTCAGCCGGCCGGGCGCTCGCACGAGAGTGGGGCGCCGGACGCCGCGTCCCGCCGCGCCTCGTGAGCGCAGGTTGAGCCGCCGGCGCGCGCCCGACTCCCCTCTCTCGAGCAGGCTCCCGCTCAATTCTCCCAAAGCTAAGCAGATAACCGTTATGGCTGCCCCCCAGGTGGGTCACCCCGTGTGCTCATAAGACACTAATGATGTTTGAGACTAGTGGGTAATCCCAGATTTCCTGCGGCACTGCAGAAACTGGGACCATTCCTGTTGCCTCCCAGTCCTCCCCTTGTCTGATCCCAGTTGTCCTCAAGCCAGGGGAAACAGCACAGGTCTGTCTTGAGTACCACCATGGATAGATACAAGTAAAACATGTTTTCACCCCTGCAATGGTGTAGAAGCCACATCCAGTTTTGGGGGGTTTGTGTTTGTTTTTTTTTTTTTTTTCCCCTTAAAATTTTCAGTTTTGAGACAGGACAGGAGTCTTACAGATACACATGGAAAAGCAATCCATGATCACAGTTGAAAGCGAAGACAATGTAGTCAAAGTTTTTATGCCTGTCAGCTAGCTAATGCTGAAGCTCTGAGTATGACATGCTGCAGGCCTCAAAGGAATGGTAATTTGTATTCCTCTCCTTCTTCCTCTGTCTCTCCTCCAACAGAATCCACACAACCTCATAATCCTTGTCGAGGGCAGCCATGTCCTCACGGGCCTCAGAAAACTCTCCTTCTTCCATGCCCTCACCCACATACCAGTGAACCAAGACATGCTTGGCATGCATCAGGTCAAACTTGTGGTGCAGGCGAGCCCAGGCCTCAGTGATGGCTGTGGCGTTGTTCAGCATGCACACAGCTCGCTTTATTTTGGCCAGGTCTCCACCAGGTACCACAGTGGGAGGCTGGCAATTAATGCCAACTTTGAAGCCAGTGGAGCACCCATCCACAAACTGGATGCTATGCTTAGTGGCAGTGGCAGCATTAACATCTTTGGGAACAACATCACCACAGTACAACAGGCGGAGCAAGCCGTGTATTTACCATGGTGAGGGTTGCATTCCACCATCTGGTTGGCTGGCTCAAAGCAAGCATTGGTGATCTCTGCTACAGAAAGCTGTTCTGGGTAGGCTTTCTCAGCAGAGATGACAGTTGTGGCCAGAGGGAAGTGGATGCGCAGTGGATAGGGCACCAGGTTGGTCTGGAACTCTGTCTGATCCACATTCAGGGCTCCATCAAACCTCAATCAAACCTCAGGGAAGAAGTGATGGAGGACACTATCTGGCTAAGAAGGAGGTTAAGATTCACGTAGGTTGGGCACTCAGTATCAAGATTTCTACGACAGATATCATGGATGGCCTCATTGTCTCCCATGAAGGCACAATCAGAGTGCTCCAGGATGGTGTGGGTGGTAAGGATGGAGTTGTAGGGCTCACTTGCAGCTGTGGAAACCTGGAGGGCTGAGTAAATGGAGAACTCCAGCTTGGACTTCTTGCCATAATTGACAGAGACGTCCCATCAGCAGGGAGGTGAACCCAAAACCACTTCCTCCACCAAAGCTGTGGAAAACCAAGAAGCCCTGAAGACCTGTGCACTGGTCAGCCAGTTTCCAAATTCGGTCCGAGACAAGGTCAGTGATTTTCTTGCCAGTGGTGTAGTCACTTCGGGCATAGCTATTGGCAGCATCTTCTTTGCCTGTGATGAGCTGCTCAGGGTGGAAGAGCTGGCGGTAGGTGCCAGTGCAAACCTCATCCATGACTCGGTTCAAAGTCTACAAACACTGCTCTGGGCACGTGCTTGCCAGCATCTGCCTCACTGAAGAAGGTGTTGAAGGAGTCCTCTCCCCTAACAGTCTTGTCACTTGGCATCTGGCCATCAGGCTGGATGCCGTGTTCCAGGCCGTAGAGCTCCCAGCAGGCATCGCGGATCTGGACACCAGCCTGGCCAACGCGGATGGAGACGCACTCACACGTGGGGGCTACGGTTCAGCAGGCTCAGGCAACAGAAGTAGAGGCCGGTCTTGGCTACCATCCCCAACAAGCTAAGAGTCAAGGTAAGTAACACACGTTTTCCAGTTTTAATGGGTTTGAGAAAACTGAAGAGGAAATGAAATAGAGGAAGAAGATAATCCAAGATAAGGTAACAGCCGTAGGCAAGGCCCAATCCTGAAAGGCCATTTAGGCCTTGACAGTGGTGATGACTCCAAATGCGGAAGGCTTTGGCAGGTCTTCATCAGGGAACAATAGCACTTGTTTGAAAAGGAAAATTATTGTTGGGTGTGAAGAGGACTCAGATGGGACAAGCATGGTGATGCTGCTTGCCCTCAATTGCAAATGGAGCTAGAGGAGAACAGAGGGCATTTTGGCTGAAGTCACCAAGATGTGGGATTCCATGCACATTGGACTGATACACAGGAGGGCTATTGGCAATATATATTCAAGTCTTTAAAAGAATACACATCTTTGGGAGGGGGTTTTGGGGGAGAATGGATACACATATGGCTAAATCCCTCCACTGTTCACCTGAAACTACCACACATTGTTAATCAGCTATTCCCTAATACAAAATAAAAAGTTTAAAAGTTTGAAAAAATACATACA
This sequence comes from Cephalophus harveyi, assembly GCA_006410635.1. Taxonomy (NCBI): domain Eukaryota; kingdom Metazoa; phylum Chordata; class Mammalia; order Artiodactyla; family Bovidae; genus Cephalophus; species Cephalophus harveyi. The sequence continues at coordinate 85,438 of SJYT01054638.1, read as the reverse complement.
TCCCATTTGACCCAAACATTCCATTTCCACTTTTGCACAGTTTTAAATTTACAGTTTTAAATTTACTCCTTCATCACAGCATGAAACAGGTAAATTTTAGAAGCAACCTAAATCTCAAATGGTGTATTGAATAAATTATGGTACAACCTTATCATGCATCATCATCAGGGGCAAAATTGATTCCTGAGTGTGAGAAGGAGAGAATACAACTAAGCTGTTACAATGGTTTTTGGCCACAGTGCGTAAACAAGAGGTACAGTGTACCTATGCTGTAAATATTTCACGTCGGGGAGAAAAAAAAGTTGAGAAAAACTGAGGTATGTAGTAGAATACTTTGCAATTATTAAAAATGGTGACTAGAAGTATGTTTTTGGAAAGACATTGATAATATTTGTTGAGTGGAAAAAAACAATGAAACATTATTATGCATTGTTAGACTTCCCTGGTGGCTCAGATGGTAAAGCGTCTGCCTACAATGTGGGAGACCCGGGTTCGATCCCTGGGTCAGGAACATGCTCTGGAGAAGGAAATGGCAACCCACTCCAGTACTCTTGCCTGGAAAATCCCATGGATGGAGGAGCCTGGTAGGCTACAGTCCACGGGGTCGCAAAGAGTCGGACATGACTGAGCGACTTCACTTATGAAGCAATAACCCAGTATGGCTCAACATCCTAGAAATATAATTATGCACATGCATAGGAAAGAAACTATACACATATATGGAAAAGATATAATCCAGGGCGTTTACAGGGACTTTAGGTGATTGGAGCAGGGGTAAGTCTTTTCTTCTTCTCCTATGTATTCTCTCTTTTTTTTGTCCATGCACGGAGCTGTGCACCGACTCTTGGCTCCCCAACCAGGGACTGGTCCCATGCACCCTGCAGTGGGAGTGGAGATTCTTAACACCTGGACCTCCTGAGAAGTCCCTCTTCTCTGCTTTTCAGTTGTCAATACTAAACACATTATTTGTAGCTTTAAAACTTGACCATTTTTCTGAGTGGGAAGGATTGAGAATGTTAGGATGTGTTTTCTCCATCCTCCTAGTACTGTAGCATCAACTGCCTCAGAACGTGATGGGGACCAGGCAACCCCACTTTGAAGCTGGAAACTGTAAAGATAGGGACTGTGGTTCAGCTGTGAGAACCTAGGTACAGAGTCTCAAGCCCACTCCAACCCGGTGCAGCGTGGCTCGACCCTTTCATCAGCATAATCATAGTTGTCTTAAATAAGAGCGCCTCCAACACCCTGTGCGGGCTTTGAAGCCATCTAAACCACTCTGTGTATTCTGATACATTTGCTTTTGCTACAAGCGACAGAAAAACAAAGGGGTCCCCACAGGGAGGGGAGGGGCTGGCGCTCCTGATGGAGTAAAGTCAGCTTCCGGGGCCACGGAAAGGGGATCTTAACATCCTCTCTTCAGTTCACTCAGCATGTCTCCTTTGGGCAGAATGTGACTGCCATTGGTTTTGAACCTTCAAGGTATTGGTCCTGAATATTGAGAATATTCTGATTACTGAATACTGAATATTGAAGCTTCCCACAGCTTCAGCCAGGACACTCACTGTGGTTGAATCCTTCAGCCATGAATTCAAAATGTATGACTAGTCTCTGTTGTTATTGTTTAGTCTCTCAGTTGTGTCCAACTCTTTGCAACCCCATAGACTGTAGCCCACCAGGCTCCTCTGTCCTTGGAATTCTCCAGGCAAGGATACTGAGTGGGTTGCCATTTTCTATTCTAGGGAATCTTCCCCAGTCCAGGGATCAAACTTGTCTCCTGCAAGTCCCCTGCATTGCAGGCAGATTCTTTACCACTGAGCTGAGCCCAACTAATAACATTACTTACCTTTTATAATGTTTTATTATAATAAAATATACATAAATATATAAATAAAATATACATATAATAAAATATACATCATTTTAAATGTACCATTCAGAGGTATTCAGTACATTTACAATGTTGTGCAAATATTTCCACTCTCCATCTGTAGAACTTTTTCATCTTCTCCACTGAAATTCTGTACCATTTACATGCTTAACTCCTCAGCCCTTAGTAACCTCTGTTCTAGTATCTGTCTCCAGGAATTTACCTATTACAGTACCTGATATAAGTGGAATCATACAGGAATTGTCCTTTTGTGTATGGTTTATTTCACTTAACACTGTTTTCAAGGCCTATCCATGTCCTCAAGAGTTTTCTTCCTTAAAGCTGAATAACATTCTGTTGTATATATATATATTATTTATATATATACACACTACATTTTGCTTATCCATTAATTCATTCAAGTGTCGGTTCCACTTTTTAGCTATTATAAATAGTGCTGCTTTGAACTTTGATGTGCAACTATCTTTTTGATTCTCTGCTTTCTATTCTTTCAGTCTGTGTGGAAAACAGTTTGGCAGTTCTTCAAAAAGTTAAACATAAAATTACCATATAAAAAAATTACCATATGATTCAGCAATTCCATTCTTAGATTGAACTATTTGACCATCCCTCTCAGCCACACATGGGGCTTCGAAATCTCTCTTTATTTTCACCAACACTTGCTATTTTCTGAGTTTATTTTTGTTTTTTGACAGTAACCGTCCTAAAGAGTGTGAAGTAGTATTTCACTGTGGTTTCAATTTGTACTTCCCTAATGTTTCGCGACATTGAGCATTTTTTTCATGTGCTTACTGGCCATTTGTATATCTCCTTTGGAGAAATGTCTATTCATGTCCTTTGTCCATGTTTGAATTGGGTTGTTTGGTTTTTCTGTTGTTGAGTTTTAAGGGTTTTTTATATATTCTGGATATTAGTCCCCTGTCAGATAATGATTTGCAAATATTTTCTCTCATTCTATGGTTTGCCCCTTACATTTTTGAGTCTTTTTAATTTCATTGTCCCTTTGAAAGGTTCCTTCACCCACTGCTTACTAGCTTTCATGTATAGATTCTGTTCATGAATTTATTCACCCAACAAAAGTTCCAGTACAATTCCTGTGCCATGCTCTTGGAGGAGCCCTAGAGGCATGATCACAGGGGAAAATATCCCTGTCCTAAGAACTCGCTGTCTAGAGGGGAGACAAGCAAAAATTAATAAATATGCAATTCAGTCCATGACTACAGATTGTGTCAAGTGCTGTACATCATGGGAAGAGGCACTCAAACTGGGATTTGACAGGTGACCAGGCCTGGTTAGAAGAGGATGATTTGGCAGAGGGGAGACTTTGAGGGTGGGAGACTCCAAAGCAGGAGTGGCAGCCCCAACGCCAGATGAGCAGGGAGGGGTTCCTTCTACCTTCAGAGGGAAACCACTGAAGGCTCTAGGTGTGCGGTGACACAGTCCAATTTATATACTTCCAAGATTAGTCTTACATCTGTGCTGGGAATAATTTCATAAGGAGTCCTCTTTCCTCCCCTACCTCGCCCGACACTCGCCACATCCTCCCTTACATATGTAGGCATCACTTCGGTCATCTGAGGAATACAATTGATCTCCCTGGCTATACTCTTGGCCTTTGTCTGGTCATTCTCACCACAGGAAGAATGATTTTTTTCTCCGTGCCAATAGTTTTTCTGAGATACAATTCATATGCCATACCATTTTTTTTTTTTTTTTTTAATTTTTGGCTGCTCTGAGTCTTCGTTGCTTCCCACAGGCTTTGTCTAGTTGTAGCATGCAAGGGTTACTGTCCAGTTGCAACGTGGTGGCTTCTCTTGTTGCAAAGCAATGGTTCAGTAGTTCTGGCACATGGGCTTAGTTGTCCTGCAACATGTGGAATCTTCCCAAACCAGGGATCAAACCCATGTTCCCTGCATTAGCAGGCATACTCCCAACTACTGGATCACCTGGGAAGTCCACAATTTTTTTAAAAATATATTCACTGAGTTGCCCAACCATCACATTCTAAGTTTAGAACATTTTCATCACCCCATAAAGAAACCCCATGCCCATTATCCAGAGTCATCTTTCACAATTGCAAATCATGTCACATATATCCCCTGCTTTATATCCTCAGTGGCTCCCACTGCACTTAAGTTCAGTTCAGTTCAGTCGCTCAGTCATGTCCGACTCTGCAACCCCATGAATCGCAGCATGCCAGGCCTCCCTGTCCATCACCAACTCCCGGAGTTCACTCAGACTCACATCCATCGAGTCAGTGATGCCATCCAGCCATCTCATCCTCTGTTG